>VXBW01001446.1:5707-16316 GCA_013400375.1 Thinocorus orbignyianus | reverse complement strand
AAGACAAAAAAAAAAAAAGAAAAAGAAAAAAAAGAAAATAAAAGAAAATAAAAGACACTTTTAATGCATTGAGTAGGTTTAAGTGATATGGAAAAATTTAAACTTCTGTGTGGGGATGACTGACATGAAATTAGTGAATGGAACATCATCGAATTCCATTTAAAAGACAAATATGTTATCCAGAGATGAGATTTTTGTCTCCTAATTCAGTACATTAAACTACTAGAAAATGGAAACCCTCACTTGTTTGCAGATTATCACCATCAAACAGTAGCATTAAATGTATGATACTGAAGATTGCTTCAATGTTTAGATGGTTCTGAGGCAGTAAAATGCCTGTAATTAGCCAGTTTAGGACTCACTTGGTTATAGCATATACTGGATGATAAAGCATTTGTAATTGCAATTGATTCCACAGCTGCTTTACAGAACTGGTGATTTTTGGCTCTTCCAACAAGAAATTGGATGGCATCTCTTATCAGTGCTGAAGATGATAACCTTCTCTGCAAATAAAATGTGTTGAAGTCACACTTGTCCTCCTGCTTTTTGTCTTGGAGACCCAAAAATCTGACATCTCACTGTCATTATTTGTGCAGCAGAACTTGAATCAGATTTTTCCAAAACAAATGATTAATGTATAAGAGTTTGCAATTTCATAGTTGTTGTTTTTTTTTTTTTTTTCCTACACAAGCATCTTGGATCCTGTTTTCAGTAACTGATTTAACATACAAATTGGCCAAACTTGGCAAAAGTTGAGAATATTTAACAGGATACAGATGGTGCAGCAGAAAGCATTATCTAGAGATTTGGGTGACTTGAGCGCTCTTTAGCCCTCTACCAGCTGCTTTGGCTCAAGTGTGAATAAAGATCTTTTAAGAATTGGTAAGCATATCTTATGTTGTGCCTAAGAATTGCCCACCCAACCAAACTGACACCAAAAACAAAAGCAACCATATGGTTTTAAGTATATCAGTGAACAGGGCACTACAACTTAATACTCAAGATAAAATCTGTTAATTTATTCTAATCAATTTCTTGCACATTGTTTATTTCCATTGACCATCTAATACAAAGAAATGTACGTCTCTCCAGATTTTTGGTTTTAATGGTAACAGAAAATAAGACAGAGAGCAAAGGCCTGAGGCTAGAGGATAATGGAAGAGACACTCAATTTCTTTCATTGCAAACCATAATAAAATCACAGTCAATAGATTTCAGTTATTGGACTCATAAAACAACACTAGCTGCAGTTAACAATTAAGTCCTTTGGGGCTATAAGTGTTTCATATGGCGTTTTCAGCTTGTAATGAGTGATTACTAATTACAAAACTCAGATTATATTGCAGGCATTTAAGAGCTGATATCCCAATATAATATAGCAGAGAACCTCAAGCAATGTCCTTCCCCTGTCCCCAGCAGCCTGCATTTGATAAATTGCTGTTCAGTTTCCTTATAAATGCTAAAACATAAGTGATGGAGGGGATTCCAATTGTAAATGGATTCCTAGGGCATCATATGCTGGAGGCAATATCCTAATAATACTCCTTCCTTTCCTTTAACATTGACTAGTGATTACACTTAGATAGGAGTGTGGCTGTGTATATCAAGAGCAGTATTACTGCCACAATTGAGACTACATAGTCTACCAGTCATAGAATCTTCTTTTTAAAAAAAAAAATCTACCAAAAAAATCTATGCTATCACAACAGTACTGACAATTATGATCAATCAAACAAAACCTTGTTGGGTTGTCAAATACATGTCTTAATTAAATGAAGTTGTACATGTAGTGCCTTAGTGTACGATTGCTATACTTTGTCTAAGATTTGATAATCTACAAAATTGTCACATTCAAAATTGAATGAGACTTTGGAGTCAAACATCTTGCATATTGCATTCCAAGGAGAACTCCATGTTTTTGTCTGGTATCTGGAGCAGGAAATTGTGCTGAAATCTTTTTTTTTCTTTTTACCATTCTATTCTATTATCATTCCTCCCTCCACCTTTGTTACCTTTCAAGTAATCTATAGGCTCTTGTCTTCTTTCTCCTCCCATAGAGATTTCCCCTAAGGTCTCTTGATACTTGTATTTTCCTGCTTCTTTCTTCAACCAGACCCTCTCTGTACTTGCAGAAACCTTAATTCCCTTCTTCACCTACAGTACCTATTCTATTAGGACAATCTCTATTATGTCATAGCAGCACATAAATCTAGAGAACCCTTAATTACATGGCACACTGCTGAATCACAGTCTTTAGAGTTTAAAAGGTATATCTGTGTGCTAGGGATGTATTGTAGAAAGTTAGTCCTTCAGGGAGCACAAAGCCTTCTGGCTTACCTGTCCTGAAATCTGTTTCATTTCCCTTGCCTTCTTTATATATCTTTGACACTTAACATTTGGCTAACTGGTTTCCTAACTTTTGAAAACAGAGGTCATTCAACTTTCATGAAGATGGTCTACTTCAAGTTCCTCTGGAAATAGAATTGACTCCACATCTGAATGCAGTGAAAAGACAAATGTGATCATTTCAGCAAAATTCCTCCATTCAACCCAGAGAGGAATATATCTCTGTCTACTTTACACCTCCCTGCTGGATAGCTTGAAGAATTAATAAAGCCCCCTTGAGGCTGTCTGTTCCCAGATAACAGATCCACCTCCTGCAGCCTCTCCTCAGACAAACCATGCTCCAGTCCCAAACCACCTTGATGCCCTCCATGGAATTTGCACCAGTACATCAGTGTCTGTTCCATATGGAGGAACCCCAGGTCTGGCACAATACTCTGGGTGCATCTGACAGGCCCCAGACAAGAGGGAGGGAACTCTTCTTGGACCTACTGGCTAAACTTGTGCAGCCCATCAAGATGGAGCTACTTTGCTGCTTGGGGGCGCTGCTACCTCATTGCTTACCTTGTGTCACTGGAGCTCCAGACCCTGTTCTGCAGAGCTGCTTCTGACTGGTCAGCCCCACCCTGTCCTACTTCAAGGCTTCATCCATCCCAGAGTCTAGGCTCTGCATTCAAATTTGGTGACCCTATTAATGTTCCTGTCTGCCCGCTTCTCCAGTCTGTCTAGGACCCTCTGGAGTCCTGCCCTCCTGCATATTGACCATTTTTTCTAACTTGATATCCAGTGATTTTTTGGGGAACACGCACTGTCACACTAGTCACCAGTAAAGGTATTAAACATTATTGTAAATAATGTAAAACTTGCAACAGGCAGACTGTTTGCACTAATCACAACCCTTTGCATGCACTCAATAGTCCACTATTCATGCTATTGTTCACTTGTCAAGCCCATATCTCATTGATACGACTATTTCCTAAAAAAACCCTTTAAGTATAGATTATAAATTTTTCATACTTCTAATGTCAATTTCAATTTAGACAAAGTCACTTCTTTTATGAGAAAATTGAGTGTAAACATGCTTCCATATTTAAATATGGACATAAGCGGAATAAATATATTACAAAATGAATAACTACTACAATTAGTGGTTATAAATATGAAACCGTAATAAGTAGATAAATACTTTTAAATTTCATTACATTTCCTTTTCAGATACATAAGTAAACTATATTTTTATGTAAATGGCTTCAGAGGACAAGCGTTAACTTTTTTCAGAAAATGAAATTGAAAGCATGTAATTTTAATCATAACTTGAAAATTTAAAAAAAATAGTTAAAAATGTTTAAGCAGTTAAGCAAAGTAGATTCATTAGATAACCAAGACTGGCAAAGACCTCAGGAGGTCTGTAATCCAAACCTCTACCCAAAGCAGAGTTATCTTGAAAATCTCCATTGGTGGAGATTTCACAGCCTCTTGGGGTCTCTGTTCCAGTACTTTACTTTCTGCATAGTGATTTTTTTTTACTTACGTCCAGCAAAAGCATCTCATGTTTCAGCTTGTTCTTGCTGCCTCTGACTTTCCTGGCCATGCACCACTGCTCCTATGCAAGATAGTAAAAAAATCACTTTCTATTTCACAATAAGTGCCTTCATCTGTAGCATCTAAGCCACAATTTAAAAATATTAACTGAAGACACAAAATGGGCTTAACCTCATTCTGTCCCAGCTAAAACCAGCTAAATTAAATCTCCTTTTTAGAAGTTCTTGTTTGCACCTCTAGTTTATTGGAGTCTGCTTTTATGTTGGCACATTTCTAGCAGTTACAAAAGCATGGTTGGAAGGAGATCTAGGCATCTTTATGATGACTCTATCAGTCTGCTCAGGACAGAGGCAAGCAATAGGTTTGTCAAACAAGTCCAATGACTCTTTGGATCACAAATGTCATCATTAACACTTACAGGTGACTTATTAGCCCTGGATTTCCTGTTGAAAATAAGAGCATTTTAAAACAGTGTTGATAAGAGTTCATTCACGTTGACACTTATATGTCAAATATCATCCATGCAGCTACAGCTGCCAACAGTTACAAAATGTGCTTCTAAAAAAGGCAAGAAAATAATTTTCTCATTTCATTACATCTTTCACTGTATACTGAAAACATCTCTTTGCTATCTTTACTTTCTCCTTTTCAACATCTGTTAAATTAGAATTCACTTAAAGGAACATTTCTTTCATTTTCCTCTCTTTTCTTTTTTCTATAGCTCTTGTGATCTTATTTCAAATGTTGTCTCATACCTAGTCTTTATATTTTTTTTTCTTTCTTTCATTCCTTTTTTTTTTCTTTTGTTTTTTCTTTTCTTCCCTTTCCCAGTAGTTTAATTTCTCTCTCTCTGATTCTCAATTGTGTTTGCTTGATCTGATTTTACTTTACCTGGGCAGTGGTACCCTATTACCCCTAATGATATTTGTGAAAGCAAATTGTGAAAACAAAGTAAAAACATTTTTTTTTTCAGTTAAGGAAGAGCACCCTGTCATTATCCTCTCCCCTTTGTTTCCTAATAACTTTTTGTGATAAAAATAATTTTATATTTTACCTTTCTTTACTCTCCTTCAAAATAGGGTGAAAATCAAGCCAGAGACCCTTGTGGTAAACCAGTGTAAGCTGGCATTGACATAAGACTAACACAGCTCTGTAAAATAAAAGCCTGATTTGAGTTTGACTATATTTTTCTGCTCAAAGCTAATTCACACTTTCCCCTTTTAACGGTGGCTATCACTGAGAATATCCCTATTGGATTAGTTTAACGTAACAGGAGCGAAAGTTTAGGATTTTCCTAGACATTCAGGAGGTTGTGTTCAGAAACACTTTTGACAAATGGATACAGAAATTAAATATATATAGTGGGTAAAACTACCAGTATTTTCCACGTATCTTGGCATTAATACCAAATTAGATATGCTAACTGAGAATCATAGAATCATAGAATAGTTAGAGTTGGAAGGGACCTTAAAGATCATCAAGTTCCAACCCCCCTGCCATGGGCAGGGACACCTCCCACTAGAGAAGGCTGCTCGAAGTNACAGAGTAGAGGGGGAGAATCACCTCCCGGGACCTGCTGGTCACGTTTCTTTTGATGCAGCCCAGGATGTGGTTGGCTTTCTGGGCTGCCAGTGTGCACTGCTGACTCATGTTGAGCTTCTCATCCATGAGCACTCCCAAGTCTTTCTCCTCAGGGCTGCTCTCCAGCCATTCTCTGCCCAGCCTGTATTTGTGCCTGGGGTTGCCACGTCGCAGGTGTAGGACTCTGCACTTGGCTTGGTTGAACTTCATGCCATTTGCATTAGCCCACCTCTAACTTGGTACTATTAACCATTTGAAATTGCTTTAAAGACCTTGCTTAACTTGGCAGAATATTACTCCATTGAAGAAATAACTGCTTAAGTGTAAAACTAGAGGCAAGTGTTCAAGACACCAGTTATACTGTCTGTATACAGTACATATTTTCCCAATAGGATTTATGTCATGTTTTTAAAATAAAATATATATACATTAGTATTTCTTTTATGAAGTGTTCCAAAAAGGACTTCAATTTCTGAATAATTTGTAATGTATTTTTTTGTTCTTCTACAGAATTTTAGCAATGGAAACCTTTTACTCAAAGTTAAATGTTTGGTTTTCATTCTTCTCCATTCAATTAGAACTAAGAGGTGTAACTGAATTGAGGCAGGGCTGGGGAGAAGAAAGATGATAAAAAAAGAGTGCAGATTACAATTGTGAATTCAAATTAAGGAAACCATTTGCAAATTTTGTGCTTCATTGCCCAACATATGACAATACAGCCCAAAAGATCTAGCTCTGTCATTTTCCCAGTAATATGTTCTCGAGAAACTGGCCAAATGGCAGAATACTAGAGACCTGTCACTTGAGGAGAGTACAACTTCACTGGGCTATTATGAATATGAAATGGTGTAAGCTGTCGGTCAGATTTCATGCAATAGAAACTTACTCTGTTTAACAAAAAAGGAAACACTTATTGAAGAAAGGAAGTCTGGGCTATCTTATGATTTTCCATAGTGCATCAGAACCTAACTGGCATCTAGATTCTTGGTAATAAGCTGAGAGTCAGACCTGCTTTTTAACATGTATTAAAACCTTCCACATTTATTTTGGAATTCCTTGAATCAGTTTTTATTTTACTAAGTAGTCAGTCCTTTAGTTCCACCTCTGCACATTTTAGCCAAATAAATTATTAGGACTATTTCACTGTCATGTGGCCCACAGCAAAAATGAAGCAAGTATCCACAAGAAATGTCCTGACTGGAAGCATAAACTTAACTTCAGAGGCAGGGAGAGTTCCCTTACCTTCTAAGCACCTGTCATGTCTGAAAGTATCTATGTTTGCAAAGCTGGAAGACTAATGCCTATATTCTTTAGGAAAAAAATAAAAGACATGCAGCCTTAGCACCAATCACATTTCTTATCTACCGTTAACATTTTTCTAGAAATTTATAAGAAGTGTGGTATCACCTTGTGGCCAAGCCCCTGCTGATCTAGTCACTGCACAAACATACAGGGAAGAGTCAGTTCTGAATCTGAAGCATTAATAAACGTATTCGCACAAATAAAGGCAAAAATGCAACATATCAAGCAAGGGAAATAATTTTGAGCTTTACTGTTTTGTTGCTGTTTAATTTACAATATATTTTTTTGTATATGGAAAAAGAAATTTCTTTTTGGAAAGTGGCAATATTTTTCTTGGCAGTAGGTTTCCAAGTAACTTTTCTGTTAAAAATTTCACATGACTGAATTTCCACCTGAAATTATTTGCAACATAAAGCGTGACACAAAGCTAGCCAACCTGGATGAACTGAAATAGCCAGTCTTCCCTCAAGAGTCTAGCTGAACCTTGAACTGAAGTTCCAGAAAAATTGAGCCAAAACCATACATTTCCATGCAACTTTTAACCTAGAGATCTAAGTTATTCCAAAGGGGCCTATTAAGGACAAGAATATGTTGAAAAATGGAAAAGCAGCATTCGTAACATATTTTAAATTCTGAGAAACTTAAACTTATCTGACCTTTTTAAAGATTTTTTTAGTCTCTATCAGCATTGTTGGGTTTATATTTGTGGGAAATTAGAGATGAACATGTAACAACAAATCTGTTCTTTATCTTTTTGTTAGTGGGTCATCTAAATTAGAAAACAGAAGAAGCATGTGATTCAAATGACTGCTCACTTGCCTCAGGTGAAAAAAAAAAAAATGATAGGGTAAATCTTTTCCTGAATCATTGAAATCTTACTTTCAAAAATAAATTGCTCACCTTAATTCTGTTGGCTATGTCTACCCACACTGAAACAAAAAATGGCAAAAATAGTTGTACAACCCACCTGTTCTAACAGGTACACAGCTGCCTTACAAGGAGATGAAGAACAGGCTTATGGTGTAAAACACTTATATAGCTACCTAAAGCTGTAGGAGTAAGCTTAGATATGAGGAGCACTTTATATTCCACTTATGTCTACAAGTTTCCTGCCTGTGACAAGCTAGTTCAGAGTTACCCCTAAATTTTCAATGCTGACACCCTGGAGGAGCATCAGAAATTTAGAAAATTTAGCTGAAGAGGACCGTTCCATTGTATTTGAAAAGTCACAGCACTCAGGTGAATTCCCAGCGACTGGAAAAAAGGGAAATATCACACGCATTTTTAGAAAGTATAAAATGGAGGACCTTGGGAGATAGTGATCAGTCAACCTCACCTTCATGTCCAGTAACATAAAACAGATCCTCCTGGAAGCATATCAAAGCCCATGGAAGACAGGGAAGTGATTAGAAATAGCTAATACAGCTTCACCAATGGTAAATCATGCATGACTAATCTGGTGGCCTTCTACGATAGGGGGACTGAGTTTGTGGGTAAGGAAAGAGCTACTGATGTCATCTATCTGGATTTCTGTGAGGCTTTTGACAAGGTCCCACACACATTTTTGTCCCAAATTGGCAAGGTACGAATTTGGCTGATGGATTGTTAAATAGATAAGTAACTGGCTGGCTGGTCACTTCAGAAGAGTTGCGTTAAATGCCTCAGTGTCCAAATGGTGGTCAGTAAGTGGTGTCCCTCAGAGGTCTGTACTGGGATCAGTACTGTTCAATATCTTTATTAATGACATAGTGAGATTATTTGCATCCTCCAAAATTTTAGGGATTACGTCAAGCTGGTGCGCAGTTGATACACCAGAGGGAAGGGGTGTCATCCAGAGGGACCATGTCAGGCTTGAGAAGTGGGTCAACTGCATTATAGTTCAGCAACACCAAGCACAAAGTTGTGTACCTGGCTTGGGACAATCTTCAGTTTCAGTACAGTCTATGGGATGAAATGGATTGGGAGCAGAGAAGTAATTGGGGATATTGCTAGATGGACATGAGCTGGTAAGGTGCATTTGCAGCCCAGATTTTATTTTGTGTTACATTGAAAGAAGCATAGCCAATATGTCAAGGAAGGTGATACTTCCCCTCTACTCTGCTTTTATGATGTACCATCTAGGGTACTGCATCCAGATCTTGGGCCCTCAGCACCAGAAGAACATAGACCTGTCAGAGAGGGTCTGATGAGGGCCTCAGAAAGGATCAAAGGGCTAGAACATCTCTCCTGTGAAGCAAGGCTGAGAAAATAGGAGTTGTTCAATTTTTCAGTATATAAAGGCTGTTTGGCCTTTCAATATGTAAAAGAGGGCTTACAAGAAAGATGAAGTATCATTTTCTATCAGGATTTGTAGTGTCAAGACCAGGGGAAACGGTTTTAAACTGAAAAATAGTAGATTTATTTTAGATATAAGAAATTTTTTTTTACTGTGAGGGTGGTAAGACACTGGAAAAAATTGCCCAGAGAAGTTGAAGATGTTTCATCCCTGAAAGTGTTCAAGGCCAGGCTGGATGGGGCTTTGAGCAACCTGGTCTTGTGGGAGGTATCCCTGCACATGGAAGGGTATTGGAACTAAATGATCTTTAAAGCCATTTCCAACTCTAGCCATTTTACAATTCTATGATTCTTGAACCATGAGTATTGCAGAACTTCACTGTATAATTAGAGACAAAATTCATGACCATGAAAGAGGATGATTTCTAAAAGGTAATAAAAACATCTACAGGAAGTTATTTTTCACTGTGAACTATTCAATCACCCCAAGTAAGAAATTGTACCTTACAAATTTTTTTTTGTTGCATAATAAAGAGTAAATCATGAAGTAGCTTCCATAAGTAGCCTTCAGAAAACTGAACATGTTACAGAATCTTCCATTCAGACCAAAACAAAATCTATGTTACCACTCTAAGTCCCAAGCAACTTACATTACCATTTTATGTTATGAAACAACTGTTTCTTGGTCTAGAAGTAACTATAATTGGATGGAAGCTGCAAGTCTTGTAAGTGACACAAATAGTTTTGGTGTTTTAAGCCCCTCTGAAATCACACAAATTATGTCAATGTGATGTATTTCAATGATTGTTTTAAATCTGCCTGAAGTATTTCTCAGGAGAAACGCAAATCATATTTATAAGGAATGAATATTTTCATTATGACGATTCTTCTCATAAGAGTTTTTGGTCAAACAATAGGGACTAAGACAATAGATTAACTTGCTTACATGATAAGAAACCTTCTGAATCAATCGCAGATAGAGACTGCATGGTTAGCTCTAGTAATCTGTCCTAGTTTGAGGTAAAATGAACCAATTTTCTGTTTTACAATTTTAATTTCTTAGCTGGGCCTCTTCTAACTAACTAAACTCTGAAATTAACAGCACATTGTTCAGAAAACTGTTTTGTCTCAGAGTGATAAGACCTGATTATACGAAGGAACAGTATGCAGACAGGCCCTTGCTTATCCTTACGGCTACAACAACCAAGGTCAGGTAATTTTATTATTTGCCCCACTGGAGGGTCGGAAGCACAAAAACATAGAGGGGTCCCACTTGCAAAGAGAGGCAGACAGGACAAGTGACCCAAAACTGACCAACATGGGCATTCCATCCCATCCACATCATGCTCAGTATAAAAGCTGAGGGATCAAAGAGTCAGTTCTCTTTCTTCGATGGTCGACGATGTCCAAGGAGGACCCTGCCTGTTTGTCTGCCTTTGATCCTGACCCAAGTGTTCCTGACTCCAGACCTGGAATCCAGCTCCTGTCGATCCCCGAGTTCAGTCTGGGACTGATGCCTGCTGGTGACGTGGTCGTCATCCTGGGAGCTCGATACGGTTTTGTATAT
>VXBW01001445.1:43105-89396 GCA_013400375.1 Thinocorus orbignyianus | reverse complement strand
CTGGGGCAACTCCTGTCTGGGCCTGCTCCAAAGCTGGCCAGGGCTGCTTCTTTAGTTCCTAAAAAAATCCCTTACTTTCCCAAAAGGAAAAAGTCTGGACCGAAAGCAGGTGACCGCAGTATTCCCGAGGCCAAAGTCATAGAATCACAGAATCACAGAATGGTTAGAGTTGGAAGGGACCTTAAAGATCACCAAGTTCCAACCCCCCTGACATGGGCAGGGACACCTCCCACCACACCAGGTTGCTCCAAGCCCCATCCAGCCTGGCCTTGAACCCCTCCAGGGATGGGGCAGCCACAGCTTCTCTGGGCAACCTGTTCTAGTGCCTCACCACCCTCACAGTAAAGAACTTCTTCCTAATACCTAGCTTAAGTCTCCTTTCTTCCAATTTAANACTCACCCGCCGCCATTCGCCGCTGCGCTCCCCCCGCTTCGTAGCACATTTCCCCCCTCCACAGTCCGTAAGTGGTACTGCCCCGCCGTGTTATGTAAACATAGAGTAAAGGGGATGGGGCCGTTCTTAAAGGGGCCGCACCCCCGGCGGGCGCAACCGGACGACACGCACCTTGGGGTGGGGGCGTTATCACCGAGGGGTCCCGACCNAAGAGTCCCTCTCCAGCTCTCCTGTAGCTCCCATCAGTCCCCGCCTGAAAGCCCATCCCCCTGGCAGGGCTCAAGCACAAGTACATTTTCACTCCATTTATGACAAATTTGGGGGGAGAAAAGTCAATATGGCAAAAAAAATTGGTGGGCAGATGGGTACCCAGACACCAAGGCCTCATGCAATGCAAAACCAAAAAAGGACCAAAAAGGCAGCCGAGTGCAAAAACCCCCAAAGCCCAAACTTTTTACAACAACATCCAAGGACTTTCCTCCAGCCCGCTGCCGTCTTGGGGTCTCCCCCACCACCTCCTCTGCTTGGAGCTTGATTTCCTTTCTCCTCTGTATCCGGCGCAAGCACAAAACCAACAAAGATTAGCTCGACATCGATCCGTGTTGAGGATGGAAATTCTCATTAGCTGCTGTTTGAGGTCTCCAGCCCAGGAGCCCGTTAACAAAGACAAAAGTAATTGTAGCAGCTACCACGCTGCTCCCGGCCTTCCCCGAGAAGCATCCCCCGGGCCAGCTCAGTCACAATCAGGATCGAGTCCTGCTCCTCCTGCCGAAAGCTTTCCCTCAGCCTGAAATTGTATTTAGCTATTAATTTTCCCAGTAATGTTATTTTTCTGTCGTTTCTGGTGAAGAAGTGAAATGGAAAAACCCAGCCAATCTCGCTGGGCTGCAGAATGGAGATCTTCCCAGGGGCTGTGTGAAGAAGACAAGATTTTATTAAAGACAGAGAGCTGAATTATTACAGATTTATCTTCTTTATTGCCCTAACAAAATAGAAAAGAAAGCTGGGCTGTAAGTCACTGTCAAAGAAAACAAATACGGCCCCGAAAACAGTGTGAAAAACAAACCTCCTGGCTGCATCCTCTTCAACTTCTCCCATCTCTCCCCCCCGACAGCAAGACCTTCGCAGCAGCTTGGCTTTCACATGGCATAAACAAACTTCAATCCTCTTCCAAAAAAAAGCTCCCAAACAGCTCAGCTCTGCCGGGTTTCCCACAAGTGCAACCTCCTATTAACGTGACTGGATTTACAGCATCTCCTGATGCTTCCCCAGCCCCACGTGGGGATGGAGGGATGAGGAAAGACCTTCAAAAATTCCTTTTGCCCCTTCTTCCCCCATTTTCTCATTTCCCAACGCTATGCTTTTGGGAGAACAGGGAAAAGCCATGCAGAGACTTGCACATGAGGCTGGCCACTGCAAGGCTCTGTGCCCTTTGGCCAAGCCTGCACACTGTTTTTTGTTGTTTGTTTTTTTCCAGTGGAGAAGGCTCTGGGGAGACCTTAGAGCCCCTTCCAGTCCCTAAAGGAGCTCCAGGAGGGATGGGGAAGCACTCTTGACCAGGGAGTGTAGTGACAGGAAGAGAAGTAATGGGTTTACACTAAAAGAAGGAAGTTTTAGACTGGATATAAGGAAAACATTTTTTACGTTGAGGGTGTTAAGACACTGGTCCAGGTTCTCCAGAGAGGTGGGAGATGCCCCATCCCTGGAAACACTCAAGGTCAGGTTGGATGGGGCTCTGAGCAACCTGGTCTAGTTGAAGATGTCCCTGCCCATGGCAGGGGAATTGGACGAGGTGGTCTTTAAAGGTCCCTTCCAACCCAAGATATTCTATGATTCTATGAATTTCCAAGGACCCATTGCTCCCAGCACTGAAAACCTGCTTTTAATTTTTTTTAATTTTTAATTTCTGACTAATGCAGTGAAGCCAGGAGGAGGGAGCAGCTTTGCTGTATGTCGCACATCTCCCCATCTTGCACAGATCACAGCCCCAAGTCCCAGCACTGCTGTTTCCTCCAGCTCCAAAAATTCCTTTTGCAACTGGTGCAAGCAACATTTGGCTGGCATTTTCCCCCGGATCCATTGAAAGTATTGAGAAATGTACCCACAGCTGCATTCCATTATTTTTCAACTCAAAACGCCTCACGGTCTGGGATTCAGGATGGCTCAGCATGGCTTCTCGGAGAGGTTTGGTTGTTTTACCCCTGGAAGCGGGGATGGCAGATAACTTGGAGCTCATTCCTGGTGGCATTGTCACTACCAGAGGGAGTTTGCTCCCAGGTTGAGCACAAGCAGCTGCTCGGCTGGAGGGAGGACTATCCAGCCAAGCCAGAAGAGCGTTAAAATCAAAGTTCGAAAAAAATCCCAAACTTGAAGAAATAGTACATGCCCATTTATTTTTAAAATGTAATAAAAAGTTATTTTAAATGCAGGAAGATTAATAAGGCTCTAATTCAGCAAAGTACTTACAGATGTGCTGGACTCTGAAAGAGTACTTCAGCAGTGCTTTTATGAATCAGGGCTTAGGGACCGAGCTTGAACTATAAAGAAAGCATGGAAAGATGTTAAATAGCCCTCACATCGTACCTGCGGCTTACACTGCACATAAAGCTCAGGGTACATGGGATTGGAGTATAAATAGGGATAAAACTTTCCATTCCCAGCCCTATATTATTGCCTTTAATAGAAAGGTTTCCAGGAGTGGGATGAGGTCTACATTCAACCATTGGTGCAGATGGTTGAGGTTGGGAAAGTTGATCTCTGGGGTGGCAGCAGCCTGCCTGTGGTGCTCCAGGGTGAGGAAGGAACCCCAGGAAAGGACAAAAACTGTCTCAGTTCCAAGGTTGGGATCAACCGGATATCACCTGGGTGAGTGCAGATCTCTCAGGCTGGAAAGGCCCCTGCTCGCAGGTCACTGAGGCTTTCGAGCAGCCACTGAGTGAAAACAGCAGAAGAAGAAAGAGCTGTAGGCATTTTAAAATTAGGTTTGATAAATATACTACAGGAAAAATATGATGTGATTGCTCATCATGATGCAGTCCTGAGTTTAGCATGTTTTGGAGACCCTTTCAGTCCCGTGTTTCAGGGGTTCAGTGCCTAACGTAGCTCAGGCCAAAACAGATTTCCCTTTTTTTTTTTTCTTTTTTTCTTTTATAACATTTGGGAAGCTGTCTATGTGCTTTGGACAAGCTATTGTCTTAATTTTCCATCATGCCATGTAATGATCTTGATTCAAAATAACACCTACAATTCAGAAAGGGGGTCTTATGTTCCAAAATAAATGGAAGAGCTAAAAAGACACAATACTTTCAAGTATCACAGCATCATTTTGAACATCTAACATCAAGTTTAACGTGTAACACTCCTTAATAAAGGCCCTAAATGTTTTTTTTAAAGCAGAGAAGTAGCAGAGTGAAGAAAACTATTAGGAACAAAAAAGAGAGCCATCAAGATGCCACGTCTGAATGAGGAAAACAGAACAGAGCATAAACACTGGCAACTGTAAAACCACAATAAGGCAAGTGCAAAAGATATTGCAGAACAGTTTGCCAGAGGCATAAAAACACACGTGAAAACATAGAAGAGACAGAAAGTCTACCTGGGACTCGCTGGGGCTGGCAGGCAGCAGGAGTGGGAAAGGTCTCAGGTGAAATAAAACCCTGGTGGGTCTGGTAAATGAGCCTCCCAGGTGCTTGCAGTGGGAGGTGGGGCTGGAGACCCCCACAGCAAAAACCTCTTTATCTGGAATGAGTCTGATGAGCTTCTTAAATACAAGTGTCACCCGCAGAGATTTTGGGATAAATAAGTAAATTGAAAAAGGAGCATATTGCCAGGGTGAGATGTCACTGGCCTGAGACTTATGAAGAGATTCAAATATAATTATGTGAATAATTAACAGTGTTTGTCCACAACAGATGGGAAATGGCAAACTTGACACCGGTTGCAGAAGGGGTAAGCTTAAGAGCTGTGACCCAACCAATCTGACCTGCACTAGGTAAATTAGTAAGAAATGCAATAAAGTAGAGGGAAATATGGATAGATAGGGATGTATTTAGCACGCCTGATACACCAGGAAAAGGGCGAAAGAAAGAAATCAAAGTTTATAATGCACTCCCATGCTTTGAAGAACCCTGAGTATGTAATGGAGTTGACCTACCTGGGTCTCAGAAAAGTTTAGCCAGCATAAGAGCTGTCAAAGCAATAAAAGTAGCATGAGATAAAGAAAGGGCTTCATGGATTAGCAGCTGACTAGAAAAGAAAGCAGAGGCTAGAAATAGGCTCTCATTTTCACGGTGGGGAGAGGCCGTTGCCAGGGTTTGGTGGTGATGGTGGTGTGGGGCCCCAGCCAGGCAGCTGGCTCCTAACAGGAAAGTTTGCTGAGAAGCCAAAAATTTTAAGCTGACTGCAAAGTTATAGAAGGACCCAGCAAGAAAATATCCAAGTAAAGTACATGAGAGAAAATGACCTTAGCCATATCTGTCTAATGACTGCCTTTAATTGAGCTATTATCATTCAAGGAAGACATCCTGAGGTTTCACAATCAGTATAGGTCCTTCCCTTGAAAGAGGTGCTCAGAGACCAACCTAAGTCTAAAAGACAAATCAAATGTCCCAGGAAGATTCTGTATGTCTTTTCCAATGGTATCAGTTATTCTGGGTGGATGGTCCATATCCTTTCTCCTATGGGGCAGAGCCAAGGGCAGTGCTCTGCTCTGTGCCCCATAGCTCACCCATCTTCCCTGGAGCACCAGCACTGTGTACCCTCTTCACAGCTTTTTTCCTGACAGGCTTCTGATAGCCAAGGGGGATTAAACACATTTTGTATGTGTCTGCCAAAATTAGAAGCACTGGCAACTGAAACCTTGCCTTTCTTGCCCTCTCCCCAGGAGGATCCAGCTCCATCCACAGCTCCAATCCCTAGTGAGGACCCGCAGCCCAGAGCTGAATCCCCTCTAAAATCACCACATCCCTCTTTGCAGGATGCTCTCCTCCACCTCAGTTTCTCATCTGGGAATGAACTTTATTTCTCCAAGATGTTGCCCCTTTTTACTTTTAAATTTCATTTGAAAGTTAACATTGACATAGTGGCGGGACATAGAGGATGGTGGTAGTTTCCCTATAATTTACCCATATCCATAATTCGGGGGAAACTCTGCTACTCTGACCTTCATCCCAGCAGACAATGCTGGTGAGACTGATTCCCCAGGCTTGGACCACATTATCCTACTAGAGGAACCATTCCTGGCAATGATGCTCCCCACCCCCCAGGAGAGCAGCCTCAAGAGCAGATGGCTGGGTCCCCATCCACAAAGAGATATTCTGCCATCCCATAAATCAGCCAGACTTCCCCCAATGAACAGAACGAAAACAACCAAATCATTACAGGATATGCAGCAAGAGAAGAGCTCTGCTTTTCCAGAGCTGAAGCTCTGGCAAAGCTCGGGTGGAAGGTCCCAGCCTGGCTCTGGTTTACCCTGCACCAACCCCGTGTGTGAAAGACTCCCATCACGAGGGCTTGTCAGCTAATTGCACTGATCCCTTCGTGTGCTGAAAGCCTCACCCAGCTGCTGGTATCACACAAACCATTCTTTATTAACCAAGGAATCTGCTTTCCAGGGGATGCTCGAGGAGGGCCGAGATGACTGGAGCTCCACCATGTCAGCACCGAGAACCTCAGACCCAAAACTTTCCCAATTTGCAGGCGCCAAAATATTTCACCCACCGGCAAAGCCTGAACACCCACAAAACCACTTGAAATCAAACATCATTTCCCCACGTTTCCGCTCCAGAGAATGAAATGCATTTTAGAAATTATCACACATTAGAAACAAGAGATGTTCCCCTGGCTCCCGTTCAGCCAGCAGATAATCAGGGGGTTATATACACATCCTGCACATCCCCAGCACCATCCAGCCCGTGCTGTTCCCAAACGGGATTCAGCTCTGCGGCAAAAATCCCAGAGCCAATGGGGACCCATCACCTCATCTCCCCAGACTCCTCAGAACTGCCTTTCGCAATCTTTGCAGCCCTGATAAGTGCGTTTGATTTTAGAAGAGAAGAAAAATACCCTTTTGCTGACGACTATAGGATCTGCAGTTAATTACTCCTTGGGAGTTCCGACTTCACCAGCAGCGAGACTTAGCAATTAATCAGTTTGCTCCTCTGCATCTTGTTAGGGTAAAGAGGTGCCAGGTCATACCTGAATATGTTAAAAGCAGCACTTGGCCTTCCAAGTATATACATCAGTAAAGCCTTATAACTACCTCCCAGCATCTGACATTCTTTTCATTACTATAATTTACTAAGTGCATTGCCAGGTGCTCCTGGCGGGATTCCAGCCTGCCTTCAGCTGGGCGATGGATAAACTCAGGGGAAAAAAAAGGCTGTCGCTGCCCCCAGAACCTTGAAATCTGAACATGAGAGAAAAAGAATAAATAAAAGGTCAGGCTGGATAGGGCTTTAGTGGGAGGTGTCCCTGCCCATGGCAGGGGGGTTGGAACTCAATGATCTTTAAGCTCCCATCCAACTCTAACCCTTCTATGATTTTATGATCCCATCAAAAAACCCAATCAGCAGCAGGTGTCAAGAAGATGCAGCAAAAGGAATAGTGTCCTTGCGACATCCTGTTAAATAGATGTACAACTGCAGCTCCCAAAACCCTCGGCACTGCCTTCCCCCCGATCGTGGGAGCTCTCGCTGTACAGATGGTTATAGATGGTCACTTCTCCTACTCCTGCTCCATAGGGGTAATTAGTAAGTCATTAGCTTTGTAAGCTGAAAGGCTCGCTATTGTCAGGACGGGCCGAGGAGCTGGTCGAGTTGTCATTATTATGGGCTCTTTAGCAGATGGATGACTGAAACTGTATTTCGCAGCAATAAGGTAATGGCTGAGAAATGCAATTCTGGTGGCCCCCTGATTGCTGCTGGCTTTCTCTGGGATCGTTAGGAGATGAAGATGCCTCGTACCTCATCAGATAATGTCATTCCTTAACAAAGGAGCGGAATTATCCTGGAAGAGGTGGAGAGCTCCTTGCCTTTCGGACAGGGAAAAGGCACTGTTAGGCGTTGCTGAGATTTACTAGTTATGTTAAATTAGGGAAGATTTTGTATGGAAACACTAGAAGAAGCTATGAAAAGATTGCGAGACATTCTTTTTGTGCAAAAAGAGCACATATATACCTGCTGTTGCCATTAAGAGACAGAAGATGAATGAAAAAAAGCCATTGAGCTGAAAGAAAATCAACATGAATAACATGAAGTGCTGGCGATCATGTATATATAGCATAGAGCCAACTGCAGCAACAGAAAATACCTTATTGAAGGAATAGAAAGAAGAGGAAACCACTTGCTAATAAAAATCGCCGTCTGCCTTCTGGAATGAAAGACTCCTCGGTTGGGATGTTTTAGTCAAAGTATCCAGGAAAGCAAAAGCGACCTTATGAATCCACATCTGGACAGTAAGAAACTGTGGAGCCGGTGGTGAAATCCCATCGACTTAACAGGGTGAAGGATAGGGTCTTACAACTCCTGCTCCCCAAAGAGTGGAAGCGATGTGAGGTGGCCCCGTGGCCGCATTTACAGCCCCCTGCCGAGCTGATTATACAACGAGCATCCCCAACCTGCCCTGAGAAAGAGACACATACCATTTTCTTCTCCGCGGGCTGTTAAAAGCCACTGATTTCCAGGCACGTGATGAAGCCGCCGGTAGGAACACGCTGACATCTTTACGAGGAAGAACAGGCTGTGACAGCCCTGTGTGTGAGCAGGGAGTTGTTTTGTGTTTTGTTAGCCTGGTTTTTGGGAACAGATGGGAACAGAGCCATGGGAAGCCTCCTTGTTCAAGGACTGGCCCAACTCGCAACTCATTAGCGAGGCCTGACACAGCTAAACCCTCTGCTTGCCCCATCTGCAGCAGCCAAAGCCTCGGTGACCTGCAAAACCCACCACCTGGGACCTCCAACCCAGCCACCACTGCTTATAAATCTTTACATTTGTGGCGTGCAGCTGATCGATAATTCCAGCATGCAAATGGAGCATATGGAGACTATAGCAAGCAAAACAAAGGCAGAAGCCATGGGCCATTTCCATGATCAGAAAGAGAAAGAGTTTGTAATTATGCGAAGGTCATTGGCTGAGCATGGTGCTACATTTAAGTATTTTAGTGCGTCTTTGCCTGGATCCTCTCGGAAATGATCGTATGCATGTGGGTAAATGCTCCTCTGTGTTTTCGGCAAGATAAGGAAAGACAGAAAAATCACAGAGTCTTCATGGTTGGAAGGGACCTCTACGATCATTGAGTCCAATCATATATACACAGGGAAAAAAAAAATAAAAAGATAAAATCACAAAACAAATCACCCAGCCCAACAATCTTGGGCACTAGAGTATGCCCTGAAGTGTCACGTCTACACATTTCTTAAACACATCCAGGGATGGTGACTCCACCACCTCTCCAGGCAGACCATTCCAGTGCCTGACCACCCTCTCAGTGAAGTCATTCTTCATGATATCTAATCTGCACCTCCCCTGCTGCAACTTCAGACCATTTCCTCTGGTCCTGTCATGATTCCCTTGGGAGAAGAGGCCAACACTCACCTCTCTACAACCCTCTTTCGGGTGGCTGTAGAGGGCAAGGAGGTCTCCCCTTGGCCTCCTCTTCTCCAAACTCAACGTGCCCAATTCCGTCAGCCTCTTCTAGTAGGACTTGTTCTCCAGACCCCTCACCAGCAGATGTCTCTGGTTTGTGCCACGTTGGGAACTTCAAAGCAGACTCAAGCATCTTGGGGGCTTTGAGTCCATCTGTCCCCTGTCCCCCGTTCCTTGTCCCCTCCCCCCTGTAGTTAGTTATTCATGTTTTGACTCCTGGTTACTCCATGAAGTTTCCAGCATGTAGTTGAGATAAACACTTCTGCCTCCCAAAATTCCCATGGCTTGAGAGCTCGGTGCTACGGAGTGTCACCTCCAACCCAGCCACCCCGTCACCTCCTCTGTGCCCACAGGGCATGGCTGGCACCGTCAGGACGAGGGAGACAAAGTTTGACTTCTTTTCTTTTTTTCCCCTCCTCCCCTTTGCAAATGTGTAACAGTGAGAAGGGACATTGTCCGCAGGTCCGTGGGAAGCACAAAGCGATGGCTGTGCTGACCTCCTTATAAAAATTCAAGGCTGTCCTCATTTTTCCTGGAGGTTTTGGTAGTTCACACACACGTATCTTTGTTGTCAGCCCCAGCACTGGCCAGTCCACAAGCCTCCAGTGCCAGCTCAGCCTTGCTGCCCACACAGAAACCAGCAAATTCTGACATACCCAGTCAAAACCTCAACAATTAGGGGCAAATTTTGAAAATTCCTTCTTGGAGAAAATCCCTGTTTTTATTTCCAGCTATGCTGCCAGTTCAACTCAGTGAAGCTCAGTTGCTAGCGCTGACAACTCAGCTTTTCCCAAAATCAAGCCCTTGGATCTTCTCTGGCCGGTTAGTCGTCTGTGCAACCGCCGGGAAGGGTGAGATGCTGGGCTTTCCAGGAAACTATTTTACAAGTGTTACTTGGAGATTTTCACTTAAATATATTCTCCGTGACCACTGAGGTTCCTGGCTGGAGTCTATGATTTTTAAAAATATTTCGTGCTGTGGGAGCCTTCGTCCAGATGCCCCTCAAAGAGGGTTTGACCTAGTTGTGTGATGAGTACTTTACTCTCCTAAACCTTCTGCTTCAAATTGGTTTTGCTTTTCTGTTTCCAGCCCAATTTCCCCCCAACCTTTCAGACATTGAAATGTTGAGTTTGCTACAGGTCTAAAAATTTTTTTAAAGGGTCCTTGATTCAACAACCTGACAACTTGTATTTTTGGGGGAGGATGGATGCTCACGGTCACGCGGGGGAATCCATCTCCGTGGGGGAGTCTGAGCTTGGCATCTGGGACTTGTATGAAGTGTCCTCACCTCTCCTCATCACCTGACAGCATTTTTGGGTTGATGCAGGTCTGATCATCCCCGAAAATTTGGGATTTAAGTGATAATTGGGAGTGAAGAGTTACGCCGTTGGTAAACACGGGGACACGCTAGGTTTCTTCCCTTAGCCACAAGCAGGATTAAGGCCAAAGAGCTCCTTCCTGCCAAAACCAGGGAGAATAATCCTGTCATAAGCTATTAATATGGAGCTGTATTGGCACTTGGCAGCAAACCACCAAGCCCACAAAGTTGTGTTTAATTTGCTGTTAGAGGACAGACAGAGTCTTCTTCACTCAATTATACCGAGACGATATTTCAGCACCGAGCCCTGGAAAAAGGCCACGGCTGAGCTCTCTGTGTCCCCACATCTCCATCCCAGGGCTGCTGGAGTTGCCCGTTGACTGCTACTCGAAAGGAAATTTCAGGAGCTCCTATTTGCCGAGATAGCCCATGTGCAATAAATCAAGGGAGATGCCATCCATGCCAGAGCTTGCTTGGGAAGCAGAAGGTGCTTCATGCTCCACCTCCACCCCACCATCCTCCAGAGCCTTTCTGGGCCCTGGACCCATCTCATTTTGACCCCACGTGCATGGCAGAGTAGCAAGAATGATCAAAAATAACCCTGTGTCCCCCCAGAAAAAGGGCCAGGTTAGATTTCTGACTTTCCACAGGGTTTCTTTGGCTTCTTCCCATCCCATCCAGGAGGTCCGTGTGTGATCCAGGGTCCCCGCCGGTACTGGGCTTTGCCTGGTGCCTTCCTGCCTTTCCCAGCTCCCCGCCGGATGCGAAGCCTTCCCTCATCATCCAGGATGTCGTTTTCTATTTTTACTCAAATCCCTTTAACTTCTTGACATTTTTAAGGCAGCAGCCTGGAGGAAATAGATCATCCCGCTGGTGGTACTACGTGGCTCCAGTCCTTGCTTAAGATGATAAAAATGTTTCTTTCCAGGGTTCATCACATTCCCGAACAGGCTGCAACTCCTAACTCACAAAATAAGTAACATCATGCCCGCAAGCTTTTGTTCCCTAAAACTTTATAATTAGTCATCATATAAATGGGGAACAAGAAGAAAGAAACGTCTCTCATCTCTAATATATACAGCCTGGGAGACAGCTGTAGCCTTTTTTCTCAGCTCGTTGAATATCTCTTGGCTTGCTCAAGTCCCGTTAGAGTTAGGAAACTAGCTAGCTGCCCCAGTGGACAGCATCCGTTGTGTGCTGACATGAAAAACAGGACACAAGGATGCACTGAACTCTCTTACAAACAGCAACGACTGAAGCAGGGGATGCTGCTGGTATTAATTTTGCCCCACGCTCACTGAGCTTGATATTTCCTTCCTTTCATTCTGCAACTGCAGGGCCTAATCCTGCAATTTTGGGGGGCCTATTTCAAACAAAATTGCTCTTAGTTCCCACTTTTCCTTTGTTTCCAGCACATGGAGATGCGCAAAACAACCACCGCCTTAGGAGTGTTTCAAGGCAGCAAGAGGAGAAACTCCAGAGCGGCTCCGGGGAGAACGCTCCCACGTTCCTGAGATTCCTCTTCCAACGCTCCACAGACAGACTCACAGTTTTATTTGCAAAGACTGGGAAAGCTTCCAAAATCTCAGCCTGCAAAGCCTGCCACTAAAGGGAAAAAAAAAAAAAAAAAGAAAAAACCCAACCAGGAAAATCACTTTTTCCCCCACTATGGAGCAAGAGACCTTTGCAAGCAGTGAAGCCCCTGCAGATGTGGCCCCATGAAGAACAGCCTGCTGTGGGTCTTCCCCGCTGATACACCGCTTCCCAGCAAGCGTGCAGGGCCCAGGATTTCAATTTGCAAGCACAGCCCTGGATTGTGTCTCCCAGGATAACATGTTCTTCTCTTCTTCATCTGCCGGAAAATTCAAGGCAGGGATAAACAGCTCTTGCTGGGAACAGGGTCCCTTGGCTGAGTTCATGCATTGATTTTTTTCTTGTGTTGGTGCCTCCAGTGCAGAGCAGAGGCTGAATGCCACGCTCCGGCATGACAACCTCTTGGATTTGTCCCCATTTTCCAGTAAATGGGAAAAAAAAAATGGGGGAAGGGTGGGGTGAAAAGAGTTGTTTCTGCTTGGTGAGGGCAGGACATGCCAACCCTCACATCTGCAGCCAAGCCAAGGTGGGCAAGCATGTCATCCCTCCAACCTGTGACTTCTTGATGCAAACACTTGGGCTGATGCGAGCAGCAGCAGAGGAANTCCTTCCAACTCTAACCATTCTATGATTCTATAACCCCTGCCTAGCAGCATGATTTTGCAGCATGGACTCAGGGCTTTGCAGCAGAGATTTGACTTTTGCTTCTTCATGTTTTATTATCCCACTGGAGCTCAGTAAAACCATTGACCTTGAAAGTGCTGTTATCCTTCTCTCCAAGCACTCCACTCTGTCTTGGTCAGCTACTGTTAGTGACACCAACAGAAGAGAAATAACGAGCTGAACCAATGGATGTTACGTCATTTTAACCTAATTTCACACATCCCAAGAACTCACCATGCTGGCCAGGGAGATGGGTGAATTCCATCTTTCCAGACCTCATCTACTCCCACTCGCTGTAGCCTTTCCTGCAGCCATGCACTCTCAGACCCAAGTTTGACAACTCCCTGTCTCTCAGGTGAGGAGAGATGGGTGAGGCTGGATTCGGTGGGTCGTGGGACAGACCTGTCTTTGGCAGCACCAACATGGAATCAGGGAATTGTCAGAGCTGGAAGGGACCTCTAGAGACCATCCAGTCCAACTCCCCTGCTAAAGCAGGATTGCCCAGAGCACATCCCTCAGGACTGCATCCAGG
The DNA here is from genome assembly GCA_013400375.1 of Thinocorus orbignyianus. NCBI lineage: Eukaryota > Metazoa > Chordata > Aves > Ciconiiformes > Thinocoridae > Thinocorus > Thinocorus orbignyianus. The sequence continues at coordinate 76,254 of VXBW01001445.1, read as the reverse complement.
TGGAGCTTGAAGGTCTCCAGAGAAGGGGACTCCACACCCTCCCTGGGCAGCCTCTGCCAGGGCTCTGACACCCTCACCCCAAAGAAGTTTTTCCTCATATTGGAATGGAACTTCCCACGTTCCAGCTTGTGCCCATTGCCCCTCATCCTGTCACTGGGAACCACTGAGAAGAGTCTGACTCCATCCTCCTTCAACCCACCCTTCAGATGCTTGTGAGCATGAAGGTCTCCCCTCAGCTTTCTCTTCCCCAGGCTAAGATATTCTTAGAGGACCTTATGAGATCCACAACACAGTCAGGAAGTAAGATGAAAAAACCTGTGTTTTCCTGCCCTGTGACTCTTCCCCAGCTTTTTCCACATGCAAAAATGTGTTGTGTCTGGAGCTGGTACCCCAGCACCATCCTGCTAAGAACTGAAATGCTCCCATCACCTCTTGGTTATCATCTTCCCAGTTTGAATGCAGACTGTGTAGACAGGGTGAAGGCAGGTGCTTAAAGGTTCCCCAGCCACCAATGTGCCTGTTTCCCCACGGAAAAACCTCAGAGCCTTTCAAAGCCTCCCCTCCTGGGTGCATATATCGCTTTTGCTTTGAATTTGAACTGCCTGACAAACACCACGCTGGGTCCCCCACCACCACCCTCAGAGCAAAATCCGTGCCGTTGCACTTGCACGTTGCAGCCAAGCCCTGCTGAAGATGTTATCAGGAAAAGGGAATTATTTGCTGCTGGAGAATGTACTTGTGCCTTGCAGCTATTCGGCTGCACAAATATGTGGAGTGTTGCCGATAAGTCACCAAGGGAAGTCTGGAAAACGGATTCTGCAACAAGATAATTCTGCTCGTAGACTCCTATTTTATGTATTTCTGTTTCCTTCCTCCTTCTCCACTCCCCCCCGCCTTTTCCATTTACATCTAAATGGGATCTTTGTTTTTTTCTGAGTCAATATTTAGTCACTTGTTCCTCCTTCAAGCCTTGTAGCTCAGTTTCTCAGAGCAGAGGCGTTCCCAGGGGAGAGCTGGGCCTGAGCAAGATGTGGATCCAGTGCCACGCAGCTCCTCCGGGTATTCACAATGGGAATGGCTTTTACATAGGGATTCATAATTGAGTGGTGCAAACTTTGTTGTTACAAGCACCCGGAAATAAATGCTGCATCCTATATAGCGATATCCGTGCTATTCCATACAAAAAAAAAATCCAGGATCGAGGCCACTTAAGAGGTGATTTGCATCGGTGTCACCAGCAGACTGAAAATTCGCCACATAACTTTAGATAAAGAGACACTTCACCAAGACCCTCCTCAAACAAGGATGTATTTCCAGCTAATCGTTTCAGATCCTTTCTCTTGCAGAGACATGGATTAACTCTAGGAAGAGACGAGAAAACCTGCCCATTAACGGATTGATTTCCACTGAGCTATTGGCCGCTCCTTCTTCAGGTGCTGTCATCCAGCCCATGGTGCTCTGTTGATTTGCAAGGCTCCAGCACTCGTGGTCATTGCTTTTTCTTGCATCGAAGCTACAAGTTTATATATGCCTGCTTCTGGGCTAGTCTGTATGCAAAAATATTTACAGTCTTATCTGCAAACAGAGCTACACCAGCTGGAACACAGAGCCTGCCGTCATTTCAATGCAAGACCCTGTTACATCACATCATCTAAACTAGATTTAATTTATGTTTGTAAATAAGCAGATACAGTAAGCAGGAAAAATAAATAAATATCTTTCTAGACTTACATAAAGCATCTGCACAGACTATGCGGAAATAAATACAGATTGGGTTACAACCTATAAACCTGATGGGTGGTTTTTTTCTCACCAGAGACCTAACTGCAGGTTTTCAGTTCTGCCACATGGAGAAGCCTGTAAGGTGAGACCTCAAATTGATTTCACCAGACCTAGTTCACACAGCTGTAGGGACTTCTGGGGTTTGTTTTGTTTGCTCCGAGCCTGTTCTGCCTTTGCTCAAGTCAGCTGGGAATGGGACTTGTTTGTATGGCAGGAACCGACTTCCCACAGAGCAGCAATGGCTGAAAACACAGGGATGCAGAGTTGGGTGTAGCTCCTAGGTGAAAACAAGAAGGTTTCAGCCACCATCTCACTGACTGCAATGCTCAGGAGAAGTGTTGTCACCTTACGGATTACCAGGAAAATAGAAATACTCAAAAGGTTCGTAAAATTCACGCAAGACCACTTCTCAAGAATGCCCAGGTCCCTCTGGAGAGCATCCTTTCCCTCCAGTGTATCATCAACTGCACCTCAGCTTGGTGTCATCTGCAAACTCGCTGAGGGCACACTAAATCCCACTGTCTACATCATGAATAAAGATACTAGTGATAGGACAAGATTTTGTAATCAAGTAATGATTTTAAATTGGAAGAGGGGAGATTTAGATTGGATACTAGAAAGAAATTCTTTGCTGTGAGGGTGGAGAGACACTGGAATGGGCTGCCCAAAAAAGCAGTAGAAGCCCCATCCCTGGAGGTCAGAGAGGCCAAGCTAGATGGGGCTTGGAGCAACCTGGTGTGGTGGGAGGTGTCCCTGCCCGTGGCAGGGGAGTTGGAACTGGATAATCTTTAAGGTCCCTTCCAACTCTGACCATTCTATGATTCTATGATACTGAACAGCACCAGCCCCAACGCCATCGAGGGACACCACCAAATGATCTCTGTTTGGACACAGAACTGACTGCAACTCTTCGGACATGGCTGTTCAGCCAATTCCTTCTCCTAGAGGGCAGCCAGATTTGTGCTGGTGGGTGACTGTTGGATATGAGGTATGAGCAAAGAAGACGGACCCACATGCTGAGACCTCCTGCTTCAGTAGCCAGGGGAAAGAGGATTTTCCAGACACGCTCTGCACTGGTGTGCCAGCCCCACCCACCCTTGAGAGGGAATGGACATAGAGGCAAGACACCCACTTCCTTGTACCTGACTCCCCTCTGTGGGCCCACTCTCTGATGGCCAGTGCCAGTAAAGAAATGCCATCTTCTTTCAGCATGGCCACGTTTCCTTGGGACATCAGCATTTTTTGAAGTGAAATACAAGAAAAAACCCATCCCTGCATCCTCTTCCCATGGGGGACACGTATAGCGAACCAGAGCGAGATGCCCCCGTTTCCCTTAGCTGAGCTCTCCCAAGCGTACACACAGCTTTATAGACACACACATTTAATTTTGACCAAAAGTAACTGGAATCCAGGCAACACAATTTAGAAACATTAGGTTGGCACTTGGCTCCAATCCCTTTCTGCCTCCTCAGCCATTGACCACAGCAGGGAGATTTTGCAGCCGGGCTCAGTGTCATTCTTCTGCCCGCTGTCTCGAAATCACGCAGAGATTGAATTACATAACAATACCATCTAAACACCAGCAAAATGCACAATTTGATTAATCTCAGCAACGCGCCGGCTCCCAGAGCTGAAAAAGACAGCCACGTGCATTTTAACAAAGTTAAAGCCCAGAGCTTTTCATTTCGTCCTAATGGATAGCAAAGGTCATTCCCCGGTTGATAAATGACGGCGGCGCTGCCACATTCGTCTTCTGGCTGGCAGCGCTGGGTTCCTCCGAAGCTGATGTTAATGAGATTCCTCCTACCACCAAATCCAGTGAGGTGCTGGCACTGGATGTGTGGTGAAGGTACCCGTTCTGTACAAGCCCGACAAGATCAATGCAACTTCCCATCACCCTGGCGAGGTGCCCACAGCAGCTGCATCCTGGTGGGATGACGTTGCCTCTGACACAAATCCCAAGTGGTGGGAACTGACTCCACAACTAGACATATTTCTTCTCCCCATGACTCAGTTGAGCAACATTTTTCAGAAGGAGCAGGTATCAGCAAGGAATTAAAGGATGGATTCTATATTTCCCCTTTGGGGAAAATGCCTAAAATAAAGCTATCAGCCCAAATCCTGGAGGAATGATATTTATTTTGCTTGCAAAACCGCTCAACAACATCCAGAAGCCACAGAGTCCCCAAGCTGGACCATAAATTAGCTGAGATTTGTGCATGTGCTTAACTGCTCGTGTCTCACACGGTGAAAGGTGGATGAATTAAAGCTGTAGGAGATGTGGGACCTCTCTTCTAAGAGTGAGGTAAGAGCCACAGAGGAAGAATGAGACCAGACAAAAGAATGAAGAGTGAGATCCTTAGAGGAAAAGGACGTGATAGGAAGCTCAGGGAGCAGGAACCAGGGCTGTAAAATCCCCAGAAGAACAAGCACCATGTGACAGGCCTATTTCTTCTCCTCTTCCTTCTGCTGCTCAGGGAGCCCAGCAGACCACCAGGGAGGAAAAGTGGGAGACAAAACCAGCAGACAACATCTCCAAAGAAGAAATCCTACCTGGAGCATCAGCTGCCAAACTGGGCATGATTCACTTGGCCCCTTGGCCCAACTCTACCCCAACACCATAGGTTTTGAGAGCTTTTTGGGAGAGGAGAGAGGCTTCCCCAAAGACATGCTGTGTCTTCCCAAACATGCACAACCCCCTAAATTTTGGGCACTCAAACATACACATACATAATGCCTTCTCTGAGACAGAGACACCTACCTGTAGTTTGGACCTGAAGACTCCTATTTTCTCCAGCTGCCTCTTTCTGTGAGGACAGGACAGTCCTTAGGACTGATGAGTGACTTGAAGTGATTGGGAGTGCTTCAGACACAGGGGTTTGTCCTTAAATTACATAGCCCATTAACGAGCTCAAATTAAAACAACACTATTAGCAGGAGAACTGAGGGAGAAGTTTGCTTTAATTTTCATACAAATGATACACAGCTGAATACCAGAGATTTAATATACAGATAGTAGTCCTTCAAATCCAGTCTTACCAACTGTAGTTGTTCGAATATAGACGAAGCACCCCAAAATCTTAAGAATCAGCAGATTACAGAAAGAGCTCTTTTTTATTTTTAAATTTGACACTGGGGTCTTGAGATTTCATATTCTGAAACTGCTCAGTACCCACAAGAAATGAACTTTAGATTTGAAAAAGAAAACATGTGAAGCTGTTTCGCAGGTAGTGGAGGAACTGAATTAGGCAAGAAGTTCTGCGCAACCTGTTGCCCAGGTACCCAAAAGGCTTTTTATATTTTCATGTATCAGAGAACACCTGCGTTGTTCTCCCTAACCAGGACAGCTCATGGGAGATGAGAGGTGCCAACGAGTCACCCAGCCACTGGCCAAGCAACACAATTCACGTGTGCCCATCATGTTTGGGGACAGTCCCATGTGGAGCAGGACCAATAACATACAAGAGAAGCACAACACAGCCAGCATGTGCAAGCCAGCCAGGAGCAGAAGTGGTTTTAAAACATCTCACCTGTGGGTATTTTGCTCTCTTTAAATCTCCTTTTTTACCAACTCTATCACTACCAGCATCTTTCTAGGCCCTTTGTGCAGGGAGAGGACCACAATAAAGGTCTTGCGCTGCCTTGAATGATCACACACTTCTGCAAAACCCCATGACTTCAAAGCCCGAAGCATCCCTGGTCTAGACGATGGCCAACACAGGGCTGAGCGTTACCTCAGGGGATCAAACCAACCCCCTCAGACCCAAAATCAAAGGGCAGCAACTGTGCTCAGAGTCAACACATGATGAGCCCTGCTGACTGCCAAGCCGTTCCCATGCCGGGCAGCAGACGTGCACACACAACAGCTCCTTTCATCCTGGTCTCCAAAAACCATCTCCTTTTGGGTGCCCACATGACTTTGCCGCCCGCCTTTGCCTCCAGAAAGGCAAAGAAATCATGGCATTAAAGTTTAAAGAGCCGCCAGCACCCAAATTTCCTACATATTAGACATATTCATAATCCTATAATGGCATTATAGTATGTTATAATTTGCAAGGGGTAGGAGGGAATCTTCTTGATACCTTGCCTCTCTAATTCACCAACCTGAGTGCAATTCTGGCTCACCAGTTGTGTAGTATAGATACTTCACGTGCAAGTCAAAAAGGGAGAGGGCTCAGTGTGAGTTTTGTTACCATTTTTTGCAATGCAGGACCCACTCAGGGAAATTTCAGAGTCCACCAGACTCAGCTCATCGTGCCTGGGGACATTATTTGCACCCTAGAACCACCAAACGTCCCACTCACAGGCTAGGACTCACCTCCCCAAGCCTCTGTACGAATAAAAGGAGCCATGGTGCTGAGGGACATGGGTTCATGGTGGACTTGGCAGTGTTAACAGTTGGACTCAATTCTATGATTCAGAATTNGACTGGATGGTCTTAAGGTCCCTTCCAACTTTAACCATTCTATGATTCTGCTTCTACATCCTGCAAAGAGCCCGCAGCCTAAACAAACCAAGGGAGCAGTTTTGAGTTAGATATGTGCATTTTGGTGGTCAAATTGTCGGGTTGCTCCAGGGACAGGCTGCATCCAGACCTCCCCTTGCATGTACAGAGGGCCCCAGCGCCGCAAGGATCAGCTCGGCAAAGGCTGGCTCCAGGTGCTGCAACGCTGCGGCAAGGGCTCTCGCAGCTGCTGGAGCTTTTAAGCATTAAAACCCAAATAAGATTTACTGTAAGTTGCTGCAATTTCAGCAAGGCTGAGTTACAGGGCTCCCTCCCCACCGAATGTAGATGCTGCTTGTAGGAACCGAATGCATTTCTTGAAGGGTCTTCTTCCAGCCCCCAGCAGACACCTCCACATTTCCCACGGCTGCACTTTGTCTCCATCCTGGGCTCTGCTAATAAAACACAAGGCTGCGTTTAAATATGAGGCTGTGACAGTCCCGGGGACTCGTTAAAGGTTATCACGGCTGAATTATTCATCCTGGAGGGGAAGGCGGAGGGAAGCAGCTGACTCACATCATAGCAACACGGAGAGGGGCCAGCGAGAGCAGAGCCCTGATTTTTCCCCGCCACAGGGCTGCTATGTGAGCACAGGCCGTGATTTCCCTCCCCTAACTGCTCTTTTTCCTGACTGCCCTCCCCAAACGAAGATCTGACAAGCATGAGAGAGGCTGAATTTCCCATGTGCGTGTGTGTGCCTGTACCTGCATGGGGCTACAGCTGCTTTTTCACCTGAATTTCTAACGTTTCTGGCAGCCTCCACATGCCTCATGTAGCCCAGGGGTCTAAGCCTCTTTCCAAAACTTCCCCCACACGCTGCACGTCCCATCCTTACCCCAGCTCGTTTCCAGCTCTTCTCCAGCTGACAGGCATGTACATAAATTACCCCAAAGCCACGAAGGCTCTTATCACAGTTAGAAACCCCTGGTCACCCTGCAGGATGTGGTAGAGCCTTCTCCCTGTCATGCCCAGGGAAGACTCAGCTCTGCTGCACGATGGAGAAGGCAGGCTGCAGGCAGGCATGTGGCCAAAAAAAAGTGTCACTTTTTGGCTCAGCACTGAGTCAGAGCTGTGTTTTCTGCCTTCTGACCACGTTAGCCAGAGTACTCAGATGTCCAAGGCATCTCCGGATGAAAGGACCCATAAAGTTGACCAATTCTTTCTCGGTTTAGGGCACGGCCAGGGTGTAAAAGCAGGCCCCTGGGAGATGCTTTTACTCAAGCCTGACCTTTGCAACCTTGATTGCTTTATAGCAGCCTTTTAAAAACAACCACTGTGTTCATCTAAACACCATGGGTGGCACCTCCAGGGAACGGTGTGGCTATGGGAGAGCTGGGAGAGGGCTGCAGAAAAGATGCATCTTGCTTTCCCCACAAAATACAGCAAACCCTTCTCCCTGCAAAGCAGCCGTTCTGGTTTGTTTTGTTTGGTTTTTGTTTTTTTTCCAACCGTCTGTGTTATTTTTGTGTCATGTTGCTAGTTAAAAATACCCCTTGCCAGCAAGAACAGAGCTATTTGGGGCACCCTTGTTTATCTTTGTTTGGGAAAGGCGCTCACCGCCATCGGCTCCCTCCTTCCTCCTAAAAATCATCTTCTGTAGAAAACCATCAGTTCCGTGCCTGGCCTATGGCCCTGGAGAGATGCTCACAGCCATAATGGGCTTTCAGCCAGGCCTGAAGTCACCAATGAAAGGAGAAAAGGACACAAGAGCCTGTTAGATGTAGAGTTCGGAGGAGATCTCTCAAGTTTCTTCTTTCTCCTCTTTAGAAGGGGTTCCTGCAAGCTCATCCCTGGCTTCAGGAAAAATAAGAAAACCTGGACGTCAAGGTGAGCATGCTGAGAGATTCTTGCTCACTGAGCATTTCTGTAGCACCAGATGCCCCAAAGACCCCAGGAGCTGGCTGAAGAGGAAGCCAGTAATGACCATAAATAATTTTTGGGTGAGGCTGGAGCCCATCACGGATCCCCCAGACCCCCCTTGCCCACCCAGCTGCCACTTCAGGGGGAGAAACAAGAGAGGAAGGGTCCTCCCAACCCCTCACCATGGGCATGCAGAAAAGAGGTGCCCAGGAAACCGCAAACCCCTTCAGGATCCTGAACAAAAAACAATTTGAAAGGGTTATTCATTAGCAGCCACAACTGATTGCTAATTGCAGCCAGGGAGTATCACCCAAACAGCATCCTGTAACTCGTTAGCTTGGGCAAAATTATCCACCCCCTCAACCCCATCTTTTCCTTCGCAATATTTGGTTGTTTTTATTTACTACAGGGCATTTTAAGACCCGAAAGCTTTCCTGGGGAAACTGTAGCACCCTGTGTCCAGCAGTGCTGTGCCCTCATCATTGAATTGGGTCTTTCTATTCACCCTTTGACGTATCACTTTTTTTTTTCTTTCTTTTTTTTTTTTTTTTTCCCAGGCTAAAGAAATCTGGGAGCAAAAAGTCTGGAATCTAACCACAGGGAGTGCGAAAATATTTAAACAAGCTGGTTTAAATCACGGCTTTGACTTGCTTTTGTAGTGGCCTCTCTGGTCAAGGCTTTGAAAACTCTGCTGGGTTTTGGAGCGGAAAGCAGAGGATGGGTTTGTTCCGTCCACTCTCAGAACAAGCGTGGAGGCAGAGGCATGGCCTGTGGTCTCCGACCTTCCAGAGGGAGAAAAGAATTCCTTTAATCTTCCTCATTTTATTTTTTTTATTACAGTGCTGGTTTTGATCCAGCCTATGGTCACCTGGGCTCCTACTGCTCGTCCCTCTCCATCCCGTGGCTGTTGTTTCACATGGGAAGTGCAGAAGAAACCCCGAAGCACCAGAGGTGGTGTTGACACTCCTGATGGCTCATATTTCTTTACTTCTTTTTTTTTCTTTTGCTTTGCCTCCAGGCACTTGGAGGAGCCTTATGCCTCCGTTTCCCACCCATCCTCTCTCTCAGCATCCCCAGAAAACACAGCACATCCAAGCCCTGCACCCAACAAGGGCTGGAGCAGCCCAGTCACCCTGCTTTCCAAGGTAAATAATGACTTTAATTAGAAACTATGTCTAATTAACCACGAGGCGCTGATGACTCAGCTGACTGTCAGAAGCCTTTTTTTTGCTCTGGTTTCGAGTTTTTGCAACTTGACCCTGTGTCTGCCCCCATGTGCATTAGTGCAGACCTTGACACTCAAGGAAATACAAATTACAGCAGGTCCTTCAAGCTGGCTTCAAGCCCTGCCATCTATTTGAGGGAGGATGGGTGAAACCCCTCCTGCAGGGGACTTCCAGCCTCCTGGAAAGGAGATTATTGTCGTCCTCATTTGAATTTTAAACAGCAAACAAAGCTCTGTTGATTCAGACATTACATTTAGACTCGGGGTGGTAAATAATGCAAGGTTTGCTCTTTTTATCAGCTTGCTCGGCAAATCAATTGGAGGACTCGAAAGCGTACTGTCATCATAAACGAATGAATTCATTAATGCCCATTGTTTGCCTTCGTGTTTTAATCAAATGCAAAGCAAATATACATCCGAAGAGTGTTTGCTGAGACAGTCAGCCCCATTCAGGCAGGACTGAGATCTCCTCCTGGTTTTAATTTGCCTGGAAGAAAAAGGAGACGGAGACGAAGAGGTGGCAGGACCTCAGTGAAGATGACCAGCAAGGCTGGGACTTGCAACTCCTCTGCTATGGATATCCTGAGGGAAAGGAACTCAGTTTTTGCACCCACCACCCCTTGGGAGGTATTTCAGGAGAGGAGGGATGTGTCCTTCCACTGAACTCCCAGCCCCCACAAAACCTGTTAGAGAGATCTCATCACGTTTAAAGCCTTTGGACAAAGCTCTACATGTGAAAAAATTATTTCTTTAAAAGCTCTGTGCACCTCTGACAGCCCTCGCTGTATTCCCTCCCTGTGAATCACTGACACCCAGCCAGAGCAGCTGTACTGGTGGTTTGTGTCTTCAGCAAATATGTTCTTTGGCACTGAGCTGGGTGGTTTTGATGTGCAAAAGGGGAAAGATGCAAAGCCTCAGCTCCCTCGCAGGGGTTCAGGACCAATAACCCACGCTCCCATTCAGCCCCGCGAGCCTGTGACTGCAGCAGGCAGGGTGTCTGGAGCATGCCAAGAGGTTTGAGCATCCCCTTCCCCGAGCAGACCCTTCTTCCAAGCGTTGGGAAGCTGGGTCAGATCTGGACATCGTGCAGGATCCAGCTCTTGTTCCCTTCTCCACGCCATGTGAGTCCTCCTTTGGCAGCGGGAATGAGAGAAATTCACTGTATTTGCCAAATGTCCAGGTACCTGCGACCACAGCTGGCTGGAAGGCCCTGCAGATACTCCTCTTAATAGACTTAAAATCTTTAAAGAGTTGCTTTCACCCCTCTTTCTTGGTAGCAGAAGTGTCCCTTCTGCTGTCCCCCTGGTAAGTCATCTTGGCATGACCCCTGCGTGGCTACGTAGGGATTATTCTGGCCCCATACAGCGCCTGCCTCAAACCCAGCCGCCGCCAAAACCCAGCTCATTTGCACATATTTATCGTCAGGGAAAAAATAGCCGCTCACTCATCCGGAACGTTCATCTCTAAATATTTACAAAGCATTATTTATCCCAACGAAAGAAGACATTTTTCCACTCAACAAACCAGGCATATGGTAGCGGCGTGCGATAGGAGATGAATTGCGCCCAGTAATTCTAAACAGATTTAACGCCAGCAATAATTATTTTTAATCAGACAGAAAGTTCCCTGGGTGATAACTGAACATCTAGCATTTGAAAGTAATTGCACCGGCCCTCGTTGCTGGATGCTATTTGTTCAAATAATCTTGTTGTGCCTTTTCTGATACCTCAGTGCAACTTCCAACCCACCCCCCTCCCCTTTCCATCTCCCTTGGGGATTTAAAAAAAAAAAAAAGGAGGGAAAAGTAAACCCCAAACCCAACCCCAAACCCTCTGTCGTTTATTTCAAGCATGTCTTTTAATTACAGCACTGCATTGAGATAGTGTACAAAATATTCCGGGCTGGCTGCCTATTTAACAGACTCCCCGGTTGCTGCTTGAAGCTGCTCGGCAGAACACTGTGAATCATTATAAAATCTCCCACTTCAGTACGTACCGAGGAAAATGGAGAACAAAATGTACTGACAGAAAACATTTAAGAAAGAATGACACAGGAGGGGGGATTTTGCCAGGCTTCAGTTTTTCAGAGGAGCTTGATAGATGCTACAGACAGACCCAGCAGGTTCCTGGCCCCGAATCGCTCTCCCCTGTGCCACAGGTCAAGGTGTTTTGTGTGACCCACCTGTCCTCACCTCAACAAACTGCAAAGCTCAGATACCCTTTCAGGGTCTCTGATATCCCAGGAAATTTTTGTAATGCTAGGAAAGTGAGCCTGCAGAAACTAGGGAAACCTCTGGCATCTCCTGCTATCAAATCATAGAATCATAGAAGGGTTTGGGTTGGAAGGGACCTTTAAAGCCCATCTAGTTCAACCCCTCTGCCATGAGCAGGGACATCTTCAACTAGATCAGGTTGCTCAGAGCCCCGTCCAACCTGACCTGGAATGTTTCCAGAGATGGGGCATCTCCCATCTCTGTGGGCTACATGGACAATTAATCTTTAATTATGTTTTTCCACTCTCTGCTTGCCTGCAGACAAAGAGGGAACAGCAGAGCCATGCCCCTGCACCAGGACCAGTGCCTTTCCCCATTGCCTTGGCACCCTGACCCAGAACCACATTCGGGACCTCTCTTAAGTCACTGGCAGGCTGGTGTGGCTGCAACCAGGTGGCCCAAACTCCATCAATGCTTTTTTTCAGCTGGGGAGGTGAGGAGCGATGGCAACATGATGCCAAGGACAGGCTGAGCTGGAAACACAACCTCTCCACCAGACAGGGGAAGGAACATGATCCGGGGAGGTGAGCAGGGCACACAAATAAGGCTAATGGCATATTAATGAAAAATGAGATCTACCTGGGAACGGCTTGTCCATCTGGTGAATAAGCCCCTGTAACAAGCTTATGTCCTGCCCTTACCTGGGCTCTTCATTAGGCATCGGCAGCCCCCAAACCCTCTCCGCCAGTCCTGGGCTCAGGGTTGGTCCCCTGCCATGGTGAGAAGAGCAAATCCCCATGCTCAGCCCTCAGAAGCAGCGTCTCAGAAAAGATTAAGTTATGTTTCTGGCAGGGCTCAGGGTTTTCAAGTCCCCTACAATTACAGTGACAATTACAGGGCTGCTAACTGCTGTTGTCAGAGTCAGGGAAGCAGCGTAGGGTCTGCTGCAATTTAAGGGTTTATTCGTGTAGTTTCCATCTTAAGAGAATTTTGATTCCTGCTGAGGGATATAGCCAACACCAGGACCTCATTGCCCAAACCTGCAGAGACACGCTGTGAGGGGTAGTCCTGGTCCTGAAGAACCCCCAGCTGAAGATCAAGGGTGCAGGAGAGATGAGGAAAAGCAGCGCAGAGCGTGCACAGGGCAGCTTCTTATTTCTGGTCCAGAAGAATATGAATCCAAAAGGAAAATGCTTTGGGTTTGATATACAGATGCTCAAGGTGTCAGTCTCCTTGTCCCAGAGAAAACTTACCCAGGAGAACCATGAACATCTACATCAGCTGGGCATATTTGGCTGAAGATATGTCTCAGAGCCTAATACCTCTTTCAGGAGGGCAGAGGTGTTTAGGAAACCCTTTACATCCTCATTTAAGGGATCCAGCACAGATCCCATAAAGATTCACTCTTTTAACCCCCAAGGCTCTCCCACCTGTTATCACATTTCTGATAAACCAAAGGAGGTGACCATTGAAGCCAGGAATTGAGGCTTCTCATCTTCAGTTTTGGGACTGATAACAAAAAAAAACACCTTATTCAGCAAAATCTATCCCCTGCATGTGAGAATTGCTCTAACCTGCCTCTACATGGATATCTCTGATTGTCCAACCATTGGCTTTCAGGAAAGAGAAACGGGATTTTTCTTACACAAAAGGGCACACGCAGGCTGAGCTGAAACACAGTTGTTCCAGCAAGCAGGAAGCTCCAGGGGAATCACTGAAGTGATACCATCAGGCTGAGAAGGTCTAAGGCTTGAGGTTTAATAGTAAAGAAAAAAAAACCCAGCTGCTTCATCCTGAGGACTTAGCCAAGTGCAGGGAGAGGACTCTTGATTTGTTCTCCACCTGGGTACTGCGGTGCTCATGGGGACAATTTGGGGAGGTGCTGAGAGGAACTTCTCAGGCAACCTTAGGTTTGACCATAAACACATCCAGAGGGGACTCTCCTGCCCACACCAGCCCCAGCAGGACACAAGGCACAAGACCCACCAAAAACCTCCACCAGGCTCCACGCTGACCTTGACTTTCAAGCAAACCCCAGCCCCCTGGGGCCTGATGGTGGGTTTTGCTGCCTTCCTGAGTGGCCAGGCTAAACTTTGTGAAAATGCACAGATTTACTAGCGCGGAGGCGAAATGATCGCTCTTTATTGCTGGCATCAAAGCTCTGCTCTTCCAAGGCGCAGCGTTATCAGCAGTTCATTATCCCTCCCACCAGCCCGGGCTCCTCATCCGGCCATAATAAGGCGAGCGGCAGAAGTCAAAGGCGTCATTCTGGGGAAAGCTCTCAGGAACTGTTCATCAAACTTGCCCTTTTATAATGAGAGCCATCTAATTTGCATGCTCATTTAACGCTACAGCCTACATCCGACAGCACATTCCAGGTACCTTCTTCCTTTATCTGAAACCCAGCCCATTTACAAAACCAGCGTTTCCCTTAAATCTTAATTAGGTCACCGTGACCCCGCAGAAGCTTTAGCAAACCCCTTTGTGTCCAGACAGCCCAGCCTCCCAAACGCTTTATCCAAACACCCTCATCACGAGGTTAAGCGTATTCCAGTCCAACGAATTAACAGATCTGCAAGCTTCGGCCAATTAACAAAACCAAAATGCCTGGGGGCTGAAAAAAAAATAATAGGGAAATCATTCCTAGGTCTGTTCCTGCTGTGGAACAAACACCCTTTCCCCCTCAGGGAAGCCTCTGCCGCTTCCCTCACATGACCCTTTCCAAAATCCCGTGTGGCTGGCAGTCCACAAGCCTCCCTGCAAGGGACTATCCCAAAAAGCACCAAGATAACTTTACAATTCTTCTGTCTGGAGGCTCTTGGCTTGCAGGAAATATTCAGATTAACTGGCAGGGGGGAAAAAAAGGTGATTTTTCCCCGTTTCTGAGCTGCTTTTTTTATAAAGCCCTAATGCAAGACTGTGGTTGCCATAAAGGGAGCAGCACAGGGCAGCTCAGAGCAGTTTTGCTGTGCCTGCTCTCCCTGCCACGTATCCTTCTCTCGGGCAGACCTCCCCACAAGCATCCTTCATCCCAGTTTATCCCAGCTCCCGCTGCCTCCCCTGTCCCCAGGGCAGAGCACCATGCAGCCAGTAGCACTGCAATGTAATGTCCAGACCCCATCAGATCCTCCAGTTCATGCCTGCCTCACCAGTTGAAGCCATACTGGTTTTATCACCCTCTGCATGCTCCTAAAAACATCCTGGGGACCTCCCAGTATCATCAGGACATGGCTCAGTCCCCCAGTCCAGCTGAAAGGAGCTGGCTCCAGTCTGGAGCAAGGAAGCATTTTCAGATATTCTATATATTTATTGTCATGGGATAGGCACAGGAAAAAAAATATAAAAAATATAAAGAAATAAAATATAAATATAAAAAATATTATAAAAAATAATGTGATAGTCCCTACTAATATCACCATGAGCTCCAGGCCCCTGGAATGCTGTGGGTGCAAAGTGAGGGAGCTCAGGGTAATACGCACCGAAGAGGATTTCCCAGCTCAGCCCCCAGTTTGCTGCCAGCAGAAATGCTCCTGTCAGATCTTTCACCAATCTAACAAGCTCTGCTTCAAAATTAGTTTTCAGGTCTTTCACCCCTGACAATCCTATTAGCCCCAGTCATCCCAGGATCCTATAACTCTGCAGCGATCTCCTCCTAGATTTATTCCCGCTCGGTTCAGAGCGATTTGTTTTTCTGCTGACATCGCCCTTTGAGTTCAATCAGTTTGCTTCCCTCCCTGGTGTTTACATTCCCGCTGTATTTATAGACAGGCATCACGTCCTCTCCCAACCTCCTTGGCCAAACGCAGAGCATATTTTTCCTGGCCTCACCTAAAATAGACCCCTTTTCCCCAGCGCCCCTTTGCTGCACCTGCTGTGATTTAAAGTCGGCTTTTTAGGGGCGAGGACGAGAACTCTGTGGCACGTTCCCAAAGAGGTTTCCCCAGCATTTCACGGGGTGCCTGAACATTTCCTCAGATCTATTTTGCTTTAGGGTCACGTTTCCCTTTACCCAGCAGCATCACTATAAGTTGCACACAGTGAAAGCACCGAGGCCTTTCTCCTCCTCTTAATTAGCACTCATGAGCCATGAGTTCAGCGGAAAACCTGCTTCACCCCCAAAATTCATCAGCTCGCCCTTTGCAATATGGCATTTTGCTCCATTTTGGGCCACCTCTAACCCATCCTCTTGCTCTCCCAGCCTTTTCCCAGCCTACAATAACACCACTGACCCTTAAACTCCCCGCTGCAATCTCTTCTCGGCACACAGACAATGCTTTAGGGAAGGCAGGCAGACCTCAGCCGTCGTGTTTTCCTTGCCTGGAAAGTTTGCTGCCTTTCAGAGAAAGAAATTGAGTGTGAGAAGGTTGGGTTGGCACCACCTAAGGCAAAACCCATTCCACCATACATCCCATTTCCTAGAACTCACTGACAGCCAGCGAGAAGAAACACCAGGGAGAGCATCTTCATACAAGGTTCTCCGGCCGGAGATTTAATTTTCATATAGCTCATTAACTCACCCAGCAGTGAGCTCGCTGCCCACACTTTGTAACTCCAATTATTCCCTCCATCCCTTTTCATCCCACAGCCTCCCAGCCTTGCAAGCTCAAGAAAATAAAATCATCTCAATGACTAGCTCTTTTTTTCCCCCTTTTTCAAGCATTTTCTGTTCTCCAGTCAGATGATACCACCTCTGACTTCCCTGTCCACAAAGGGCTACTTTAAGTATTTGATGTAAACGCCGCAGGGAAAAATACTCACTCCATTTCGGGTTATTATCTCACCAGAATACCATATATTATCTAGCAATCTCCAGCCAAGCAGGGGTTCCACTGTATCATCGCATTATCTTGTTTGGAGCACACAGATTGCTCACTACGTGGTTTTGCCTGCAAAGAAGAATCCATAAAGAAATAAATAAATAATAGAAAGAAAGCATCAGTTTAGGCTGTTATTAGTATCCTGGTTGCAACTATATATATATATATATATATATAAATACATGGAGCAATAATTAATGGCCCAGGATTCATCACAAACACACAGAGTCCCTCAAAGCTTGAAACCCTAATATGTGGTGTCTGGAAAACTGTTTGTGACTGTGCACACACGTGTGTGCGCAGGGAGGGATGCTGAGGGTCGTGGCAAAAGGCAGAGTTTAGACATCAGAGGGGTTTGAAAGCCTCAAGGGATGGCACCTCTCGTTGCATTCCCTCCTGGAGTGCCTGTTTAAAATGCATTTTTAAAATATTGAATGTGTATATTAAAATACGCATATTCCTCTAAAGTACATTATATATAAAAGAATATAATATATTACAAGAACATAATCTATTACAAAATATATCAATATATTTATATATGGCTATAAAAAGGACACGGACTTGTTGGAGTGGGTCCAGAGGAGGCCGTGAAGATGATTCAAGGGCTGGAGCCCCTCTGCTGGAAGAGGGGAGCTTTAAATGAGATATTAGGAAGAAATTCTTGACTGTGAGGGTGGTGAGACCCTGGCCCAGGTTGCCCAGAGAAGTTGTGGATGCTCCACACCTGGAGATGTTCAAGGCCAGGCTGGATGGGGCTTGGAGCAACCTGCTCTGGTGGGAGGTGTCCCTGCCTGGGGCACAGGGGTTGGAACAAGATCTTTCAGGTCCCTTCCAACCCAAACCATTCTATGAATATGTGATACTAGATAACCAACACCATGGTCTTTTGCTGTGATGTTTCCTACCACCAAGTGTATCCCATTGCTTTCAGCATGTTTGGGATTGGCAAATTCCATGTGTTTTGTGCCAGTGGGTCACAGCAAACCAAGGATGAACAGCACTGGTGAACTGAGATGTACCTGCATCAACTCCATCCCCAGTGAAAAAAAAAAGCTACCTTCATGGTCTCCACCATTATGACCAGGGAAAAGTCCTGCTGGGTGGAACAACATGGGGCCACTAGAGACAAAAATCACAGATCCTCTCTGAAGAGGCATCAGGTAATGGGGCATTGCTCCCTGGACTTGGTGTTTCTGAAAGGAAGGAACCACATCAGCATCCCTGCTCTCTGGCAGAACACACCACCTGGACTTTACAGGGATTTTGAACTAAACCAGTGGGAGTCATTTATGGATTTAAAGAGATAAGAAATTTTTCATGCCCGTGGTAATCAATTCCTCCACTCAATTAGCCTTGCAGATCTAAGAAAAGATGGGTCTTATTTCTAGAGCAAAAAATACGTATTTAAAATCAGCATCTCTGAAGCACGGCTGCACTGGGGGAGCCTCAACACAAGATGCTTCTGCAGCAGCATGGTGGGCACCAGCCCTCTGTCCTGCAAAGAGCAACAGGATCTGGGTGTCAAGGAGGGCAATAGAGTGAGAGCGGGGGCAGGTGAAGACAAGGTCCTGGGCAGAGAAGAACCAGATGAGGTTCAACAAAGCAACTCCAAAGTCCTGCACCTGGAGAGGAAGAATTCTGGGCACTGGAATAAATAAGTTAGGGGCGGATCTGCTGGAAAGCATTTCTGAGGAGAGGGATCTTGGGGTCCTGGTAGACAGTAAACTGTCCATGAAGCAGCAATGGGCCCTTGTAACCAAGAGGCCAGTGGAATCCTGGGCTGCGTAGGGAAGAGTGTGGCCAGGAGGTGGAGGGAGGTCGTTCTCCTCCTCTACTCTTCACTGTGGAGGCCACCACTGGAACACTGCATCCAGCTCTGGGCTCCCCAGTTCAAGAGAGACAGGGAACTGCTGGAGAGAGTCCAGTGTAAGGCAGCAAAGATGATGGAGGGATTGGAGCATCTCCCTGAGAGAGCTGGGACTCTTTAGCCTGGAGAAGAGAAGGCTTATTCATGGTGTCTGCAGGGTGGGTTGAAGGAGGATGGAGCCAGACTCTTCTTAGTGGTTTCCAGTGACAGGACAAGGGGTAATGGACACAAGCTGGAACACAGGAAGTTCCATTCAAATGTTAGGAGAAACTTCTTCGGAGTGAGAGTGGCAGAGCCCTGGCAGAGACTGCCCAGGGAGGGTGTGGAGTCCCCTTCTCTGGAGACCTTCAAGCCCTGCCTGGATGCAGTCCTGAGGGATGTGCTCTGTGCAATCCTGCTTTAGCAGGGGAGTTGGACTGGATGGTCTCTAGAGGTCCCTTCCAGCTCTGACAACTCCCTGATGCCATGATTCTGTGACTCCTGCCCCAAGGCTCAGGAGGCAGGGAGGTTTTCCACCAAGGCAGGGGCACGTGCTGGGGACGCAGTGCCTGTCCCCAGCTGACCCCTCCTGGCTTTGCTCATCGTTTGCCTTTGCTGGAGGGAACAGCTCAGAAAAATCCATGTCCCATGTCCTCTGGGACTGTGGCTGGGGATGGAGCAGGGGCTGCGGCTCTGCCTGCAGTGAGCCTAGTGCCGGGAGAAGGAGCTGAAGTGATTTAACTTGCTGAGTCCAAGCTGCTGGGGGACAGGGACAATTTCAAATACAAAATGAAATGCTGCAAAGTGTTTCCAGCCATGGTCTTTCTCCCCTCTCGGAGCTGGCAGGGCTTTGTAAGGCTGTGTCTGTGCTGCTGGACAAGAAGCTGGGACACTGCGGTGTCCCCAGGAGCGAGTGGCACAGGCTTGTGTCCCCACCATGTCCCCAGTGCCTTTCGGCAGGGTGTCACGGGTCACGTTGCAGCTGCCAGCCACAGATGAAGAGCAACTCAAACAAAAATAATGAAAAATAAAAAAAAAGGAATAAAGAAACCCCTGAGCACACACAGAGCCCGCCCCCCAGCCCCAAGCAAAGCAGCCTCCGCAGTTCCCTTTGCGTGGCAGAGAAATAGGGCAGAGAGGAGGAGGAGAGGAAACATCGCGGGGGGTTTCTGATGGCTCTGGGACTTTCTTACACCTTCCCCGGAAACATCTGGCCATGGCCAGCATCGATGCGAGATGCTGAAGGAGAAGGACGGGGGGTTTAATCCATCACGGCGGGGCTCACGTTCCTGTGATCTGATCCCCGCGGGCGGGTGCCCTGGTATTTGATTAATCAGAGATGATTCCTCGTTGCTTTCCCTCTCTCCTGCTCTTCCTCCTCCTCAGCAGCAGCTCTCCGGGAGGATGAAACCCGGTGCAGGGCACAGCAGCCAAGTCGGGTGTTCCTGCGGGAGCAGAGCATCTGTCCTCCCTCCCTTAATCTCCCGCATTAGCTGCTCGGAGGTCGGGGATTAGAAAAGGTCTTGCTCTGCAGGCGCCACACAGCCCTGAGGCTTCTATCCCTATTGCACAGCCCGGCTTTGTAACGATCCTAATACCCTACAACATCCTAGAGCAGGATTTCCCCTGGACCAAGCATATTCTTCTGTCTCTGCTCTGCAGCTTCTGCTTGTCTAGGGCAACCCGGAGAAGTGGAGGTAACTCCAAATTCCTCCCCACCCCCAGGAAATTTTGCTTTTCCTGTATTCATTCACCATTTGCCATAAAGAGGGCAACAAAGCTGGTGAGGGGTCTGGAGAAGAAGTCTTGTGAGGAGAGGTTGAGGGAGCTGGGGGTGTTCAGCCTGGAGAAGAGGAGGCTGGGGAGAGATCTTCTCGCTCTCTACAGGTGCAGGTCAGTTTCTTCTCCCAAGGAACTGCTAACAGGACAAGAAGTAATGGTCTCAAGTTGTGCCAGGGGACCTTCCGATTGGATACCAGGAAATATTTTCACACTAAAAGAGCCATCAAGCATTGGAATGGGCTGCCCAGGAAAGTGTTGAGGTACCATCCCTGGAGGTATTTAAAAGATGGGTTGACATAGTGCTCAGTGACATGGTTTAGTGATGGGCTGTTGTTTTTTTATCAAGGTTAGGCTGATGGTTGGACTAGATGATCTCAAAGGTCCCTTCCAACCTAGATGATTCCATGATTCTATCCTTTGGATCCAGCTCAGGAAGTGAAGAACAGGGATCCCAAGTGCTGCTGGGCTGACTGGGGAGGCAAGTTACAGAATCACCTGAGTAAGGCTGGGAAAATGCCCCTTACTGTAAGGGATGGAAACTGCCAACTCTCGAGTGCTCTGTCCCTCCTGGTGTCTAATAGCAAGAGGTTAATTAAGCTTAACCTTGAAAGCAGGAAGATTAATATCCCCACCCGCTCTGTCATTATGAATGACCATTGCAATTCCAGGTTCTCTCATTTCCCACGACAGACACACACAGCTTCAAACAGCTAAACCTCAGCCTCGGAAAATCCTGACATTGGCTGGTTTCTGGAGTGGGTCACTTTTTAGCAAATCCAACACCTCCTCAGCGCCCCCAAAACCTACCTGAAAAGCAGGGGATACCCTGTCCATGCCCCTCTCCTAATTAATCATCAGCAATCCCATGTTCCTACAGCTTGTGGGGTTGTACCCTTCTACCTCTTGCTTCCAAATGCAGCCCCAGATTAAATAATTCTGCCCTCAGTTGAAAAATAATTGGTGCCACTCTGTTTGCCAGCTATTGCTTTCAGTAACGAAAGCTTCTGTTCCAACCCAATTAGCACGATTCTCCAGAAGGCAAAGGATGGCGCTACTATAGCTTGGGGGAAAAAAGAGGAATGTGTGGTTGGAACTGGGGGAAAAGAAGGGAAAAAAGGGGAAAAAAAGGTCATGGGAACATCACAACCTTGCGGCAGACCTCACCCCAGTGTGTAATTCTGGATGAGGCAGGCAGCGTTTGAGAGGAGGGAGGAATCGCCGAGGGACCAGAGGATGCTGCAAAAAGGCATTAGACCCCACGGCGGGGATGTACCCCCCATCCATCCCCACCGGGATCTTCTCCAAGAGCTGAAACACCACAGATGCCTCCCTCCCCTCCCCCCAGGGTTATGGGCACCCCATAATGGGAGTTTCCCCAGTTATTTGAAATGGAAAGCTAAAAACCTCTGGGATCGAGCTTTTAAACGCCTGGGTGTGGGAGCAGCCTCATGTCAGTAACTGTCACTCAGGGGCTGCTAAAGGTGGCTTTGGTTTTGCAAAGCCTTGTGCTTACAGGGAGTTTAAGGGGCTGTAATC
Organism: Thinocorus orbignyianus; assembly: GCA_013400375.1. NCBI lineage: Eukaryota > Metazoa > Chordata > Aves > Ciconiiformes > Thinocoridae > Thinocorus > Thinocorus orbignyianus. Next base: position 54,687 of record VXBW01001445.1, on the reverse strand, counting down.
CAGGCTGCATTGCATAATGGGTCGTATTACATGTAATCCATAGGCTAATACATCCTGAGCGGGAGCCAGGGCGGATATTAGACTCTTTACCTCAGAAAAACAACCCTCCCCTCTGCAGGCTGGAGGTTGGTGTGTCCCCTAAAAGACAGGCTCGGGCACCTGACCTTCATAAAATAAAGAAAACCTGGCTCATTCTAGGCAAAAAGAGCTTGTAACGAGGTACATAAATGTGTTTGGAATAGTAATGTATACCTACGTAGCACATAGACCATATATAGACAGATCAAGAAGGTCAACAGCATCCTGGGGTGCATCAAGAAGAGTGTGGCCAACAAGTGGAGGGAGGTCATCCTGCCCCTCTGCTCTGCCCTGGTGAGGCCACATCGGGAGCACTGGGTCCAGTTCTGGGCTCCCCAGTTCAAGAAGGACAGGGAACTGCTGGAGAGGGTACAGAATAGGACCACAAAGATGATGAGGGACCTAGAGTATATTTCCTACAAGGAAAGGCTGAGGGACTTGGGTCTTTTGAGTCTGGAGAAGAGAAGGCTGAGGGGGGACCTGATCAACACCTAGAAATACTTAAAGGGTGGGTGTCAAGAGGAATGGGCCAGTCTTTTTTCAGTGGAGCTTAGTGACAGGACAAGAGGTAACGGGCACAAACCTGTACATAGGAAGTTCCATCTAAACCTGAGGNCAGAGAGGTGGTGGAGTCTCCGTCTCTGGAGACATTCCAAACCCACCTGGACTGTGGCTGTGCAACCTGTTCTGGGTGGACCTGCTTTTGCAGGGAGATTGGACTAGATGATCTCCAGAGATCCCTTCCAACCCCGCATTATTCTGTGATTCTGTGATACGGGCAATATATAGCACATTTCTGTGGCTGCATGGAAGGACTTGTGGCAGGGAAGGAGTAGGAAAAAAAAATAACCCAAAACCAACCCTAAACAAATGGTTTTGCAATCCCAGAGGCTAATTAGCATTTTACAACCTAAATTATCTCTTCTCCCCCCCCACCCAGTTTTCCAGTACTCTTGTTTCATCTTGCTAAGATTGGCTGTGCTGGCTTTTTTTAATTTTCTTTTGGTTTTTAGGTTTCTTTTGCTTTTCCAGGACCAAATGAAAGTTTTAAACTGACGAAAAAATTCTTAATTGAAGAGTTCACTTGAAAATAAGGATTCCCCTGATTTTTACTGAGGGAATGTGTTGCCCGTGATGCTTCACACACCATTAAATTTGAAGACTCTTTGCCCAGGCTGCTGCCACTGTTTCTGTTGGGGGTACTGATGTTTTGCTTAGGTGTGTTTTCACTCCCATACGCCAGCTATTATCATCGGGGGCCAGGCTTTTACTACCGTAGGTTTCTCACGCAGAGAAAGAAGCTCAGTTGTCAACCTCTCTAATAATGATGAGAGTTGCAGTACAGATCTAAGAACAAAACACTGCCCCAGATTCCCCACCAAGCTTGAATGCTGTCAGGTTTCTCCTGTCTCTATAGTTCTGTTCCCTTTTCCCAGCCGTAATGAAAAAGAAGCTGTGAGGCTGAAAAAACAAACAAACCAAAAAAACCCAGCAAACCAAACAATGTTGCTTAATCAAGAAAGAAAACCCATTTTTCTTTGCAAGGAAACCCCACTAGGTGAGGAGTTCAGAGGTGTCACAAGCGTGGAGCTGCTGGTACCAGAGCTCATGGGGCTGTAACATCTTCTCCCCAGCTGGAGAAGGGTTTGGGGTCCAAAAGACAATTTCCAGGCTGCTTCTGAGTAGCTCTGACTGCGAACCAGGAAGCTTCTGGGCTCCTAAATTCACACCTGACCACACTGCCAGTTGGTTTTTAAGTGCAAATGAGCCCTAAAGTTTTAGGTCTGAACTTCCCATCACCAACATCTTTCATACCTGCTGACCAACTGTGAAAGCAGGATCATGCGAAAGGCATCTAGTCTGCCATCAGTCTTCCTTTTTTCTCTTTTTTATTGTTTCTATTTCTTTTTTTTCCTTTTTCTTTTTCCTTTTCTCTTTCTTTTCCTTTTCCTTTTCCTTTTCCTTTTTTTTTCTTCCCTTTCTTTTTCTTCCTTTCTTCTTCTTCTTCTTTTCCATTTCCTTTTTCTTTTTCTTCCTTTACCATTTTCTTTCCCTTTTTTCTTGCACTTTTGAAAAAGTTTCTTTCCCTTTCCCTTTGTCTTCTTTTCTTCACACTTTGCTAAAGGCAGGTCAGCACCTCATTCTCCTTTTGAGAAGTGCTGGGAAATCTGGGAGATCCTGGTGAGAAAAGCCCTTTGCCAGGTGCTGATGCGTCTGTTAGTGCCAGGTCCCAGGCGTGAAAATACCTAACCTTAAACATATACTTAAGGCAAACCTGTTCAGTAAAGCACTTTGAGCACTGAAATCACCAAGACTTTCTCAAGGAATGTAGCAATAGGACAAGGGGTAACGGTTTTAAATTGGAAGAGGGGAGATTTAGATCACATACTAGGAAGAAGTTCTTTCCTGTGAGGGTGGTGAGGCACTGGAACAGGTTGCCCAGAGAAGCTGTGGCTGCCCCATCCCTGGAGGGGTCCAAGGCCAGGCTGGATGGGGCTTGGAGCAAGCTGGTGTGGTGGGAGGTGTCCCTGCCCATGGCAGGGGGGTTGGAACTGGATGATCTTGAAGGTCCCTTCCAACTCTAATCATTCTATGATTCTATGACTTCAGTATGTGCTCAATTCCACACTCTGGAGCCAGGGCTTGCACTGCCACAGGGCTGGAGGAGCTCCTGGAAAAGGGGGTTTTCCTCCCCATTGCAACGTGATGCCTGAATATTTCCTAGCCCGGGGATGAAGCAGTTATAGCACCTGTGTTTGAGGAAAATATGTTTAACACGGGGAGGTTTGTAGCTCAGGGCAAAAGCAGCGGGAAGTCTGCCTGTGTCCTTTTCCCAGCCTTTCCTGAACTTCTTGCCCAATGCCAGGCTGCTCCGAAGATGTTGGTATCAGAGAAAATCAGAATTAATAGCAACAACATCCCTCTCACGTGGCACTTCATAAGGCTGTGACTGTATGTTTAACGGCCAGCCTACGTTTAAAAGCTTCCAGTGGGCAGCTGTACATCTGCTTTTGCTCCACAAAAGGGTTATTGTTTCAACGGTGTTTGCCCTTTGTGTTCCTAAATCCATGAAATCTTTTCTGCTCCCCACAGCTCCATGCAAACATGCAAACACCACCTCGTTAGGGCATTTAGCAGCGCTGCCGGCTCTTAAAGCTGAGGGAAAAGGCACTTTCCTCTTCTGCTTGGCTAAAAGAGAAGAACCAAGGGTCTTCTCCCTCTCCAGGATCCCAAGTGGCAAGAGGGACAGGCAGCATCCTCCGATGGTAGCCCACAATCCCATCTGTGTCTGCCCTTCCAGACAGCAGAACCTGCCAGAAGGGGTGTTATCAATTCAATTTAATAATTTCATCTTCTGTCTCTCTCTCTTTTGTCAAATTAAGAAGGCTTTTCTTAAACTCCACAGTAATTTTGCTGCCATAGTGTCTTGTGCACCCTCCTGCCACTGGCTTCAAAGGTGGCATGGCTCAGTGGACCATGCTAGAACTCAGTCTGAACCCAGAACATATGACCAGAGGCATGTCTATTTTATTTATTTATCTATCTATTTATTTATTTATTTTAAAGCCCTATTTTACTGGTCCATTAGTCACACACGCATCAAACAGACACATTTCTTGTGACTGGGTTTAGCAGCACGGACTGCAAATTATCTTGTCCTTGGCTCACAGAAACAGCTCTTTCTGCCCAAATTTATGCCAAATTGGCAAATCTTCCCTTGATTATTTCATTTATTGAGCTTCTGTGGCTGAAAACACAGGGAATTTTGCGAAATGTAAACTTTTGGGGCATGACGTAACTCTGCTACGAGGGATGAAAGGATGGACCACTGCTGGATTTCAGCTTGGCTTCCCTCCAAATTAACCTTGGAGACCTCACCAGAGGCCCAGGAAAAACCCTAACCCTGGGGACATGGTCATCAACTCTTCTCTGACCTCAGTAGGGCTGGGATGTCATCCCACATCCCTCAAAAGTGTGCCAGTCTCTTCATGAGCCTTATATTGGCTTGATTTTGGGATTCCCATGATAGCCCCAAAGCTGACCTCTTGTAGTGCCTACTGTGGAAATATGCTGGGATCTTCTCCAAGGATGAGGCATCCCTTTTGGCATGGCTTTTTGTACTCAAGCACCCTGCAGATGAGAATCATAAAATGGTTAGAGCAGGAAGAGACCTCAAAGATCATCTCGTTCCAATCCCTCTTCCATGAGCAGGGACACCTTCCACAAGACCAGGTCACTCAAAGCCTCATCCAACCTGATCTTGAGGTCCTTCTGCTGTTGGTGGCCCCAGAGCTGAAGGCAACACTGCAGAGGGATGTCCCCAGAATGGAGCAGAAGGGGAAGAATGCTGGGGATGCACTCCAGGATGTGGGGCTCTTTCTGAGGAGGGTTCAGCAACAGCCACCCTGAAGTCAACCCTGCTTATGTGGGGATGGCTGGAAAACATCTCATCTCCAGAAAACCTTGGAAAGGCCACCAAGGGCAGAAATCAGGCTGCATTTGGAGCTGATTCATCAGGCAGAGGAGGGAAAAGCTCTCGCTGGTGCGTGAAGCCAGCTTGCCAACTGAGCTCATCTGTGGCAGCAAACGGACAGAGATTTGCCATAATTAAACGGAATAATATACTGTACAGCAATTTTAAATATTTTTCATTCAGAGATAAATTAGGCTGTAATTAAACGGTGTCATTTAATGCACTGCCCAATAGATACAGTAATTGCTTTTTTTTTTTTTTTAAGAGGCAGTACAGTAATCTCTGCTCATTCGTAAAGGGATAATGATGCTAATTCAACCTGGTGGAGGTACAAACAGCCATGCTGTGTGTCACACCCCAGTGCAACAACCCCCAAAGTTCCCTTTGATCACTACAGCTCCATTTTGTACAGCCTCTAATCCCTCTCTTGCTCCCATCCAAACCAGTTGGGAATTAACACCGGTTTCAAGGGGAGAGAAGTGGGTCTTGCTCCTTTCTTGCCCCAAAAGCTGAGGACACCTTCTTCTGGGAGTCTGTCTTTGAGGATACAGCAGGGGAAGGTGACACGTTACCCTTAGTTGTCTCCTCTGTGTTTATACAAGACCAGCGGTTTAACCAGTAAAACTACTGGAAGTTTAATGCCAGAGTTGTCCAAATACATGAAAGAAAACCCTTTGGATTTGTGGCCTATGTGCCGCACAGAGCTTCTCCCAAGTTACTCACAGGTATCTCCCACCTTGCAAAATCCTCCTGCCCAAATACAAAAAGCATTTCCCAAAATTTTATGAGCTACCTGTAAATGTTTCTTAACCACCTACTCCTGGATCCCCACACGTTGAATATTACATCCCCCTTCAGCTCCATCCCGCCCTGCTCCCTGCTGGGTTCATTCCCCTCACTCTCAGCTGTCCTCTCCTTTCATCCCTGCTTTAATGAGCTGCCTCATAGTTACTGATGCTCCTTTTTAAAGCAGCTGTGGTAGAAAACANTAGTTCCTTGTCTCTCTTGAACTGGGGAGCCCAGAACTGGATGCAGGATTCCAGTGGTGGCCTCCTCAGTGCAGAGCAGAGGGGGAGAATGACCTCCCTCCACCTCCTGGCCACACTCTTCCCTATGCAGCCCGGGATTCCATTGGCCTCTTGGCCACCAGGGCACATTGCTGGCTCATGGATGGCTCACATGGATAGTTCAATATTCAGAGCTGTTCTCTCAGGCTCCCACCAAACTCAGTCTGAAAGTAAATTCGCCACGAGCACTGCATTAGAGAAGCAGGTAATTCATGATATGACTTATACCAGTGCCGACAACAGGAGCTCTGGAAACATTCTGGTTTTACCGACGGCATCAATTCGCTCCAAACAACTTCAAGTTTACCATCATCAATTTTCCTGCGTTTTTTTTTTTTTAGTTCACAGAGTGAAAAACTTTTCACAGAGTGAAAGTTTATTTTGCAAACAGAGCATCTAGAGACTTGCAAGTATATAAAAATAGAGATATATATTAAATATATATATATGCGTATATATATATGTGTGTATATATATACACACACACCAGGCTGGATGGCTGGGGAGATTTTTGCAGCTAGCAGCACCCACCACCTCCAACATAAGGATGAGGATGGCAGGCTGGAAACTTGCACAAGGTGAACCCAAAAATAAGCTCCTGTTTGGAGAGGAGCGGTGATGTTTACAGCAGCGGAGGAGCTTTGGAGAACAGCCCTCCCTGGTTAATTTTAACAAAGCGCACATTTTTCTGGCTCTATCACGGACTTGCATATTTTAACTCCTATCTTCTGTTCAGCAGCTAAAAAGAGACTTTCATTCCAGTTTTGGCTGCGGCGTCTCGTTTCCCATTCACGGGCTGTTACACAGGCACTATTCTTGCAGCCACCCTCCTGCTGATAACAGGGGGAAGACGAGGGTTCACGAGACACCCCAGAGCTGCTCCCTGAAACAGGTAGGGGTTTTCTGCAAACACTGGCTTTTACAAGCCCGTAGCTGTTATGTCTGCAGCGAGGAAGGAATATGAATCAGTACCGAAAGCTAAATTAGCTTTCTGCCCACAGCTCTTGCAAGGGATTCTTACCGAGATATATTTGTATTAAATAAAAGGGATTAGAGGAAGCCGTATAAATGCAATCCATCATCCACAATTAGAAATAAATGAGAATGAAAGCAAGAGAAACTTTCTCTCTTCCAGTCCTTTCTCAGGAATATGCTTACATGTGTATATAGAGAGAGATAAAAAAGTCTGTGTGTATTTTTATATATACGTATAATATATATATATACATACATACACACAGGCGCATATATATATATTCAAAAATTTCTATTAAAGTTAAAGCTACACAGTGTACATATATATTTACATATACAGCCTGTATGAATATGTATTTTCATCTCTATGTATATATAAATATAGATATGTGCACACTGTACATATACACAAGCAGCCAAAAGAAACAGAGGACCTGCCTGACCAAGGCCAGGCACGTCGTCACCCAAAGGAAATTCTATCCCAGCATTTTACCTCTTTTTTTGGTTTTTCACTCTCAAAGACCCAGCTCTGGGAGACAAGTGAAACTTCCCTGACCACAGCTTTCTTCAAAAAAGGCAACCTGAAAAACCTATTCAACCAAAAGTTATATTCTCATCATATTGACATCTCACCATCAACATCTCACTGTCGATATCCTGGTGCCACGCTAGGCTCCCACTGGGTCTCAGGACACAGGAGCAGGACGACTGTCAGAGCCCCCCACTTTCACAGGGGGAAAAACCACCCCTTGACTTAATCAGGGCATAAATCACTGCAAAATTCAAATTACCAGGCCAACGTGCAGCCCCACCACCCCTCTCACCTCTCCCACCCGTGCTGCAGAAGACACATCCAGGAGAGCTAAACTTACCAAAACCATTTCAAAAAGACCTTATTTGTTTGGAAAGTGTGGGAGGTGAAAGGTTTCTTTAAGTAGATTTAAAGTGAAAACCATTAGCGGTGCATTGTTCATTCAGTTCCTTTATCCATGACATGAGAACAAAATGATCTGATCTAAGCAAAACTTCTGGTTTCATAGCAACAACGAATATATATTTTTTTGTGGGGAAATATAATGCAAATCAGCGCTAAGGTATATAACTTGTGAGTACTTTATTTCCTGTACTGAAGTCTGTTGAAACATTATTAAAATACGATTTAACTAAATGGCTTCCTGGAAAATAATAATAATAAAAAAAAACCCCACCTTTTTCTAATTTAAAAGTCAAAAAATGTCAAAAGTGTGGTTAAGTTGTGCAAAATAACAATGCTGTTTAGTTCTTATATAACTCTTGCCATGAGATCTCAAAATACTTCTTGAAGAAAACAGGGTGGATTAACTCTTTTTCAGTGCTGGGAATCAAGATCCGAGGAAATTACCCTGTTGTAGCTCTGAGAGTTAGAGGGCATGGCAGAGGTGTCCTTAGCTCGGTGGCATCTTCCAGCATCTCCCGAGACACACTGGGTAAGAAAATNTGTTGTAGCTCTGAGAGTTAGAGGACATGGCAGAGGTGTCCATAGTTTGGTGGCATCTTCTGATACACACTGGGTAGGAAAACAGTGGGAAAAACTTCTAGAAGTGCTCAAACAACTGAGGGAGGGGCACTGCTTTTTTCAAAGTAATTTGGATGTTGTTGAAGTCATGTCCTTCCTTGAGGTCTGCAAATGTGCTGTGGGTTCACCACTGGTGTCAGGTACCTTCACTGAGGCAAGGGACTGAGCAGCGTGGTTCTTCTGCTTTTATACCCATAGCTTTCACAACCTATAACCTGTGACAGGACACACTACTCCACAGACCCTATCTCCATCCCATCCTTCCCTTACCACCACTACCTAATGGTCATCACCCTTTGGAAAGCAAAAATAAGCTTCCCACAGGACCCAAAGTATCTTCTATGTTGAAGACTAGATATCTCCACTATGTTTTCTAGATCCAGGTTAATATGTAAAAGATGAACAGTAGCAGGTTCTTCTGCCCTCCAAATTTGGGGTGGAAAAAGCCAAGGCTCCCATGTCATGCCCAGGCTGGGTGCTCTAAGCATGCAGCCAATCTGCAGGACAGATGCCAGTTTCACAAGCAAAAAATACAGCTTCTTATTGCAGAGGGTTTTAGCTTTCATCATCAGGCAGACGCCATCATCTAACTTCAGGTCTGCGGTCTTCAGTCTCACCAGGGAGAAGCCAGCTAAATTTTAGGTGACTCTGGGAGCAGCAGAAATCGGACTGTGGTTTTCTGGGAAGCTCAGGTGTAAGCTACTTCAACGACCCCAACATCCCAATCGAAGCAAAATTTACCTGGTCCAGATCTTGCTTTTATTCCTCTTCATTTTCTACCAAATAAAGAAAATGGTTCCTTTAAGACAAAAAAAATCTACAAGTTTTCAGGGCTATTTTATCAGCAATCCCTCCCACAGGCTGCCACTTCTAGAGTTTCCCTTCCCCATGGGGAAACCAGGGACAAAAGGGACTTGATGTCCTGATGCAGCAGCATGGGCTGAGGACACGACACTCAAGTCACGGCGGTTCGTCACCACCCCAGCAAAATGTTCGAGCACTTCGCTGCCCTCCCCCTCCTAAGAAAAAATGCTCCTGATGTTTAATCTAAACTTCCTTTGTTGCCCTTTAAAACCTTTATTTCTTTCCCTGTCCCTGATGAGCAATAACAGAGAAACATTATCACACAATATAAAATATTAAACACCTGTTGTAAATATCAAATTATATACAAATGCAACCTGGCAAAGATAATACTCGATGCATTGTTTACATTGCTGCTGATTAATATTGGAGATTAAAATTAATACTCACATAATATAAACATCAACATGCTTTTAGCATGCAATTAAGCCGAACAATTTCATCAGCACAAAATGTTCTCATCCCTGCAAAACGAGACACACTAAAACAAAATCAGGTCTGAAAATATCACTGAAATCAAACTCCAAATGCAAAACATTTCGTTCATGAAAGATTTTATTCATTTTTTTTTTTTTTTCCAGTTTGGGAAAGCTTTTTTTTTTCCCAAACTGGAACGACATGGTTGCAGGCAGTCAGAAATCCCACCAGGGTGGACAGATCCTCTTTGTCTTCTCCACCACAGTGTCTGTCCCCCTCTCCACCGATACCACGGGGCCATGAAGGCCATTGATGTTTTCTTTCCTGAAAACCAAAACCCATTAAAAATGGGATGAATTAACCCACCTGTTGCATTTAAGACACATGGAGTCTTCCTTGTCTCATTGCTGGCAAGGTCTCAGCTAGAGATCACCATTGCAGGAGGGTATAAACAAGCTGGGCAGAGCTCAAAGGAGGGAAATAAAGGTGATCAGAGGTGGAAGAAATTAAATCTGAGGTCTAGAGGAAATTTAATCTTAGGTCTGAAGGAAATGGGGATAGAAGACTGAGGGATGACCACCTGGACCTCATGGTAGTCCTCACAGATAGAATAGCCCTTAGGAGACAGTTCTCCACATCCACTACACGTAGGACAAGAAGTGGTGAATTAAAGTGTTGCACGTTTGAGTGAGGCTCGAGGAAATCTTTCTAACGACAAGGTTAATTAAGCAGAGGTATAGATTAGCTGGGGAAGCAAAGGAGTCTCCGTCACTAGAAATCTTTAAGAACGAGTTAGACAAGCATGTAAGAACGGTGCAGAACAGAGTGTCACCTTGGAACAGGAGTCATGTTAAATAGACATCTATTTCCTCTGATTGCTCTTATCTTCTGCTTTTTATCTCCCCGGGATTCAGTCCGTCTGGATTTTAGGCACATGGGAGCTAAGAGGTGCATTAGCTCCTCAGCAAGCTCTCAGACACCAACCAGCACTAGTAGAGACCAAAACCAGGAGAAGCCTGCAGGGAAACCTCTTCCCACTGCCCTTATCCAGGCTGTCCCATCACTTTGATGGAGCACCACCCAGTGCTCCGTCTAAAAAACCCATCACTGGTGCCTCTGCAGGAAATAAGGCAAGATGGAAAGGAGAGAAGACGAAATGTGGGTGTGTAATTAGGTGAGGGCACATGTCCTGGCAGATGATTGCAGCGATAAAGCATACCATATGCTCCAGCTACAATGTAAATCTTCCTTGGGTGACATCGTTATGGAGCGGTTGAGAACATACGCCGGTCCCTTATGTTTTCTCCCTCCTTCATAAATGTTGCCAAGTGCCAAATACCTAAACACAATTAACCTCTGACATTGCACTGAAAGACTGTGCTATGTCCTCAAAGAGCATGGAGCTTCTCCCAAATGTCCTCAGTGTGCACTGCCTCCATGGCAAGGAGGTCGCCCTCCATATCTATAGGTGTGGCAGCAGTACGTATGGGGACCTGATGTCTCTTGTCCCCCTCTAGCTTTCTCTGACCAAAGAATTAGTGAATCAAATTCTCCCAAGCTGATCCCATCCGTTTGGGATCAGGGATACGAGACCCAAATGCGACGGTGAATATTCGGGCAACGCCCAGAGCATCCCAGCCGTGACCTGGATCTCAGCACCCAGAAAGCTACCAGTACAAATCGTTAAGCAATTTAGAAGCATTAGATCAGAGGGAAATAAGGGGAAGAGAAACTGCCAACAGGGATTTTTCGAGAGCAAATTCCTGTCAATCCTTTTTACTCTTTGACAAGAAAACCAGCCCGGCTGATGGAGGGAAGCTGTAGCTGTGACAGATCCTCACTCCAGGGAAGCTCCTGACACTGTCTGGGCTGACAATTTTGCAAACAAACAAGGGAAACCTGATCCAGATGAGGTTATAAAGGAGGAGGGGGGACACACACAACACAGGGAGGGGAGAAAACCCATGCTCAAGAAGCTGTTATCAGACATTCCCTGCCAGGGGGATCTGAGGGGGCACCCATTCCCTGCATATTCAACATTCACACTAGGAACCTGGATGGTAGACTAAAGACTGTGTTATAAAGGGCATGGATAACTCTGGGCTATGAGGACTGCAAAGTTTTTTGGAAGACAGATAATTGGGGGGGGTGG
>VXBW01001445.1:0-43099 GCA_013400375.1 Thinocorus orbignyianus | reverse complement strand
ATAATTAATAAATTCATGGCATTCATTTGGAGTGAGGTAGACAAAAATCAATAAGAACAGAGAAGAAGGATGAATAACTAACGCCCAAATCCAAGTTGAGGAATAGCTTTTGGAGAGGTTTATAAGATCCCCAAAGGAGGGGGTTATGATGGGATCCAGGTTGGGATGCCCACCATGGGGGCATCCTTGGGAGGTTAACACCTCTTGCTTTTGCCCAATGCTTTGACTCCCTGCGATGCACCACAGCTCAAGGATAACACAGACGAGCTGGAGCCACTCCAGGAAAGAGCAACCAGACGTGGTCTGGAAACAAGGGCCGACACGGAAAGGATTAAAGAATTGGGGGCTGCAGACTTTTTCACCATCTGCTATTTGAAAAAAAAAAACAAACAAACAAACAAAAAAACCCCACCAAAAAACAACAACCAAGCTCAGGTTTTGCCTACTCTACCCAGAGACAGAGTGATAATTGGATGCATTCAGCTGCATATTTCATGATAAGCAGCTTCCCATCACTGGTTGGATCCCCAAAGCTTGCTCACAATTCTTCTCTGCTGTCTTGCTCGCTCTCAGCTGCTTCCTGACTCCCGGAGCTTACAGACATGCCAGTGATGAGATTCTTTTATTTCCATTAATTTTTATAAAAGTTGTGCTACGGACACCTATGTGTATTTTGCTGTCCTGGAGCGGCTGTAGACATTGTTCTTCATTCAGTTGCTGCATTCCACCATTTTTATTTGTTTTGGGGGTTTTTTTTCAAAGTTATTTTCCAAATCGCTTCTTTGGAGTGGCTTTTTTCCCTTGGGTGGGTTCTCTGAATTTGCTTCATTCGCTGCCTAATTCCCAGTGGAGGTCCGGGCATCAGGGCTAAGGAAGCAGGATAAGAGTCCCCGTCACACCGGGTGGGCAGAGCAGGCCTGGTACCTATTGTTCTCCGCATCCGCTGTGGCTACGAGAGGAGGAAATCAGCTTTATCTGAAGCAGAGAAAGACATCAATTAGGAAAACGATTAGGAAAAACTTCCTGGCACTAGTGCAGCAATGCATGGGAACAGACACCGCAGGCAGCGGCGGAAACAGCTTATTTTTAAGAAATGGCCTGGTGGGAGATGTTCTCCCATACAGCAGCTCCTGCAATGTTGTCGCTTTATCCACCATGATCCACACCTGATCCCATCCCACGTCAATTTACAGGGTTGCCCTCTCCTCCTGCTTCACCTCTTCTGGGGTCCCTGCATCCCTCCTCTTCTGACAGCTGGCAAATCCCATGCCTGGTGGGCTTTTGCTTATTTATTTGTTTGCTGGGGGGTGGGGAAATCCAACAATGAAAAATGTTGTTCCCGTGGCACTTTTCAGGTGTCTCTCTGCCCCGTGTTGTCCCTTATCTGGGACAAAACTGGGATTGCTGAACTGTAGGAGCATGGAAATGTGCGTTGGGATGGTTGTCTCCGGCGGTTCTACCACTTACTGCATTTCCTAAAAAGCCAGAGAACAGCAGAAATAATTAAATAAATAAATTTTAAAAATATCCCTCCTCCTCCACCTGTGTCCTTGCTAATCATCTTAATCATCTCAGCAGATACCTCAGCCCATCAGGCGTGATGGAGGGAACCCTGCCTTGTCCCGGCAGGCTGCCGAGCCCCCATGGTGGGCAGCAAAGCCTGAAAGCCATTTGAGTGCCCACAGCGTGGCACGAAGCTGCAGGGATGTCGAGCCAGAGACCAGGCTGGCAGGGCAGGAGGGTGCCACCAGGACTCTGCCAACAAGCTGCTCCTGGCATCCGCCGCTCTCCGGCATCCCTGCCCTCCCGGCAGCCTTTCTGCTTCCATATATCCATCCCTTCGGTGGCAAACTCCTAGCAGCACTGATACCGTGGCTGTCACAAACACTACATTTAGGGTTGGAGCTCTGCCCCAAGTCACTGCCTGTTGGTCCCCAATATTCCCTGCTTTGCCTCCACACCTCTCCATTCCCAGTGAAAAATACTAAAATTACGCTGCTTGTTTATAACTGCCCAAAAAAACCAATTTCAGACCCCAGGCTGAGGCTTCCCAGGGTCTTGTGGGCTTCGGGGCGGTCACATCAGGGGAAAAAAAAGAAGCCCTAGCCTGCAAGGGAAGGAAGCTCCAGCAAAGAGATGTATTTTTGTTACCGCGGCTGTGTTTTAAGTTTCTATAGCTACCAGGAGCGAGCTGTCGGGAAGTACTGCTGCGCCCTTCCCCACACTCTGCTTTTGAGTGGAAAAGCAGGAAATGGGGCCCATCGGAAAGGGGGGGGGGGTTAACTTCCCATATTCAAGCCCTCTCTCCTCCTCTCATCTCCATTTCATCAGCCCATTTGGCCATGTGCTAGCGATGCTTCACCGAGCTCGGTGCTCAGATTGCGGGGCCAGATGCAGTGCAGTTTCCCTGCAGAGCTGCGAGCAACGGTGGCCAAGGACCCCGAAATCAGCTGGGAAGCTGCGTGCCAGGATAAGTGGGGGCTGCTGATGGAGGAAACAGTCCCCCAGCCCTCAGGTCTCCTGGTTCTGGGCACCGGTGGCACATACTGCTGGGCATCTCCCTCTCTGCCCAGCAAGAAATGGAAACCCCACTCTTTTTTTCCTCCTTTTCCCTGTTTCCATCAATTCTTTGGCATTTACACATATATAAAAGCACACAGCATGCATCAGGCAACCTTTAAATAACTTATCATTCTGCTTTCTGATTTTGAGGGACACAAGCCCTCAGGAGAAAGGCCACAGGAAGGTCACAACCTCTCAGACCCGGATCCCCCAGTCCAGCTTTGTGTTCTGGCAATCGCATTCCCAGCTCACTGCTAGGATGATAAATCCACCTTCCCTCTTCAAATGATGAGCCATTCTGCCATGAGCTTTCAGGAATAATGTGCACAGTGTTGTACACGGTGCCTGAATTGCTCTGGGGGGACTCAGACACAAGACAATAAATAGGGTACAAGGACCACTTCCTCAAAGGGGGTGAGTTATTTGAGTTCTAGGGGTACCAGGTTTCATTGTGTTCAGGGATGGATGCATTTCTGGAGGCGTTATCTAGATCCAGGTTGTTTCTTCTTCTGCCAAACATTGGGACACAACAGTTGGGAGTAATGCACAGTTCGGGTCCAGCGGAGGGCCACAAAGATGCTCAGAGGGCTGGAGCACCTCTCCTATGAAGACAGGTTGAGAGAGCTGAGGCTGTTCAGCCTGGAAAAGAGAAGGCTCCAGGGAGACCTTAAAGCAACCTTCCAGGATCTGAAGGGAGCTCCCGGAGAGCTGGGGAGGGATTCTTTGTCAGGGGGTGGAGTAACAGGAGAAGGGGGAATGGTTTTAAATCGGAAGAGGGGAGGTTTAGATGAGATATTAGGAAGAAGTTCTTTACTGTGAGGGTGGTGAGGCACTGGAACAGGTTGCCCAGAGAAGCTGGGGCTGCCCCATCCCTGGAGGGGTTCAAGGCCAGGCTGGATGGGGCTTGGAGCAACCTGGTCTGGTGGGAGGAGTCCCTGCACATGGCAGGGGGCTTGAAACTTGATGGTCTTAAGGTCCCTTCCAACTCTGACCATTTTATGGTTCTCTGACTCACATCCCTGCTAGTTTATGTCACTGTAACAATCTGGTCATCTTTCCACAACACACACACGCATGTACGTAGATGGGTTGGTCCCTCAGTACTTCTGAATTAGTAAAATGTGAAGGCTCTGGAGGTCAGAGGTTTGGGTTCATACAAACACTAGAAAGTGCAAATATTTTCCCAAAGCTTGCCTGAACTCTACATGACCTTCTTCAGTCTGGAAATGTGAGGCAACCAGTGTTCCTCATGAGATTACCAACACGTCATGAATCTAGCAAAGTCTGCAGATTGCTAGCAGAAAACTTTTGTCCTGGAGCATTCGGCTCTTGGCTTCAGCTGCTGACCAGGGCTGTGATTTGGGTCAAGGTCAAATACCAGGCAATGCTTTGGGCAGCTTCCAGGTGGTCTCCAACAATATGGATATAACCTTCAGGTGTTCCTCCACCTGCCTTTGCTCCAATCCTTGAGAACCAAGACTCAGAAATTGGTCAAAGAGCTTTCCTTATCAAGCAAAAGCTGCCTACTCTCAGCCCCGATTTGCCAGCTCTAAGGCAGGGATGACCATCACCCAGATGCTGGTGGAAGGCTGGAAGATGACAAATGCAGACCATTACCTGGAACACTGTTATTCTGCGACTCCTATGATGTTCTGCCCTGATTTAAGGCCCAATCTGGTAAATGCTGGGCACACAACTAGCAAAGGACAGTTGCACATTCTTATCTGCGTTATAAAATCTGCCTCCTTTCCACAGCAGGGAGATGACTCAGATGCTGAGCAGCATTTTGCAGATATTCACAGAGCAACAAACTACCCAGAAGCAGTAGCAGGCATCGGGATCCTGGTGGACATTCTGCTGCCTGCTCCTTGATATTACAGGACACTAAAATCAGTATTTTTTAACCCAGCTCACAAACAAAACTAAGCTGCCTCACGTCAGTGTTTTAGTCATAAGTTGCTTAACAGCACGCCACATTTCTGCTGAGGTTTCTAACAAGCAATTTGCTACTTTTAGCTGTTGTCTGAAACGCCAACAGATTAACAGTCTCTCTCCTGGGTCTGCAAAAATCTCCCTTTTACCACTGAAACTAATTACGCTGTTAACCACTAATGCTGCCGAAGGAGAGCTAATGAGTCGCTAGACGGTGGGCATTTTATCTCCCAGGCACACAAAAATAATGAAGCTACAGCCTTACCATACGCAGCATGGACAGAAAACTTCTGGGGCAGCCGCAGCCAGGCTGGCAAAAGGGAAAAAACGTGGAGGAGGAGGAAAAGCAGCAGCTCCAAAACTCCCCGTCTCCATCACCTGCAACGCTCAGAAAAAACAGCCGTGGAGATGTAAATGAAAGGATGCCCCGTGGTTTTAACACCCCCCAGGACACTGTCAGCCTTAATGAGTTAATATCGTTAAATCCTTCTGTGCTAGTCAGCTGGGAAGCCCAGTAGGAAAGGCGCTTTCGAAGGCAGCCCTCCAGAGATGGCCTTTGTATGTTCCTGTTTCCTCTGGCCGTCTGCTGCCTCTCCACCTTCCCCCAGGAGACGTGTCCTGCATCATGCACTGCTGTCATTGCTGCTGCTTTTATTAGTATCACCATCATCACTTCTTAATATTAATATCACAGAAGCAGCTTGCAGTGCTAGTCATGGTCCCGGACCCCTGCGAGCTTTAATAGGGCCTGTTGCAATAGGACAAGGGGTAAAATCGTTTTAAACAACAAGAAGAAAGACTTAAATGAAGATGATCAGAGGGCTGAAGCAGCTCTCCTGTGAGGACAGGCTGAGAGAGTTGAGGTTGTTCAGCCTGGAAAAGAAAAGGCTCCAGGGAGACCTTAGAGAATCTTTCAGGGGCTACAGAAGAGAAGGGGAGAGACTCTTGATGAGGGAGGGGAGCCATAGGATGAGAGTGGCTTTAAACTGAAAGAAGGGAAATTTAGATTAGACACTAGAAAGAAATTCTTTCCTGTGAGGGTGATGAGGCACTGGAACAGGTTGCCCAGAGAAGCTGTGGCTGCCCCATCCCTGGAGGGGTTCAAGACCAGGCTGGATGGGGCTTGGAGCAACCTGGTCTGGTGGGAGGTGTCCTTTCCCATGGCAGGGGGTTTGGAACTGGATGATCTTTAAGGTCATTCCAACTCTGACCATTCTATGATTCTATATAAGGCTGAGATTTTTTACACTGAGGGTGGTGAGATACTGGCCCGGGTTGTTGAGAGAGGTGGGAGATGCCCCATCCCTGGAAACATTCAAGGTCAGGTTGGATGGGACTCTGAGCAACCTGGTCTAGTTGAAGGAGTCACGTCTGTTGATGATACTGTGGGGGGCAAACCACAGGAGAGGGACAGACCCCAAAGTGAGCCCTGACAGATGGGGATGCCCAGACACGCCTGTGAGCTTTCCAGCTCCCTTCCTCTCCTCGAGCATGACAAATCTGCATTCACACCTACATGTTATCAGGCATCTCGCCTGTGCCCGCAGCAGGCGATTTCCCTGCGTGTCACCAGTTTTCGACCTACATACTCATGGTGTTAATTACGCTCAGGAAAAGCAGCGGCAGCATCGCCGTGACGAAACAATCTCCACACTTGTCTGCCTTCCTGCCTGATTCACACAACTCCTCCAAGTCCTCCACAACCAACTTACTTTCTATGCTGTGCAGCCTTTTCCCAGCTCCACCAGTTCTGAGCGCAGTGTGTTCTTTGATGGATCATTCAAAGACTTCAATAACCACGTCTCGGGTTTTGTAACCTTTCCTGAGCGCTGCCTGCTGCTGTTGTTTACATCTGGGACTTTGAATCGCACAACGGCTCCTCCATAAAGACATAAAGTTCCTCACACTTGGGTTGAATTCATGGCTCGAAATTGAGTCTTTCCATGTGTTTGTATATATTTTCTGTCTGCTATGGCCAGGCAGCAGCTCTCTGCTTCCTGGGGAGAAACTGCTGCTTCGAAAACATCCCCTGCATAGTTACGATGAGTTCTGAAGGAAGAGTATAAAGTGTATGGTGGTACCGGGGCAGAACAAAGGAGGTCAAAGTGCTTCAGAGATTCCTGCAAGTTTGGAAAGCTTCTGGAAGTGGATCTGGCAGTGGGGAGGATTTGCAAGGGAGGAGGTGCTGAGGGGAAAATGGTTTTCCTTATTTTTGCCTTTTCCATTGTCCTCCCCATGCCCCCCGTGGAACCACGGGGTTCCTTTGCTCAGGAAAGGGGACTGGTCCCATCACAGGCCAACAAGTCAGACCAGAGGGGTAGAGGTCAGGACATGCAAAGCCCCAGAGGGCTGGAGCACAAGGGTGAGCCCAACTTACACATTTGTGAGATAATTCCAAGCAAATTCCACAATTTAGGGAGCTCAGGAGTAAGTAACTATCCACATAAACCAACCCACGTCAGATGCACCCTTGGGGTTTCATACCAGTTAAATGATACCTTGATTTATGTCATCTGTCACTTGAAGGTCTTGCGCTCCTTGGTTTCTGAAATGCCTTACCTAATCTGGGGCAAAGGAAGCAGCTTCCCCGTAGGACGCAGGGGACACCCTTACGGGCTGTTGTCCACCTTGGTCTGGAGCTTCTGGGGTTCCTTCTTCTCCACAGACTGTGAAAAACTTGAGGGACTTTACCTCACTCCAGGATTAACATCTGCATCTTCTGCATGAGGTTTAACCCGGGTCTGGTCCTCTTTCCTTGAACCATTCTCCAGTGCCTCAAGGCAAGAACAGCTGAAAGGCCTTCAAGTGCTGATGGAAAGGAGAAGAAGATGGGAGAGAGCAGGGGTTAAACATTCAGACACTTCATCTCCAACATCAAATCCCTTCCAGGACAAGAAGCCAAAAAATAATTTCAAACCAGCAGCTGGAAAGGTCACGAGGGAAACTGCGGTGTTGAAATAATGTGGAGCAGAGGAGGACGCTCAGAGACACAGGTCAGACAGCAACCTCTTCACCCCCAGCCCTAACCATGCCGGGGCCAAGCCACCGGTGGTGACACTCTCACACCTCGCATGGCCCCACATCGTCACCCGGAGCTGCACAGCCAGAGATGTTGGGGATGGGAACTGCCTCCCCCACCAAACTTTCCCATGGGTGGTGGACTTTGATGGTTGCACATAAACACCTTTTTGCTTGAGAAGCACTAGCTGGAAAGGTTTGCTTTGTTTTGTGTCTACTCTCTGGGAAAAAAGAAAAAAAAAAAGAAAGAAAACAACCACACACACACAAAAAAAAGCCCAACATATTTCTAGGGGAAAAAAAGCAAACACACATGTTTTCCTCTTTCTGGTTAGACCCAAGACAGCTCAGCCCAGGAGCACTGCTGCTGGGCCTCCTCAGCCTTAGGGGCTGAAGCATCTCTTGATTCTCTTTTCTCTCCAGCTCAAGTTTTTAAGGCAAAATTTACCTCCCTTTGCACAATGCCATAGGTCGTTGAAGGGCAGAGCACAAGGCAGCAGGGCAGGGACTGGTGGAGACTTGCTGATGGCCATAGGAAGAAATGCTTTCCTATGAGAGCAGTGAGACACTGGCCCAGGTTGCCCAGAGGAGCTGTGGCTGCCCCAGCCCTGGAGGGGTTCAAGGCCAGGCTGGATGGGGCTTAGAGCAACCTGGTGTGGTGGGAGGTGTTGAAACTCCAGGGCAGGGGGGTTGGAACTGGATGATCTTTAAGGTCCCTTCCAACCTAAACCAGTCTATGATTCTATGATAAACAAGCACCCTCTGGTGTAACACATCCTAGAAAATGTCCAAGTGTTTCTTCTGTTCTCTTCATTCCTGGGTGCCTCTTTGTCTTTCTCTTACCCTTGTGTGAGCTCCTATTTTCCTGTGTCTTCAGACCAAGCTCCCATGTTCTCCCTTTCAGGTAGGTGAAGGAACCTTCATACATCCTCATCCATCCTCAGAGTTCTCCATCAGCCTGACTCGAGATGAAAAAATTAACGTTTTGATTCCAAAGGGAAGCCAGATTTTCTCCACTTTGCCACAAAAGCCGAGTGGCTGCAGCTGCAGGAACAGCCCTCGAAATTCCGGAGCTCAGCAGGAGTTTCCTGGAGATGGGCGACATGACAGTGGGCAGAAATACGTGGGTCTGGTTTTTATATTGTAAGTGTGTGGAGGTGTATCCAGAGAGCCAGTACCTGTTCAGAAGAGCTTTTGGTTCTAACAGCCAAAGAGCAAGACAGGGAGCAGAGGTGCTGGAAGGGAACTGGGCTTGTTCCCACTCACCCCGCAGCTCTGCTTGACCAGGACTGGTGAAGCAGCATCAGATCTCCTGGTTCCCAGCCAGGAGACTTGTTCCTGGTTAGTGTTTCTTTTGAACTTTCCCTCTTTGTAGACTGTATGGCCAGGGATAGTTGTTGACTTCTCCTCTCCACAGGACGTCAGCGGTTTGGGTTTTACAGACGTCCAAGGTGCAGGTCCTTGCCGAGGCAGGCGCAGCGGGCTTGCTGTCTCCCAGGGAGTTATATTTGCTCTTCCTTTCCTTGTTGTTTTCCTTAACCTAAAATAAGATGCCCAGCACTGAAACAAAAAGAAAACAAAAAAAAAAAACCCTGAGCATGTTTTGCTCCCAGTGTCTGGATAAACATATCACTTCCCAGCTCTTAAATAAAGCTAATGGGATGAGCCCTGGGGAGCTCATTGAGATGCAGCAGCTTCAGAGGCTAATGAGATATCCAGAGGTGATGGGGCCCCATTTGCTTCCTCTGTCAGCCCAGTCAGACCCACAAGAGAGTTCTACTTGGCCATACCCTACCCTACGAGGCTTGAGAAGTCAGCCCTCATCTGCCTAGCTCTTCTCTCCAGCAGCGCTTGTCGTTAACGAATACGTGGCCGTAATTAGCATAGCCCATGCCTGCTCAGAGCCCCTCCTCAGGGACAGCTGCTGGCTGGAGACGTCTATTTTCTTCCCACCACAAACCAGCATTCATGTGCAAACATGTTGCTTGCCAGGAGCTGAGCTCTGCCGCAGTGAGAGGACTCAGCTCCTCATCGCCCAGGAGCTGGGAGGAGGTCTGGGAAGGTTGAGTTTGCCTCAGAGGGATGGCAATCATCTGTTTTGACCTGCTGGAGGAGTTAGTATTATATATATATTCTTTTTTTTTTGCTCGGATGGGCTTTTTTCCACCTCCGACCACCTCTACCGAGGCTAAATGAAATGTTTAAATGTTATCAAGAGCAGGTAGTGCTGAAATTACACCCTCCCTTCAGCTGCAGACAGGGCTGGCTGATTAGCTTTTCACATTTCACATCAATTTTAGAACCAAATACAGTGATAACAAGCTTGATATCTCCCAGAGTCCCTCTGATGAACCTCGATCAGCTCTCAATGGTGGGAGAGGCAGAGAAGAAGCCCATGTAGCCTGGCCCAGTATCTCAGAGAAGACCAAGAGGACCCACCTGCACCATTCTCTGCTGGAAACTCCTGGGGTGCAGGCAAGCCCCATACCCCAGATTTTTTTGTGCATCACCAGTCCTTTTCGCTTGTGCCAGGGAATGCCAGCTAAAGCACATTTCACTCTGTCAGGAGAGCATGGCACAGAAAGAGCCTGCAGAAATTTTGGCACAATTCCTTCCTCTGCAGTGGGCATCTCCAGGCATCTGAGCAGCATGGGGACATTTACTCACAATGCTTGTTCTCGGTTGAGGAGGACAGACAAGGTTTTCTGTTTGGGTCACTGCCACCACAGAAAAAAGGGCAGATGGTTTCTGTGAAACCCTGTGTCCAGGTTTGCTGTTCCTTCCTTCCCCCATCTCTAAAACATGACACAGTGACAAAACACGACAGGTCCCTCTGCTCCCTTGTGATGGTCTGGATGTAAAGACTTGGCTAAAACTACTACCACACACCACCACAGAATGATATGGGGTTGGAAGGGACCTCTGGATTTCATCTAGTCCAACCCCTTACCAAAGGAGGGTCACCCAGAGCAGGTTGGACAGGAATGCATCCAGGTGGGTTTTGAAGCTCTCCAGAGACAAAGGCTCCACCACCTCTCTGGGCAGCCTGTTCAGGGCTCTGCCACCCTCACAGGAAAGAAGTTCCTCCTCATGTTTAGATGGAACTTCCTATGTTCAAGTTTGTGTCCGTTACCTCTTGTCCCACCAAAACCTCATATCTTCTACTATGTGATAATAGCTTGAATTTATCTGCACTCAGCAGCAACAGCAGCCCAATTCTCTATTTCCTCTACAGTTTTGCTTCTGCTATCAGTATCTACTCACGTAGGAGTATCTACTCAAGTAGGAATCACAGCTCCAGAATCATGAGTGACACAGGGGCAGAGCAGAAGGAAATCCTCATCTGTCCATCAACACCCAGCATCATTCAGCCATTAAACCAGCCCCACATCATCTCCCTGCTCTTTCTAGGTAACTTAATTCTGGTTGTCTTCTTATATCTTTGGGACTAATTCCCTTCAAAGCTGGCCTTGGAAAAATAACCTTGTCTCTGGAAAGAGGCCATCTCCTTCTTCCCTCGTGAGCCCAACTTGCTTAGAAAGACATGTTGTCTGGAGGGGACCTCTTGGTGCTGCCTGCCCTCCTCCACCTCTGGACTTCTCTTTCACCTTCAGCCAGTTTCCTGAAGGTATTGTGGAGAAAAGCACGTTCAGCCCTTTGAAAGTCCCTGCTCAGCCCCTCTTGGAAACCAGATGTCACCAGGGCCGGAGACTGCCAGCCTGAAACATCCGAGTTGACAACTAAAAGATGTTTATGCTGCTGATGGGAAATGGCCCATTGAACGAAGGAAGCTGCTCAGCAAAGGAGAGAGATTCAGCAAAAACAATGTGAGTCAGCAGCCAAAAACGGGAAGCGACAGCAATGACAATGGGCAGAGGGAGAGCTGATGGCTGGGGAGACACCAACAGCTGCTCCAGGAGAAGCATTGTCAGAGCAGAGAGTGGTTGCGGGGATGCAGGAGCTGCTCTCCCCATGAGTTGAAGAGGAGAGAATTTTCTGTCCAACTGGATGATGAAAAAAAGAAGCAGTGTGGATCGAACAGGGCATGGGTTAAGTAGTCTGCTACGCTGCTTCTGATTTACCGTTTATTTACCACTGTGATTTAAATGACCTGTTCAGGGCTGAATGTGAAGGATGCCTGAATCAGGCTGACTCAGCTCAGCGGGTGAAAGCCTGGGAAGAACAAGCATCATTTCCTTCAGCTCCAGGGCAAAAGTATTTAAGGACAAGAATTTATCCAAGGAGAGTCCCACAGTGATCTCCAAACTGCCCTCACAGCCAGTTGGCTGGGAAAGAAACCATCTCATGCATTACTGATCAACTCTGTTTTTCAAGACAGAAGCCCTAAGGTTGTCCACCCCCTTTTCTCCCCTCCCTCCCATCCATATCTCTGCTGGTGGAGCTGGTGGAACCCAAGGCCTTGGCTACATCTCTTGCAAAAACATCTGCAGTTCAACATCTGCACTATGTGGTAAACCAGATATCTGAGCTGTTGATTGCAGGGGTTTGCATCTAGAGGCCCAGAAGATGGTGTCCAGCCGTGCTGGACAAGACTGGTCCCTGCACTGAAGTTCTTGCTGCAGGCAAGGAAAAAGAAGGGCTATAACCTCTTTTTCCCAGAGGGAAACCACAGGGAGATGCAAAATATATGTGACCTCAGTCACTTGATAGCAGAGCCCTCTCCCACACAGCCCAGTATCACGTTTGGCGTTGTCTTAAAATAAAACAAACTTTCATTGGATGTGCTGTTTGTACAGCAGCAGGATGAAACTCTTCTCATTGCCTAGTTTAAAAGCCAGGCTGCAAAAGCGGAGCGATACGTTCCCCCAGATCGTTAGTGCATCCCGAAAGGTGTTCTCACTTCTTCGCTTCCCTTTTCACAGCCCAGATGAGGAAAAGGCTTACATGAGCAAATCTAAAATTAATCACCTGAGTGTCTTACAGGTTTCCGGGTAACAAGGGCAACTGTGAATCGTTGCCTTTGCAAAATGCACAGACCTCAAAGACCGAACATCTCCTTTCTCCTCCTGGCTTCATGTCTCCCAGACTAGAGAAAGCTTCACTTCTTTACATCGGGGCATCGGAGGCAGAAACTGGGCAGCTTCACACAGACAGGCAAGAAACTTGCAAATACGAACACAATTCAACTTCTGAAGCAGGTTGTGGATGGCAAATCCCTTCCCATCACTCTGCCCCATCCCCATTCCTCCTTGTCTCCATCACTGTCAGAAAGCAAGGAAGCTTCCCGAGCAGCCAGGATGTTCCAGAAACAGTCCTGGAGCTGATGTGATAAACAGGAGCTGACAGCTTAGCTTACCACCAACACTACTAGCATCGTTTTGGCATTTAGACATACTAGACCTTGTTTTTAAGGGTGCACAAAGCTGGAACCCACCACTAGAGCATAGATAGACATCCGCAAATGCCACCCACATCCTGGCTGAGTCAAAGAGCTGAGCTAGGGTGGCAAGGAGAGTGAGAGATTTCAAAATCGAGTGTGCATTAAACGTTGAACAGGCTGGATGTCCAACTGCTCTGCCAGCAGGCTGGAAGTCAACAATTTCACCTATGAGAAAGAAGCATCCCTGGTGGAAAACATCCCTGGTGAGAGAGACTTACCTCAAATCCAGCTGGCAGAGAGTTTCCATCTAGGTACGCTTCCCCATGGATTACTTGAGGAATGAGTGAGGTATAAATGGGCATTTATCGTGTAAGTCCGAGCATCGGGGTGGGTTTGGCCCAAATCTGAGTCCCAGAGGTGCTCTCCATTGACTCAGAGCCGACCCCAGCAATCCTCACTAAACTGCAGAGACCCTAAGGTTCTCAGGGGTGATCACTGAACTGCTGGGAAAGGCTTTGCAAGCAAGAATCAATTTGTAAGAGGAACTGAGAGCTGTAAGTGTAAGGTCAGGCCTTGGCCCGGCCTGGCAGGTTTCTTTCGTTGCTACCGTTCAATAAGGATTTGAGCAACGGCCACATTTTGCTTTGCAAAACTGTACAAGAACTGGCTCTGCAGCTTGGCAAAGGCTGCTTCTGCTGCCTACCTGTAGCAAAGGCAGCGTTTGCCTGCCAAAACCATGTTGTGAATTCCCTGGGATTCAGGCTGGAATTTGCAATATCCTGCCTGCCAAGCTGCCGAGCCTGTATCCAGCTCTGCCTGTGCTTTGATAAAAGAAGGAGCAGATCCCTCTGCCACATCTGATGTCTTTTGTTGCTCCGAAAACACCTTCTTTTGTGGCTTTTTTTACCCATTTTTGGCCAGTCCCTTCATCTTGGTGCTGTGTTTTCCACCCTGTAGGTTTTTCCAGAGATCTAAATCTGTGCAGAGTGGTAGCAGATCTCCCAGATCCATTGTGACCACTTTCTCCCACGCAACTAGAAGAATAATAGAATTATCTAGGTTGGAAAAGACCCTTGGGATCATCGAGTCCAACCATCTACCCTACTCTACAAAGTTCTCCCCTACACCAAATACCCCAACACCACATCTAAACAATTCTGAAACGCATTCAGCGATGGGGACTCCACCACCTCCCTGGGCAGCCTATTCCAGTGTCTGGGAAAAATTCTTCCCTAATGTCCAGTCTAAAACTACCCTGTTGGAGCCTGAAGCCATTCCCTCTTGTTCTATCACTAATTACCTGCAAAGCAATTGGAGCTCATCTTCTGCAGCCCATTCAAAGAAACATTTGCAGGGTAAGGACAACTGCCAACCACTTTGCCACACCTGGAGCTTCTTCCACCCATCCTGGAAGCAGGACAGAATGTTCAGCCCGCTTTGCAAACTTTTCCTTGGCTTTCTTGTTTTGCTGCCACCAAACAGGCAAATCACTATTGATCTGACTTCTCATAGCACATCAAGTCCAGGCTGAGAACAGCTTAAATCAAATCGGAGCTCACAAATAAAGGAGCTGATAAAGTTCTAAGCAAAAAGGGAGTATTTCTGCAAAGTCAGTGATATGCACCAACACTCTGTATAGCAGCAACACACTGCCCAGCCTGGCCAGGTCCCAGTCTAAACATCACCTGCATGACCACCCAGGAAGCATTGTCCAGAAACCACCATCTCCAGTATCCCAGCCTTCTGCCAAAAACACTTGCAATCCTGAATTTGAAGAATATGGGCCTATAATAGCCCGGAAAGCCAACCACATCCTGGGCTGCATCCTTGGCAGCGTGTCCAGCAGGGCAACGGAGGGGATTCTGCCCCTCTGCTCCTCTCTGGGGAGATCCCCCTCCTTGCACTGCTGCCTCCAGCTCTGGGACCACCAACAGGAGAAGGACATGGACCAGCTGGAACAGGCAGGGACTCCTGATCATGGAAAGAAGCAATAGGATGAAGGGTAACGGTTTTAAACTGAAAGAGGGAAAAGTTAGATGAGATATTAGGAAGAAATTCTTTATTGTGAGGGTGGTAAGACTCTGGCCCAGGTTACCCAGCAAACCTGTGGCTGCTCTATCCCTGGGGGTTCAAGGACAGGTTGAATGGGGCTTGGAGCAACCTGCTCTGGTGGGAGGTGTCCCTGCCCATGGCAGGGGGGTTGACATGAGATGATCTTTCAGGTCACTTTCAACTCTAACTGTTCTATGATTCTACAACAGGCTCAGCAATGCACATACAAAGCTGATGGCTGCAAACACGGTCACACTATAGGCTACTACATTTATTCTACACACATCTTCAGCACAGGGTGAACCTGGGCACTAAGTAGACACCAGCCCTTTGACTGACATGACCTGTGGAGTTGGCTCCCTCATTAGACTGCACATTTCCCAGGTGAATATGTCCTTTGTAACAGCTCTGTATTGGAGAACATCAGACACCAACAAAACATGCAAGGAAGCAGCAGTGGAGAAGCCTGTACAAAGCTTTCCTACAGGGATGCACCTGGGGCTATTGCAGATCCCTGCTGTCTTCCCTGCACAACAGCAGCAATGAAGGCAGGAATGAAGATAAACCAAGTGGCTGGGGAGAAGAAAAGCCCTGATTTCCCTGCTAGGATCCTGGTGCCTAGACCACCTTGGTTTGGTCCTCTCCTCACCTCTGTGTTCACATGGTGCCCATCCTCACAAGCATGCATCACCATAACCCTCGTGTCAGGGACCAGCAGCCCCACTGCGACATCTGCGAGATGTGCTCTACAGAGACAAATGACTTCTGGAGCCAACGTAATGGTTAAAATCTCTCTATCCTTTTCCCCAAAGCCCTGCAGGAGCAACCTCTGCTGTTCTGTGCTGCCACTGCTGTGTGCCCCAGGCGGCTTCTCATGTAGCCCTCCTAGGAGTATGTCCCATGCTCACTGGGGCCATCCTGCACCCACCACACTTCTGCATTTGATTTTCATAGATGTTGTCCTTGGGAAATCTCCTCCTTTCCAGCTGCTCTACACAACACTCAGACCAGTTCTACCATCCCATGAGCTGGGATCCTGCTTTTCTATCAAACCCACTCTCAACTTCTCCACTTTTCCCACCATCAACCCCCTTTCTGTGCAAAGGCTGGCAACTTTCCAGCTCGGCTTGGGGTGACTTTCTGTGGTCAAAAGAAGGCAGGATGGGGACAGCTTAGCTTAGGACAACTTGCAGCCTCCCTGGTCTCAGGACCACTCTGCAAGTTCCTCTGCAAGGATCTCTCTACGATCCATCCACCAGCTGCTGGGAGTGGCGATGTAGGGTTTTAAACCAAAAATCCAGAAGGATTTCCTGGCACACAGGGTTGTGGGCCAGCGTCCCCCTTTTTGCAGAGTTGAACAGAGGTCAGCTTTTAATCAGTGCCTCAGGTGTCTTCATTAGGGGCTACTTGAAGGCCCTGGGCTGAGGGAGCTTTGCCAGCTCCACGGGAGACTCTTGCCAAGGAAAAGTGCTGCAGGCTCAGTTTGTTTTATCTGAACTGATGGGTCTGGGAGCGAGGAGAGCGGCTTAAAGTGTTCCAGTTTGAAGGCCCATTTCTCATAAACTCTTAAAGCCTCTTTTCTCCCAGCCTAACCCAATCCAACACGTTTGTTACTAGGCTGAGATCCAGCAAAGAGTTTTATTTTGGATGCCAACAGCAAATTTTTACGACCACAAAATAAACCTTGAAATACGATATGTTTAGATAAGCGATGGGAATGCTGAGACACTCTCAGTGAATTGAATCGAGAGGTGTGAACACTTCTGCTTAAAGGACATTCAAAAATAATGGCATTGGGGCTGTGCTGCAACTTCCAGGAGGAAACATGCTGGAGGCAACAGTCAGCAGACCATAACAACGCTGGTTTGAATTATGGGTCTTCAAAGGCTAGCTACGCAGGAGCAAGAAGAGATGGATTATGATCAGCCCTGGAGCAAAGATGAGGTCCCAGGGAGTTCAGACCCTGAAGGCATGTCCCAAACTTGCCTTCCAAGGGCTTCTTCCAAAGCAGCACAACTGGTTGCATCATGGCTGCCTCCCGTCAAGGAGGGAAAGAGATCTTCTTGCCCTGAACATCTAGGTCAAAGTACCATACGTATCCCAGTGCATTTCTTTTTTTTTTCCAGGCATTGGAAAGGGGATTCCATGATGGGATTTCCAAGCTTCCAGATGAAACACTCAACATGCTCCAGTGCTTGACCTGCTCACCACCAATGCCCATGTCACTACCAACAAGACAGCCAGTGTTGGACAAGGTCAGCTCCTGGGTAAAGAGCAGCTATCTGAAGGTAAAACTAAGCAGAGATAGTTTTGGTCCCTGGACATCCACAAAAAGGCTGTGTAGCCAGCTTGGAAGGGATATGATATACCTCGAGCAGCACAGATGGATAGTGCATGTGAGCACAGCTGTCCCGCCCTGGGCTCCTTGAAAGTCTGGGGTGATCACAGCATCTGTCTTCTTCTCTAGATGCTATATGGTCCAGTCATACTGGACATACAGCAGTTCTCAACAAAGTTGTGGTGCTACTGTGGGTTCTCACTACCAATGTAAAAGTCCACAAACACTAAAGACTATAACTGAATATTTAGAAATGCTCCAAATCTGCCCAGAAGAGATTTCCTGATGGAGACAAAAGACATTTGCACCAGGTAGCCCCAGATGGAACAATTCCTGGGAACAAAGACCCCACAGCCATTTGCACAGCCAGGACATCACAGGCTACTGATTTCCCATCAGTGATGAACTCAGCCACCACAGCAGGACCCTGAGATGGTTCCCATCATCCTGATGAACAGCCCCCCTGCCCAGGCAGGCAGACAATGACCTGCCCTCAGGTTATTGACTTCTTGCCAGCTCAGGGCTGAATTGCAGCTGCAGCACAGACCCAAGCCTGAGTTATCATCAATTTGGAACCCCCAGGGAGCTGGGGAAGTTGCAGCTCATGTCCTCAATCCTGCCCTGTCCTCCCCTCTTGGTGTTTTCTTCCCCTGGGGATTCAGCATCACCATCTTAATCTTTGAAGCACCCTGCTGTCAGGTTCCAGACCAGCTGAACACACCAGTAACAAGCTAAATTAGTTGCCAGTGGTATTGCTGGAAGAGGGGCAGAGCTCAGCTGTGCGTTAGCAATGCTTTCTCAGGGGGGTTGTTGGCGATGGGGGTGAAGTCCTCCAGGAACCATCACAGACCTCCCCATCGCGTGCGAAGGGCATTTTGCTTACCTCAGGAAGGCAAAACAACACGTTGTCAAATTAAGAGAGGCGAAACAACACAAGTGGCTGCTCATCTCACTCCCAGAGGAGAGGATAACACGACAAACACCCAGCAGATGCTGGCCACCTGGCTCCAGGACTGACATTAGAGAGGCTCCAACCTGGTACCACCAGCCTGTGAAACAAAACCTGGGCTCTGGCAGTCCAACGTTTTCCCTTCTCGTTGGCATTACCAGAGTTATCAAGGGAATGGGACTCAGCATTGCCTACCCTCAAACTGAGGTGCAAGTCCCATCATGGTTAATATTTTAATTAAAGCCCCAGGTTCTGGAGTCAACACAATGATGGAAGGGGCTCTACTCTTTATGTTTCAACCAAATTTAGCCCCTGAAGATGGAGACACAGCTTCTTAAATATTTTAACAAATCCATATTTTGCAGTCAGGCCCAAGGGCGAGCTGGAAGCCACCCTAACGAGATTAAATCAATCACCCAGGCCCTGTGGGTGCTTCCAAGTTATAACAGGTATCCTGCTCTGGCAGCGAGACCCTGCCTGGCTGTCCTGAGCCTTGTGTTAACTTCCACTGTGAATTTTGCAAAAGAAGGAACCTGAGTTTGGGACTCCTCTCTATTTTTAATCATGTTCCATCACTCCCAGCAAGAACCAGACAAACAACCCCAAGAAATGCCTCAGAAAGTCTGGAGGACAAAAATAAATGCCCAGACTGTGGTTAGAGGGGCTGAGCTTGGCCGAGCCAACTTGGGCTGGAAAACAAACAAGTTGTTTTCTTTTAAAATAACTCCGGTGCCCAGAGAGGCAGAAACACCATCCCGTGGGATCAGGGTGGCATAGATCCACGAGGAGGGAGAGAAGGACAGGTCTGGACAACCCCAACCTCAACATGCCCAGAGTGAAACTCCTGTAATCCCGGTGTTACATTAAACAGCTCCTTTCTCTCCTTTTCTGTCTCCTCCTTCCCCTCCACTTCTCAGCCAAGCCTACATCTGGATGCACCAAAAATAGTCCCGGAAATCCTGTTTTCGCCCAATTTCAGCCACCCACAGGCAGGGCTGGGGAGCAGATGTGGGACATGGTGGCTTCACATTAATATAACCCAGAGAAGACCTGGGTTTAGCCTTCTGCTTCACTACAGAGCTTCTGTGGAACCCTGGGCAGGTGGGCATGACACCTCACCCTTTGGAGCTCCTTTTCCCTCACATGGAGATGGCAGCACCACCTCTTTGTTCACCTTATTGCCCCCATTACTGAATTTTTGCCAGTTAAAATAAATAAGACAGATTTGAAAAAAAAAAAAACCAACAAAGTAAAATTTACGATTTCTCCATATCCAACTGAGGCAAAGAATCACTCCACTAATGCCCTATGAGCCAATATACTGAATTTAGTTGTCCAGGGTCAGAGCTGGGCTCAGGGAAGGAGAGACCCACAGACCTATGGAAAGCATGTGGAGCTTTCCAGAAGTAGCCTGATCCTTTCAGGATGACAAAGCCAGGTATGTGGGTGGGATATAAGCCAGGAGGACATACTCTAGGAGCTGAGATCAAGAAACAGAAGAGAAAGGAAGCACCAACATCTCTTTAGCAAAGAAAAAAAGCATCTCTAAGTCAGTAGGCACTAAAGTCCTGCTAAATGCTCTGCTGGACACAGGTTGGATCTAAACCTGTTCTTGTGAGAATGGAAAGTACCTCGAACAGGGATGGGGATACCTGTGTCAAACAAGTTTCTACCTACCCCTAAATACTATCCTGCCTAGGACCCTGGATTGTTTGGAGATCTTAGTAAAGCATCCAAGATGCTGGCTCTGGGTCCAAGCTACACCTCCAGCTGGCCTTGCTGGCAAAGCAAAACCCTCCCATTCTCCGTCTACTATCAATGAAGACATGGCCTACCTCAAGTCTTCTGTATTCTTGGTGGATCTTAAGAAATTCACACAATCCTTAGTAGTCAAAATAATGAGATTGTCTCCTAATGTGAGATTTCCTTTGCAGGATAAAGTACACCTAAGGGCTGCTGATGTAATTCTCTCGTACTAAGCTGATTAAATGCTGAGGAGTTAGAGCCTTTTATAATTTTATTACATTAGATTCCAGAGATGAAATGAATAGAAATGACCAGACACTGAAGGAGGCAGAAATCTGTGTCCGCAGATTTTAGAGACTATAAATTACATTCGGCCAATATAGCTAGGTGTCTGCAAGAACAAATCTAATAATAGAGTATCCGTCTGTTCAACAATATGGATAAACTTGGGCTCTCGGTATTGTACAATATTAAAAGGAGAAGAATTACAAGCAGGACCACGGAGAACAAGTAAAGGTCATTGTGTCCCAAGGATTCATGCCATCCCTTTGAGGAAGATCAGCAGCCATTAGTACTGCTTAGCAACTGACTGTGGGGTATTATTACCACTGCTAATTATCAGTAGTGAGAAATGAAGGTTTGCTGGGTTGGACAAGAGGATGCAACATGACAAATTCATCATCTCTATCCAAAAAATCTGAGCTGGACCCAGCTGGACCACACCTGTGTACAGGACCTAGTAAAGTCCTAGATGTGGCTGAGTATGGAGAGAAACAAGGATTGCAGACTCCCCTGAAGAAGCCCAGATAACTCTCAAAATCAAGGCAGAAGTAGCAAAATGCTTCAAGGTGCAAATCTAGATGTGGCATTGACTTGGGATGGTTTGATTCATTTCAGCCATCCTGGCACAAACCCCTCCGTCTCGCTAGGCTCTGGTTTAGACAAATCAGCTGGGGACAGAGATTAAAAACAAGGCATCTGCTTTTTGAGCTCCTTCCCATGGAAAGCTGGATTTCTAAGTAGCTTTCAACCGAGTCTTTGTGCATGCTCTTGGGGCATGTTGGCCATATTGGGCAACTGACCTGGTTTGCAGTTGCCCAACTGGGTGATTTATGCAATGCTTCAACAAAGCAGCCAGTGTGAGCCGGGCAACCTAATGCACAATGTGAAATCCAAGGGATATTCATGCACTGATGCTTTACATTTTTCTCCGGGCAGCGCCGTCAGCAGAACGCTCCAGTATTCTGATGAGGGTCCTATGAAAGGTCAAATTGAAATTTGCTTTGCATATGGGAGCAAATATTTGTGAACTTTTTTCCCCCGTTATTGTCTAAGCTTTACATATGGCCCCTTCAGCGGAGGAGCGGGGTCCTTCTCAAAAATATTGGTAGGGGCTGCAATGACTTACAAACTGTCTGAGAGCAATTAAGGAGCTGACTGCTCAAACGCATTTTCTGCAAACAAAAGTTGATTTGCTATGTATAGATAAATGCTGTCAGTGGGCTAATTTGGAAGTATTGTTGATTACCCATTGTAATGAGGCCTATTACATAATTAAAAGAGTTTTCTCCTAACTGCATTTTCCTGCTAATTAACATTTTATGCCATCTACAATGGACACTTTGGGCGGCATCAAATACATTATTATGCAATTTTATCCTAAGAGCAGTCTATGAATTATTAATTAATATCAAATCTGTTGATTAAAGGGTAATTTGTAAGCAAGCCAGTCATAGCTAGGAACATGCTTTGCCCATAAGTATTCCCCTGAAACACGCTCCAAAATAATACAGGCTAAACAAAAGGTAGAAGACTGGGAGCATGAAACATGGGAGAACAGGATAATTTATGAGAACCTCTGATGTTTTTCCAGAAATTCCAGTTGTTGGTGTTTTAATTAAATAGTGTCTTCTAAAACGCTCTGTCATGTCCCAGCAGGATTCACCAAATGAAAACGATAGAGTCCTTGTTCTTTGTGCAAGTCAAACAACAACAGAAACCTGCTGTAAAAAAACATCCATCACCTCAATCTGGAAGTTCAGATCAAAAAAATACCTGGGTGGGGGGTAGAAGCAGTAGATGTTGGCAGGGACTGGAGAACATCTAAAGAAATGCTTTTGCTGCAGCATCACCTCAAATAACAAAGCGTGGGCCAGGCCAAGGCTGCAGTATGAAAGTGAAGAGGGTTTCCTTCCCGCTGGGCACTTGTACAAGTTCATTTGTCTAAATGTAGGTTCAGTCGGTCAAGCCAAGCTGTCAAACGGTTACTGGGCAAAGTCTTGGCTTACTGGGGTTGAGAGCAGATTTCCTTCAACCTGAGCCAATCCATCATCTGAATTGCCCACCGCAAGCAATAATCAATGCCCATCAGGTCCCGTAACATCCAGCCCAGCTGCACCCCTTGCACCTCTCCCATGATGAATGGGAGCTCCAGAGGGCACCACTACCCACTGGGCTTGCCGAACCCCCAAGCTGAGAGCCACCATCACCCTGAAAAGTCACACCTTGGGGCTTCATCAAAGACCAGGCATCCCACAGGACCAGTAGTGGAGTCAGGGCTCATTAATCACATGGACCAGGACATGGCATCATCCTGGGTTTCAACGATGAAGGGGCAGCCCAATGTGTCCTCCACCAGCCCCAACATTCACTCACTGCTGCTGCAGCCCAGTTCTGCTCCATGCTCGGGCTTAAATCAGCTGCAGCTCATCCCCAGTGTAATAGTAATAATAATAATAATGGTACTAATAATAATCATAATAATGGCAATTATAATAGCAACGACAATAAATATTTAATAATAATTAATATCATTAATAATAATAATCTGCAGCCTGGTGATGTGCATGTTATAGGAGAGCTGGAGGTACCTGAAATGCACTCCACAGATTGCATCTGGTCAGGGAGAGGCAAGCAGACTGCTTTTTCTTCATCAAATGCCTCTTTGGGAAGAACTACTTGTAGCTGTATTGTTTCCCAACAGCAGCAGGCTGAAGAAGTGCCATGTGTTGCCACCATGGACACACTGCAATCAGGCTTTGTGCTTTAATTAAAACAAGGGAAGGGGAGAGGGAAGCACTGGGAGCGATGGTGGCAGTTGCCCTGAGCCTGTGATGTGTCTCACACCCAATGCAATCAGAGTAGCACGTGACCCGGGTGAGAAAAACAGCAAAATAGGTCTTAAATCAAAAAACAGGTCAAGCAACCAGCCAGTTTTGATCTCAGACACCCACAAATGTCTTGGATGGAAAGGGCATTTCTGAAGGCTGAAAAGGGAACCATGGTGTCCCTCCCTCAAGATCATATTCCCACCCCCAAAAAGGGCCAAAGGGCCAGGTTCAAGCACCTCCCCAACCCCAAAGGCAAAGCTCCTCTCCCTTCTTGTCCCAAAGGCCACTTGCATGGACTCACCCTCTACAAGCCCATGCCCACACACAGCCTGGCCGGAGGCACGTCATTAGCTGCTGTGGTACCCAGGAGCGGTAACGAAGCCCAGGACCAATTAGTCATTGTTCTCCTCCTAAGAAAAACACACAGAAAAAGAAAAATAATTGTTGAAATTCATAAGCCCTTGGATACGGCAGTGATTAATGAGAGCGTCTAACTGTGGAGACCTGTAGGAATATACAGCTATGTTTACGTCAGCCATTTTCATTATGTTTTCCTCATTTTGACTTCTCCCATTATTTTGGAAGTCGTAATGAAGAGCTCCTTCAGTCACGGGAAAATGCAGCCAAATAGTTCTGAGGCTTATGGCTTGTAGAGAGGATCTGGAAGGTTTTTCTGCACAAGGCAGACTAAAGGAAAGGGGTGATCACATCATTTCTTTACACTGTATGTAACCACCTCACCTTCAGCAAGATTTGAATGTCGGGTTGACTGACAGGTCCTAGCTCAAGTGAAAATCCCAGTGCAGAAGGTATTGGTGATAGCAAGTCTCCCAGGGTTGGATGCTTTTCTTTGGACCCCAGCACCTACAGCCCTGCTGCACCACAAAAACAAGGTGCTCCCCAAAACTGAAGGGCCACTCGACTGTACCCCCCAGTGTCACACCAGTGTCCGTGGTTTCTTTGTGGGTACCACACCATTTGGGGCTGTGTGAAGAAGACATCTTTTCTAACACATTTCTGGCCATCAACACTACAGAGGGGAGCTTGGAAACATCAGCCATTAATCAAAGCTCAAACCACAGAAAAAGAGGCCCTTCATTGCTGTTTTTCTAGGATTTTAAAAGCCGTGTCCTACCTGGCTAATTTAACTACAAGAAGGTGGAAAGTATCAAGGTCCCCCATTTACCACCTGACGTAACTCCAGCCTCAGCATTTCCACTCCTTGACGATGGTTCTCTCAGTGAAACCAGCCCGTATCATTTTTAAAGCCATGGAAATGCCAGTGACAGCTGCCTCTCCCATCCTGGTAAGCTCTCCGGGAGGTTAAAGCCATTCCATATTTTCTCCTTCAACCAGACTAGGCTGCGGACTTTTTGATTCTGGCCGTTGGCAGAAAGCCAGGCCATCCTATGGACTACAGCATCTTTTAAAAAAATAAATGTTTCACATGTGAGAGCCTATAAATATCCGAGCAATTTACTGCAGATTTACCACTCTTCATTTTTCTGATCTCAGCACTGGTGCTCCAAGTTCAGCCCCAATCCAAATTAATACACAGCGGTAGCTTTGCATGTCAATTAGAGGGAGAAGGTTATTCTCTAGCCTGACCTCTGAGATCAAGTGCTAATGCACTATGGAAAAAAAAAAGCAGTGATTTATCATCCAAACTCCAGCAAGGACCACTTTTTCCTACCAGAAGGGTTTGCAATAACTTACTCGACACCATCAGTCATTTCTTGGCCATCCTCTCGGGGGCATTCATGGTGTTAGGTCCAAGTGCTGCAGGACCAGGAGCATCCAGCCCCAGACACTGACTAAACACAGCACCTTATTATTCATTTTATGGTAGCTGGGTCACAGAGCAAGACCCAGAGGTGGAAAACAGCAGAACTTGTGCTCAGGGACTTTGTGGTTTGAGGATGTGCTGTGTTTTGATGGTGAGGCCATAAACGCTCCTCCCTATGGGGAAGGGTTGCTGGAAAGGGCAGCGGTAAAGGAAAGAGAAGTGAACTGGTAATGAGTTATGTCTGGAAGCAGCCAAAAAGCAACATTTTTAAACTGTTCCAATGCCTCATGTCATGTGTGTTGGAAATCACAGCCTGATCTGTTTTCCTGCACAGGTCGAGTAGGGAAGCAGCATCAAATGATCCCTGGGGCCAAAGGGATGAAGCTGTGTCCCCAAAGAACCACCTAACCATGTGGACACAGCAAGGGAAGGGCACATCTGTTGCTGCCATCTCCTGCTTTCCTCCTCTTCCTCCCTACACCCCAAACCCCACACTGGCCCCATGGCTTAGCAAAGGGCTGCAACTCTCTTCTCCAGTGTCGTTGCAGCCCCTTGTCTCCTTGGTGAGTCAGGAAAGGCAGCAGCTACCACACGCAGCAAGAGATGCTGCCGTCAGCCTCCCCTGAGACACAAAGCAATCCCTGCCCTGGTCCTCAGGGAGCAACAGCAGCAGGCATGAGGGATTTGTCCCTGCCTTCACGGGTCAGGAGCTGGCTTGCTGACAAGCTGTGGCTGAGCTCAGTAGAAGCCAGGAGGAGCAGAGCTGGGCTGGTGTCCCATAGCTGTGAGGAAAAGCTTCCAAAAGACCTGCTGGAGCCCACCACAGCTCAGGGTACTCTTTCAAAGGGAATATTTGAGGGCAAAAAGAACAGGAAAAAAAGAAAATCTTAATTTTTCCCCCGTAGGGACCTTTGCTTTCCTGATGTTTCCCTCCTTTCCTCCTCCTTTCCTAGAGAGAAGCTTTTAGGCTGAGAACAGGTGAAGAGCTGGAAAGCATGATACCCAACACAGAGAACTGATGGCATCCTGTCCCTGCGGGTAACGTGAGCAGGGAAGGATGCCAAGAGCCTGGGAAATAGTTCCAAATACCTGCCACGCAGTGCGATCTGCACCTCCACAAAGCAAAAACAAATCTGCTCATCAGAGATGCTCCTGGGAAAACAGCGGTGAGAGATGCTTTACAGGGGAGGAAGGACTTCTCCGGGCAGAACAGTCCCTCACACCACCGCAGCTGGGAAAAGACAGCACGTGCCCCTCTGCTTTCAGGAGCAAAGCATCGTCCCAGGTGCCCTTCAGGGTGGCTGGGAGCCTTGTTTGCCTTTTTTCCCCAATTGCATATTCGTCTGATTAGCTCGTAAATCCCTGGAGCCTCATTTGTCCAATTAGTGCTTGCTGAGTCTCTTGCTACCAGCAAATAATAGGCTCTTCCATGCGCTAGTGCATTACCCAAAGGGAAATTACTCGGCAGCTAAGAACCGAGGCATCTTAGTGCCACAAGGAACTGAAGGGAGGACATACAGTTCTTGCACCTTAACTGGCCCTGACATAAACCCTGTGTGGATGGGAGGGCTCAGCCCCAGCCCTCACAGGGACATGAGGTCATTTCAGTGCTGTTTTGGTGTTCTGGGAACTGGGATTTGAGAAAAAAAGGCACTTGCCAGATCCATCCGTACCCACCAGCCTTGTGAACAAGCTGCCTCAGCATCACATCTCTCAGGCTGCAGCATCCCACGGCTCCTCAATGGCGTTTCTTGCTCTTTACTCCCCGTTGCAGCTTGCTGTTGGTGAAAATTAATCCAGGAGCCTCCCCTCCAGCCAGACCTCTTGCAGAAGAATAAATCATTCGAGAGGTTAAAAAAGACTTCCAAGCATTTGAAGAATGAGAACATATTTTTAGGGGAAGTTAAATTTAAAAAAAAAGTTCTTTCCCCCCCCAGACACCTTCCTTCTGCTGCTGTTAATCACCCAGTGAGAGGGCTGTTAACACCAGCAACACCCAGCCCCCTCCAGCCCACCCAACAGGCAGCTCTTCCCTGTCCACCAAGCGTAACTTTAGCATGAGACCAGTAAAGATGAAATTAAACCCTAACTGCCTAGACTGCCCCCATCTCACCTTGAGCAGATCCCCCCACTTCACTCACCTGAAGTGGGACCATTCCTGGCACAGGACCAGCCTGCCCAGGGAGGTGGTGGAGCCACCATCCCTGGAGGTGTTTAAGAAACATGCAGATGTGGTACTTCAGGGCATGCTCTGGTGGCTGAGATTGCTGGGTTGGGTGATTTCTTTTGTGGGGTTCGGTTTTTTGTGTGTGGTTTGTTGGTTTTTTGGTGTGTGTATGGTTGGACTTGATGATCTCAGAGGTCCCTTCCAACCGTGATTCTGTGACTGTGTGAATCTCTCCAAAATGGTGTGGGCATTTCCGGGCACCCCTCGAGGCAGAGCTCAAGGTACCAACACCAGTGTTGAAAACACTAGTGGGAATTAAGCAGCAGACCTTGATAATTTGGGGCTGGGGTACCTAATGTGACAGGGGGACATCTTGCTGGAGATCCATCACTTGGTTTATTTTGGGAAGGGAAAGGTGGCAAAAACGCAACCTCTGGGCACAAGATCAGAGAGGGATTTAAGTTATAAAATTGCCTGTGCCGGGCTACAGAAGGACCACAGAGCTCAGGTTTTCTTTCCTCCAGCCTGACATTTTGGCTAGACAGATATATATTCCTTGACAGAGGTTTGTGAGCAATTTGACCTGCGCTAATTCTTCACCCCCGGCTGGGAGAGAGCCCCCACTCCAGAAATCAATCTATCTGCCTTGCCTCCATCGCTTGTCCGGCTGCACGCGGATCCTTAGGAAGAGGCGAGCATCTCCTTCCCTGATTTATCATACATCTTTAATAAGTGCGTTTTATAGGTTAGGTCATATCCTTTCACGAGCCTCATTATTTTAGACGGGGTTTATAGCAACAAAAATGGGCCGTAAAAGTGTCTTTCTCCAGTGGAGTCAACTGGCCCTTCGGTTTAAGCCCCTCTTGTGACTCGGAAAGGAGGGATTTTGTTTACCCGTGTTGAATAAGACACCAAGATGACAATGTAAGTGCCTAAAAAGGTGTTTAAAGTAATTGTAGCTGCAGTTGGAGTCTTCTGAGTGTGGCTGTAACATTGCTCACTCCCCCAGGAGGGGTTTGGATGTGCCACCTTTTCACAGCCTGTCAAATCCTGTCCCTGGAGAAGACTTTATGTCTTCAGGTCTGGCTCAATTTTGGCTTCACAGAGGGGTAAAAGAGAGCAGAATTAGGCTCAGATCTGCTGGAAGGCTGTCCATCCACAGGTCAGCTTGGTATCAAGCCAATTCAGAGCAGGAGACCAGGGGGCAAGACAGGGACAACCCCCTTCTCTGGTTTTTGAAACCATGGCTCCAGCTCCACAGACAGAGAAGAAACAGCTCTAAATTTAAAAAGACATCCCAAATTAGCAAACCTGAACCAAGCCAGACTGCAGGATTAAATAAAGGCCGACAGTGTCTGTTAACCTACTCAGAGCAAGGTAAATATTTGCATGCTGGGTCTATTTTGCTCTTCCAGTGCACATCCCCCTGCCAGCAGAAAGCCAGGAGATTTCACCACTCAGATCCATGAGGATTTCACATGGATCCCTCGTTTCTTTGCCTCACTCCAGAAAAAAAATGGAGACCCACCTGCAAAGGAGAGGTTTCCTCAATTTTCTGCACCCAGCCCAAGGTGGGGTACGAGGATCAACAAGGACAGGATGAGTTACGTGACACCCGTGCCAGCACAGATAACGGGGTCAGCGAGCTGTGGGATGAGCCCTCCCCAGCCACCCATGGATCTCTTCCAGCCAGGAAGCATGTGGTGTTCTCCATCTCTCTCATTCAAAGCTCCCTTTGCAAGTGGGAGATGAAACCCACAAGATTTGCTCCATCACGTTTTAAGGTTCCCACCTTCCCTTTTCCTTGCGAGCACAAAGCTGGCAATCTGCATTTCTACTCATCCATCACCCAAAAACTCTTCATCAAATGGATGAGGACACGAGCTCCCCTTTAATTAAAAAGCAGCTGAGCTTGTAATAGACATCACTTTTACTGTATGACTTCCCTCACCAGAATTAGTGCCACCAGTCCCGGGATGCACCTACCTTGGAAAGGCTGCAGGTGTTATCTTCACTCCTGGTTTATGATCTTCCATCTTCTGCAAGGGGAACTGTTGAACAGAGGCTGAAGAAGAGTTAGGCAGGGACTTACAGACTGAATTTGCCTACTGAAGAGGCAGCTGGAGGAGTATCTGGCATTAATGCACTTTTATAAGCACTGGATGTTTGTGTTTGGGATCCTGCTGTGTTTGCTGGGAGAGTCACCAGGATTGGTAGAGATGGCAGAGATTGGCCAAGCTGGCACTGAATCCTGGAGTGTGTGTGTGTCTCATTTGGGGACACCCTGGCATGACACTGTGAACGCAGCAAACGGGAACAATCTCCAGCCAAGGGGAACAGAAACATACAGCTGGGTCATAGCTGGTCCTGGAGCTGGTTTTGCAGATACTGGGTGAAACATCATCCCTGACGTGACACGGACAAAGCTATCAGAGATGGGCACTCACCTGCATTTAAAAGACACTGCCTGGGACAACTTTAAGGGTCCTTGCTCCACAAAGGGACGCAAACAACCTTTCCCAGGCAGTGGTGAATGCCCCACTATTTCCTCTGTGAATGGAAAGGAGTTATTCTGGTTTATTTCTATACTCACATAGCAGAGAAAACAGGCAACAAATATTTCTCGTATGAACTGATGGGGGTATATATACATCCACCCCCAAATCCTCTCCCTTCGGCAAAAACCCAAGGCATCTGCCTCTGAACTGCACACTCAGCATCGCAGGGCAATTACTCCTGATGATTTTGAAGAGGAATCAAGTGAGCCACGGCTCCATTATAAGAGTTGGTTTTGCTCTATTTTGCAAATATTTGCTCTTGAGCAACACCATCACTATTGTCATGCCTGCAGACCAGCTCCTTTGTGGAAGGTGTCTTACTGCAAGGAGAAATCTGCTAAACTGAGAGATACAAAAGAACCTCGAAAGGTGGGACTACGTGTATAGAGAGTGGTTGGGGCCATGCTGAGCCAACTGCTCTGCGCTTGCACATCACGCTCTGCATCCCAGCACAAAGCTAAAGAAGATGAGTGAAACTCCCCAGAGTCTCTGCTCTCCCTCCAAAGGGCTTCTTCCAGCTCAAGCTTTTAATTAGGTGGGTTAAACTCCATTGGCTCTGCAGACATCATTGCCATCAGGTGTCATTACCATCAGCCTCTACTTTGGCAGCAGAGGAGAAGGAGAGGCTGAATCCACCTGAGTTGGATCTAATTGTCAGTTCATGTCAGATAATCACAGAATGGTCAGAGTTGGAAGGGACCTTAAAGATCACCAAGTTCCAAACCCCCTGCCATGGGCAGGGACACCTCCCACCACACCAGGTTGCTCCAAGCCCCATCCAGCCTGGCCTTGAACCCCTCCAGGGAGGGGGCAGCCACAGCTTCTCTGGGCAACCTGTTCCAGTGCCTCACCACCCTCACAGCAAAGAATTTCCTCCTAATATCCAATCTAAACGTCCCCTCTGCCATTTTAAAACTTATCCTTTGAGCCCATACTATAGTCTAGATGTAGATACCAAGATGTCAGACACTGGTTTAGGCACCAAAACATTTGGGTTCCATTAAATCATGGGCCTCCTGTCCAGGCATAACGGGTGTTTTAGTACCACAGTCTCTTGACTTTGAGCTTTTGGGAGGATGAGCTGAAGCCAGGATTCATGGCTGGACCGGCTCCTGGCTCCATGGGAAAGGCTGCATTTTGGATGCTGCACCTTCATCCCATGATGTCATATTCTCCCTTCCCACACAACTGTATCCCTTCATGCCCAAAAAACAGCAGCTCTCCTTTCCTTCCCAGCTACATTCAGACCTGCAAAGTGTCCCAATCTGAAATACAAACCACATGGAGCTGGGTAAGGACCTCCATAAGACCCCGCTGCTGCCATCACGGACCCTCTGGCAGGGCTGGCCCAGATCCACCGTGCACCAGCACGTTCCCCATCGGCGGCAAATTGATTTAAGGAATATAAAAAAAACCCAAAATCACCCAGTTTGTGCTAAGAACAGAGAGAGCCTGTTCCCAGCTCCACCGCCTTGAAACGTTTAGCTTAGTGTTGTAACAGGTTTTTCAAACATTTCTGGCTCGGGTATAATATTTTAATAAGACTGATAATATTTATCATGTGGTTAGGGATGTTTGGGCTAGAACACGCCGTTAACTCCAGCTGGCAGAAACCCCAGGAGCCAAATAATTCCTCTCTCTCCATTGCAGGCTGCCGTCCCTCACTCACACACTCCCGGGACCATTCCCATTGATGGGAAGCAGCACTAAATCCCTCTGGGAAAAGCTTTTATAATGGCCTAAATGACTTAGGCACATAATGCCACACAAAGCCACGGAGGCTTAAAAACCAGGTGTTTTCAAGCAATACCAGCCTGTGCCAAAGCAAAAAGGTTCCCCTGTGGGTTTCCACAGAGCCCTGGGGAATTATCCATCGGGAAAAGGTGCAACAGCTTCCAGGGCATTACCTGGAGGAGGTCCTGAGTTCAAAGAAGCCATCAGAGCCACTGGATGCCACCACCCCACTCGCTGAGAGTGAGTGCTCCTGCTCCAGGGGCTGAAGTGATTTCCCAGACCTCTTACCCTGCCAGTACCTTCCCCCTCCCCAGAAAAAGTCTTCTATTGATCAATTCTTCATTAAGAGAACTATTTCTGCTCCCCAGGAGACATCACTCCAAGGGTAGCGGTGGCTCGCTGGCGGGAAGCAGGGGTTTAGGTAAACAGGATATTCCCTGCAGAGAGCACTTGTATCTCCATCCCCCAGCAGGCAGGAAAGAGATGGATTCCAGGAGCAGAGTATTTTCCACTCAATGATAGAAAGAGGTGGCCAGAGCCCCCGGGCATTCTTTTCCTGTTATGTGAGCAAAGTTTTGGGTGGGTTTCTTTTCTCTTTTTTTCCATTTTTCTCAGACATTCCAGATTTATTTTGTTGATTTAGTCTCACATCTGAACATGCCATACCTAATTTGATGATCCAGGGGCTGGAGCCCCTCTGCTGTGAAAACAGGCTGAGGAGGTTCAGCCTGGAGAAGAGAAGGATCCAGGGAGACCTTCCAGTCCCTAAAGGGGCTCCAGAAAAGCAGGGGAGAGACTCTTCATCATGGAGGGGAGTCACAGGAGGAGGATTAACAGTTTTAAACTGAAAGAGGGGAGATTTAGGTGAAACATTAGGAAGAAATTCTTCGCTGTGAGGGTGGTGAGACACTGGAACAGGTTGCCCAGAGAAGCTGTGGCTGCCCCATCCCTGGAGGGGTTCAAGGCCAGGTTTGACAAGACTTCGAGCAACCTGGTGTGGTGGGAGGTGTCCCTGCTCATGGCAGGGGAGTTGGAACTGGATGATCTTGAAGGTCCCCTCCAACTCTACCCATTCTGTGATTCTATCAGCCCAGGATGATTTTTACACTGCTTGAAAAGTGCTCACTGGTTAAAAAGGACTCCCAGCGAAGACCTCAGCTCCGTGTGGTGGAGGAAATAACACCAAATAGGAAA
This sequence comes from Thinocorus orbignyianus, assembly GCA_013400375.1. Classification (NCBI taxonomy): domain Eukaryota; kingdom Metazoa; phylum Chordata; class Aves; order Ciconiiformes; family Thinocoridae; genus Thinocorus; species Thinocorus orbignyianus. The sequence goes on along the minus strand of VXBW01001445.1, from coordinate 10,612 downwards.
CTGTAAGCTGAAATCCCAGGTCACGTAAACAACAATGCATACATCCTCCTTGTTTTCTACACCATTAGTGAAGGGCTCACTCACGGGCCATCAGCAGCATCAGGTGGCTCCGTGCGACTTGCTGCCTTCGCCTGCACTTCTAGTTTGTAATTTCTAACTGCTGCCAGGGCCCAGCACCTAAAACAGAAAACTTGATGTGAGCCCAGAGCATTGCCCAGGCTCCTGCTGGCACCATCACCGACTCCTGGGGGCAATCGGGGCTGGTGGTGCCACTCCTGATCCTCATGGAGCTGCAGGAGATAAGCCAAGGGGAGAGGTCACGTCTACGATCAGGTCTCCTGCCAAGTGCTGCAGAACCTTAACCACATCACACCACTCAGGAGACCATGCGTGGTATAATTAAGCTGTAAGGCAATCAGGAGAATGTGCTTATTAGGAGATGATCACATTCCCAGGATGTCAGTGGTCATTGGCCTGCCCAGGGGGACCCCAAATCCCTGGGGAAGGAGATTAACAGCTGATAAACAGACTTACCTTTCTGCCTGGTAACCGAGCCAGGAGGGGATAGAGAGGGGAATTTTGGGGCTGATGGCAGAAGGATGTGATGTTTGCTGTCACATTTAGCCATGTGTGTGATACACTTGAAAACATCACCTCCTGGAGCAGCACACAGACAGCACCTTTTTCCTTTTTTTGCTAGCAAAAGAGGAATATTCCACAGCAGATTATAGGACTGTAAGGAGCACCTACCCTACAGTGCCTGCCGAGGGAATGATTTCAACGTGAAGGGGAGGGACAGCGGGTTGAGTACCAGGAGATAAGATCCTCACCTGGTACAAATCTGGCTTTGGAGGAGCTGAGCTGATTTACCACAGCTGAGATGGGAAGAAACAGCCAGCAGAGACACATGAAAAAACTTCTCTGCTAGAGGGTGGTACAGCTTTGAAGAAAAGGCCCATGGTGGCATCTCCTTCCCTGGGGGTCTTCAGGCCTTGGCTAGATGGGAGCAACCAGCAAACTCCCATTTTGAGGAGCAAGTTGGATTGGAGATCCCCCAGGTGTTCCTCCCCACCAGCACTGGTGCGATCCATCTTTGAGTGTGCACAACACAGTGTGAATTCCTCCCTGCTAGCATGTTTCCAGCCACCCCACAGTACCAACCCAATGTGGTGACACATCTCTGTTAACACATGCAAAAATCCTTACCGAGGATGGTCTGTCCACACATCCAGACCAAAAACTCATCCAGGGTCTCCTTTTTGCCAGGTTCAACCACATCAGCTGTCCCCTTGTCAAGGCAGGGACCCCACTGGTCCTTCAGCAAGTCCTGGTCTGACCACTGACCCTTGAATCTGCTGCAACACAAGTTATTATCAATAATTAACCCGACAACAAGCTGATGAGTGGTACAAAGAACACCAAGGGGCTTTCACCACTCTTCCACTGGTGCGAGGAATGGGGTCCCATGGGCTGGGCACTGAAAAGCCCAGGCACAGATGGGGCTTGCAAGCACTTGGCATCTGCAACTGGGGAACAACTTCTGAAAAGCTCATGGTTGAGGGGACCTGCTCTGGCTGTGCTGGCCACCAGGCAAGCAGCACTCCCTCCCTCCAGGCTGAGCTTTTTCGGAAGGCACAGCTCCCCAGCCAGCGTCTGAGGCTACAATATCTGAAGGAACCTAAAGCAGCATTGAATTTTGCCGGGATCTGAGCCCCAGCACCATCACCCCACCATCCCCCCTCAGGTCCCTTTCCAAACCCTCAACCAGCAGAAACAAACACAACCCTGGGTGAGCAGCATCACTTTGTCACCAGCAACACCTCAGAGGTTTGGTGCTGGCCCTCCAGCTCCACGCACCTTCAAATGCTCTGCTCCCAAGGCAGCCAGCTCCATCAGGACACCTCTCCTCTGTGGGTCCACGCATCAACCAACCTGCTGTTGCTAATTACCCTCGATATTAGTGCTGTCAAGAGCTCCTAAGCCTGTAATTAGGAAGCAGAAAGAGGAGATGGATAGGTGGCAGAGGGAAGACTGGAAAACATGAGGCACTGCAGGTCAGCAGGCAGGCTGGAGAACATGTGCAACAAGAGACCTCCATGGGCATCGTTAATCTGGAGCCTTTAATTGGGAGTTTGGAAGAAGCCTTTTCCATCTGTCTTCCAGGAGAGAGGGCCAAGAACTGACCCGAGGAGGTTGGAGCAGGATGAGTACCAGTCCCTGAGATGCTGGCATCAGCTCTCTTGCAATGATTTCCACCTTCCCTCGCTGTGAGCGGCCTCCTGGATGAGGGACACACGTCACAACATGTCCCTAGCCCCTTCCCTCTCCCGTGCTTCCTCAGCCCAGCCGTCCCAGGGGAGGATGAATTTCCATTACGGCTTTCAAGTCTTGCTGCTGGTTATTGCTTACTGCTGTATCAATCATCAAAGTTCCCATGAAAACAGTGAATAGGACACAAATTGCAAATTAGGCTTTAATTAGAAGCTGGCACCTGCTTTCTGACCAAGAAATACAATGAAGACGTCTATATGTTGCTATGGCAGTCCAGAAACATAGATTTCTGTTTCAGGACTCTTTGAAGACAAATTTACTCAGCACTATAAACTTGTATGCCAAAGTGATTAACACTTTAATGCTAATATCAAGCTGGACCAGTTACACACATTTTATTCATTAGAAGGCATCATTTTTCAACTGTGTCTTATCAGTATGCAAATGAGATTTCGACTCGGTCGTTGTCTGCTCCCAAAAGCACGGGCAAAGTGAATTCAATTAATGCGATTTACATCCCAATGTGACACGGGAGGCTGTGCAGGGCTTGATAAGGCAGCCAGATGGGAGCTGGGCTCCCAGCATCGCCCTCCACCTCCCTCCCAGCTCCCCCCCTGTCTTCTCTAGGCATCCCCAAAACAAAGACCCCAACCCAAACCTGATTGCCCCACCACCCTCGATGCTCCTACCAGCGTGGGACATCCCACCGCCCTGCTGCTGGAGCCACTGAGATGGCAGTGAAGCCACCAGCACGGAGTCACACTAGGGTAAATGAGGACAAACTCCAGCTTTCCTTTACAGTTGGACTCAATGATTTTTAAAGGTCTTTTGCCAACCTAAATGATTCTATGATCCTTCTCAGCTCAGTCGAGCCCCGCAGATGTGCAAAACAGCTGCTTGAGTGGCTTCCACTGCAAGGACACACTCCCAGGAGATCCTGGCTCCCCCCCCAAAAAGTCCCTCCAGCTTTTTCCCTGATTTGGGCCAAAATCCTGACCCTGAACACCAATGTGGAGTGTTGTGAACGGGCTCAGGGGTTGCTGAGCTGGGCTAAGGGGAAGAAGAGCACTTATTCTCCACCCCCTCACACCGTGCAGCATCTCTGCATGTGGTTATTTTAGCCAAAAACCTGAGTTTTGTCTCATAGGTCAGGATTTTTCTACAGCTCTTTACAGGAGAGCTGGCCCAGAAGCAGGGGAAGCCCAGGCAATCCCCTCCTGGGAATGGCCCCACAGACATTTAGCCAGTGCCTGCTCAAAACAGGACGTGGCTGGGTCTAAAGGTCATCCCAAAACCCCTAAAAACAAGGCTTGGTGCCTGCTCTTAATGCAAAACAACCAATAACTTGCCCAAAAGAACGTATATCTATTGATGCATATGATGCATGCAAGAACAGGTATCCAACAGCCTGAGAGGGGATAAAAAAAATAGTAAAAAAGCCTTTTCCTGAAGTGATTAGCTTCAAATGATGATTAAATAGGTGGGGGTTTGCCCCTGCTCATGTTAAGGACACTGCCCAGACATTGCATGGAGGCACCTCCTTGTCTGGAGGTTTGGATGCGAGGCTGAAAACCATCACCACATTAGTCACCAGCCCAATTTGTGCAGCCTGTAAGAAACTTCCTTCTGAAGGAATGAGTCCTTCCTTAAACTTCCAAAGTGGGCAGTATTTATTGCTTTGTTTCTACAATGCTGCTTGGATCCAGGTCAATCACCCAAACCTGATCTGTGCTTTGCCCACCCAAAGATGCTCATGTTTGAGCACAAGGTGGGTCCCCCCCGATGTAAATGCTACCCATGACTCTGAGCAGGCGCCCGTCCCAAGCCAGCAGCTCTGGTCTGGCTGGGAAACAGTGGTCGAGCAAAGCCCATGCATCCATGACAGCTAATTAATCCAGGGAATAATGTGCAGCTCAGCTGCTGGGGAAGACCCAGGAGAACAAAATGGTGCTTGACAGATGCTGTAACTGAGAGCTGGCCACCCTCTGTTTGCAGCTCGGAGGGGAGCTGTATTTGTCCCCTGTCCCAGCCGGGATACCTGTCTCTCCTCTCTCCCTTCCAAAAAAACCTCTCTTCTTTTTTTGTGGTTGCACAGCTCATTTTCATTATTCCACAGTGCAAGGTGGAAAAGCTTCCCCAGGTGCTTCCCTGTCCTTCAGCTCCCCAACACCACCACCCCAAGCAGAGATGCTCATCCCCCGACCCCGATTATCATAGAATGGTCAGAGTTGGAAGGGACCTTAAAGATCATCCAGTTCCAACCCCCCTGCCACAGTCAGGGACACCTCCCACCAGACCCGGTTGCTTGTTTGTTATCTCACCTAACCTTTTTCCACAAATAAAACAACTTCCCACAATGATTATTCACCTCAGCAGAGCGACCATGGAGGGAAGCAAAGAGGAAAAGACATTTCTGAAGGAGTGAATTCTGCCCGGGAGCCAAAGCCATCCCCGTGACCCCAAACACAAAGTCAATTGTTGCTCAAAAAAAATAATCTTCCTTTGTAGGGTTCAAAGGACGGGCAATAAGCAAGCTCAAATTATCACTGGGCCTTAATGAAGTTGCATTCAGCCCGAGCAGAATTGCCTGCTTATTTATGCAAATTCACCATAACCAGCTTACGCACATTATCCGGCGCGGGGACCTGTGGGAGCTCCTGGTTGCCTGGGGGAGATTAGGCGAGGAAACTCAGGACCTTGTCTCAGGGCGAGCAGCTAAGGTGCTTCCAAATATCCCCGATTAATTCCCAGATTGGCCCTGGCATTAAGGCAGTATAATGGACCCTTATTGTCTGAGTGCATATGACTGTTAACGACGGGGAAAGTCCCTGAGTGCTGGGGACAACCTCCAGCCGAGCAGCCCCGATGTGTCCAAGCAGGAAAAACACAGCATCCCATTGATCAGTGGATTCCCTGGCCTTGATCAATACTTGCTTTGACTACGTGGAAACGCTCGTTTATCTGTCGTGTGCAGATAATAATGAGATTGTCGAGGTGGGCAGATGAAATAAACGCTCCCCCCCGGGAGGACGTGAACAAACCCCGCGGTGCCGGCGTCGTTGGGAATTCTCATTTCTCATTCCTGCACAGTTGCAAATTTTGGATACAAAACCTCATCAGCTTTTGCTGTCTCATAGGGGCATCCATAAACCAGAGCACACAGGGGCAGGCCTGCACCAACCAGAGAGCCTCCCAAGGTTTGCTCTGGAGAAATTTGGGCACTCAACACCAATGACCCCCCAACCTTCAGTTCTGCCTTTTGGAGGAAACCTGTGTGAATCTCAGCAATCTCATCTCAGTGAGTCCAGAGACCTACCTGCAGTCATCCAGGCAGGACCAAATTCATCCAAGGTGGACTCCTGCCCCACTGTTGGCCACCAAAGTCATGCCTGCCCCAGAGGAAACGGGTGCTGGCAGGACACAGCTCACCTTGTCCTGAGACAGAGGTGCAAAATGGGTCAGTGAACCCATCCAGAGTTCATCTTTCACTGATGGGATGAGCTGAACATGGAGATTCACATGCCAGGTGGACTCCTCCTCTGGTGGTTGGTGGCCACAAGTCCAGAGACACCTGCAAGAGCCAAGGGAGTTACTCCAGGTGCAAGGGCCACAGTTTAGTGTTGGTTTTCAGTTACTATGGGGTAAATCTGAAGTAACCCAACCACACACCATCACTCATGTGTGCCTACAGTCTTGCAAGCAACACCAGAGTTTGATGATGAAGCCCTGTAGGAAGGAAGAGATGGAGGAGCTGCCCATTACTTGAGGGATGGAGGGAAAAGTGAACAACATTGGGTTTGGAACCCCATGAATCTCATTAAACTTTATATCCAGCACCCAGAAAAAGCCAACAGAAAAAGGAGATCAAGCTCCAGCCTTGAGCTAAACGCACTTAAAGAACGGGAAGAGAGAGCCAAGTAGACCATGGGGCACAGCACCAAGGACAATGGCCATCACAGACCTTTAGACCCATCCAACCCCCAGTTTTTCAGAGCAGATATCACCGATCTCCAAGTGGTGCCAGGGCGTTCCTGGGGCATGTGGTGAGCCCATTCACCAAGAAAAAGCCATGTTCCCACAAAACAGATGAGCAACATTTGCTCTTGCACGGCAGGAGAAAGAGGCAGCCCGAGAGACTATTTTGTAGCCTCAGGAAAGAGGGGTACCTTTGGAAAAGTGTTATTTTTCCATTTGTTATTTTCCTGTTTAACCAGGCTGTTGCAGGGACACAAATATCAACTTCCTTTTCCTTATCAGCTGAGGGGGGAAAAAAAACAACCACCAAACAGGCTGCTGACCCAGGTTAATTCCTTCCCGCAGCCACCAGCAACAAGGTGCTCCACACATGATAGCTGCATCCCCTTGAGGTTTCTGGGTTATGGCTCTTCCCATGAGTATCTGTTTCAGATCCCCAAAACCTCCCACACTGCCACAAACCAACAGCTGAAGGGGAAAAAGGGGGCTTGTTTTCAGCTGAGCTGGTTAAAACTATTGGTTGTTCTGAAAGTTAAAGATGTGTGTTTCCAGGAGCAGTTTTGTTGCCCTGGTATCACCAAGCGTACCCAAAATCCACTCCCTTCCACTAGACACCTTCAAACAGCCCAAAAATTGCAGGGCTGGGGCACTGAATATGTAGAGAGACAGGAAGGGCAAAGGGTGAAGGTGATTTAGCAGAGGTTGGACAGGCAGAAGACAGGACAGCCAGGGCCCAAAGCGAGACCTTTCTTCTCTACAGCATTAATCCAAGGTGTGGTGGGATCACCATCGTTGGTGGTTTATGGTTTTCAAGACCCTAAAATACTCCAACCCCATCACATTCACCTTCCCCCCGTGGAAATGCTTCTGTCACACGGTTTCCATCCCTCCCACCAGTCAAGAACCACCAGCCAAGCAAAATGTTGCCGTGGCCTAAGCAAGCCCCACGGGGAATTTCTTGCAGCCAGGGTCAAACTCCAGCTAATCTAACAGAAAAACCCAGCTGTAAAACGTACACGTGTGGGTATAACCCTAGAAAGCTAGAGTTAATTAAGCCTCTCACTGGCAAAAGCTTTTAATTGCACGGCAGCAGCCTGGCTGGAGGCTGGGAGATTTGTGCAGGGAGACTTTCTGGGCTCACACTGCTGTGGTTCTCCACACCAGAGAGCCCAAAAGCACAGTGGGGACAGTTGCCACACAGAGGCAGACCCAAAACCAGGGATCTGGTCCTAGTCCCCAGCCAAACCCTCATCTCCAGCCCCCCAGTTCAGGTGAAACTTTTAGAAGGGTTTTCAACTCTGATTTCTCCCACTGGTCTTGAGCAACCTCCCTCCAGCCCCACACATTGCTCTGAGGAGAGGTGAGAGACCTCCTCTGCCCTTTCTCATCCCAAAATACTGCTCTAGGGAGCACTCCTGCATGTTTGGCATCAAACCCATGGGTATTTAGGGCTTGACCCACAGAATGTTTAAGTCAATACAGGATGGAAGTGCTGGTTAAGACAAAAAGGTCCATGTGGTTGCAGATCTGATTTCTGCTGGTGCCCAAAAACTCAGCCCCAAAGGAAGAGCGTGACATCAGTGTCCTTACCAGTGCCAGAAATCACTGCCCCACACTCTGCTGTGCTTAAATTCCCTCTCTTTTCCCCTCATCCCAGAGCTGGGAGCTGCTCTCACTCCACGCCCCGGCCAGGACACCCCACCTGTAGGTTTGCATAAGCAAGATGCACCAAATCCTCACACTCTTACACTAAAAAGAAACACACAGTCCCTGTCCCTTTGCCCTCTCATTCTCAAATTCCAGCTTGAAAATTAAGCCACGTTAACACCCAGCCAGGGCCAGCTGCCCTGACCTCCCTGGCTCATTCCCACCTTCCTAATTGCCTCCTGGTGCCTGGACTTGTTCAGCCCAGCCTTCACGATGGATTGTGGCTGTGATTATCTGGGGCTTTTTTAAATCCCTGTGTAGCTGCCAGGCTGGTCCCCACCCAGGGAAAGGAGAGAGGAGCAGCTCCTGGAGCCTCGGCGTAACAAACTCAACCTCAGGGCAGCATAATGAAGGTTATTAAGAAACAAGATACTGGGACTCATCAGCTGGGAACAGAGAAAGGGAGATGCTCCGGTGGTAGAAACAAGATACTATTGTACCAGCTGAAAACCTGGAGTTCTCAGAGCCAACAGTCATCAGGTACAGGCTTAGGTACCAACTAACCCTGGGCTGAAAGACCTCTCCCTTGGCTACCAAGACCCAGGCTACACCTGCACTGCTGTCACCAAGACCCCATGGCTCCTGAAACACGGATGATAGAGAAAACTTTTGCCCTGCAGAGGCCATGCAGAGGAAGAGGAGTTCCTTTGTCTGTTCTCCCCACAAGGAGGGATGGGAGAGGTAGAGACACGGAGACGCATCACCAGGAAGACCAGAAGCATCAGCTGCACTCAGAACCCATCTCTAGGCACCGGTAGGGTTACCCAAGGACTCTGCTTCCCAGCCTGGTGATATGCACGGAGATCCCAACCTGCTCATCCAAAACGAGCCACCAGCACCCTGTCCCCACATCACCTTGGCCGTGGAGTTTCAGGTTCCTTCCCCCAGCCCTGATGCTGCAGGATGAAATTCAGTCTGCAACTGTCTCCCAGCTCTGGGAAGATTTCCAAATGGCAAGACATTGCTCACTGCCTGGCTCCTCCAGGGTAACGATAGCAGCCTCCTTCCCCCAAAACAAATGCAGTCGTGTGCGATGACTCTGCACTCTCCTCCCCCTAACAACCAGGGCTGCAGCCAGTGGGGACAGTACTGCTCCCCTTAGGTTGTCACCACCTCCCTGTGGCACCCTGGCTACATCACTCGTGGGCCAAAGAGGGGCAACACAAGTTTGGCATCAATCTATAGCATCCAAGATGGAATCACCATCAATCAGTGCAATGGCAGCACAGGGAGATGGTGGGAGCAAAGCTCTTTCTGCTCTGCTTTCTGCAAATAAGCAGAAATATCATAGTTTATGGGCAACAAAACACCAGAGAGGAACATGGGTTGACCCTGCCTGCTAAGAAACCCATGGCTGTGTGACAACCTGCCTTTTCCAGCTTTTGGAGATTTTAGTTAAGGCAAGATCCAATGGCAAATCCAATGGGAAAATGAGCCGAGCAGACAGGGGCTGGGACACAACCCTGGCCCATCCACCCAGCCCAAGGGGCAGATGCTGCCTGTGTCCCTTTGCGAAGGAGATCTTTGAGTATCCCTAAGGCAGGCAGCACCATCACCCCTCATCTTCCTCATCCCCAAAGATCTTCCCCCTCCATTCCCCTCTCAAACCCCCCACCTCCAACCCCAGCATGCTACACATCCAGATCTCCATCCCTCTGCAAATCCAAGGAGGATTTTGCACCTACAGGGACAAAATACCTCTATTGAACAAAACAAAACAAAACAAAACCTTAAAAACTCATTGCTTATGTGGCAGGCAAGATCTCACCAAGCTCAGAGCACCAGTGCTTTCTCCAGCACCATTCCCTTCCCTCCCAGTGTCAGCAGCTGGACCTGATGCTCCATGGAGGCTCCATCCCATCTCAAAGCCAAGGCAACTCAATGTCCCTCTGCTCATGAAAAACAAAACCCATGGGAAATGCAGGGTCCAGCAATGGTGAGAAAGGCAACACTAAGCCCTGCAAACATGAAATCCATGGCTGGTTCCTGCTGCAGGGCTCAGGCTCCCATCAGCTCCTCTGCCCGGGGTAGCAGCAGCCCAGTGGCACCATCCCAACCCAGCAGAGAACCTGCTGCTCTAGATAACCAAGCCAGTCCAGGTCCATACCTAAATAAATAAGCTCTTTCAGGTCCAGCAGGCAGCATCCTTGGGGATGGAGAACCAGCCGTGGTCCCACCAACCCACCACTCATGGTGAAGGACTCACAGTCTCTGCCCCTGTCTAAAAATCCTCTTGCAAGGAGGTTGTTTTGGCTTTTTTTTTGGTTTAGGCTTTTTTTTTCTCTCTCTATTTCCTTCTATGCTTTCCATTCAAAAATAAAAGCAACATCAGATCTTTTTAGGAGCAGAGAACAAAAGAGCTGTAAAATTAGGCGGCTGCATCTGAAAAGGCGCTGTCTGTGTTGTCTGGGCGTTCGGCAGTGCCCCTGCTTCCCTTTTGAAGTGTTCTTGTAAAACCCCATTATTGCTCACTCAAACACACAAAACAACTGCAGTCGGGCCCCTGTTGAAGGAATAATATCTTTGCTTCCACGCCAGCACTTTGCCACTAATGTTTTACTGCTTTTAAAGCACTTCACAACCTCCCTCCCTCCATGTGTTACGCCTCCCCCCTCCCTTTTTTCCACAAAATCAGGGAACTGTAGAGTTGGAAGGGACC
>VXBW01001444.1:389193-409747 GCA_013400375.1 Thinocorus orbignyianus | reverse complement strand
CTGTGATTCTACGATTCTATGTTACTCAGCAACGTGTCCAGGATGCGTCCAGGTGCTCTGGCTGGTGTGTGGGGATGGGGAGCAAGAGCTGTGCTCCTTCTGCTCATCAGCTAGGGGCCCTAAGTTTAACTTTTTTTGGTAACAAATCAGTTCTCTAGTAGAGTCAGGCATTAGGGTGTATGGATGCCTGTATAATGGTGGAAGGGGAGGTTTTCAGATTGTTTCTCTGGAATTTTTCTGCTTGGTAGAGCAATCTCCTTTATACATCCTTAAGTTCAGGGGAAAAAATCACCCCAAGGAAGCTATCCCTGGTCATCACAGAAAACTTTGTCTTACCACACCCCCTCCTCCCAGGCATGTCAGGTTGTGTGGATTGATTGCTGTGTTTCACTGTGTTTCCTCACCTCCTTCGTAAAGCAAAAGTGCTGCCAACACAAAGTGTTGCTCAGTATAAGCAGCTGCTTTGCCTGGTGTTAGCAGGGCCTTCTCTTGGTTATGTTCATAAGAAAATATTTTTGTTTTAATAGGAAAACAAATGGAAATGTATCCTGGCTCTTCGCCCTTGGCCAAGGGGCAAACATTTCTGTGGGAGCTCCCTTGTTAAAATATTAACAGCACTGACTTACACACAGAAAAACAAGCACAGTGGTCCTGGAGACTGCAGCCTCCAAATGCAATCTCAGGGAATAGATTTCTCATAACTGACCTGAAAAATACCCCCAACCTATTGTGGAGCTGAATTAGTTTCCTTTTTTTTTATATCACATTACCGACCTTCATGCCGCTGAGTGATGGATCAGGGCACAGAGGCTGAGACCTGGAGGCTCGTTATCAGGGGCACGGGTGGGAGGTGTGTGCTGACGAGCCCTCTGAGCTGCCCAGCATGTGAGTCCCGAGGATGGAAAATAAGCAGCACAGAGGGATCTCAGCTGAGGGTTTTCTCCTCCAGTTGAGGCGCTGTGAGCAGGGAGAGGGTGAATTTGCACTCAACCTGTTCAAAATGAGAGGAAGCCTATGGATGTCTGACATTTCTCAGACACGGTGTTGAGTCACCCTCTGGTCCTAAAGCCTTGTAAGCTGTAGTGTGGAGCCCCCTCTGAAGCATGGCTGATGTATTTTACACTGATAGTGAATATTAATTTCCCCCTGAAAATAGAACAGGACTGAGAAACAAGGAGAGAGATGTTTTTCTTCCCTTCTTTTTTGTTGTCAGGAAAGGTATGAGCAGACTTAGCAGCATGTGTTGAGAAATAAATTGCTATGAAGAAATGAGCTTTATCCCAAATCCCCTCTCTAGAGCTGAAGACTTAAGCAGAAGGTCACTAATCCCCCAACTCAGCAGAGATCATTTAGCTTGTTTGTCTTCTTTGCTTTGTTAATCTGAAAATGGGTTCACTCAGTTTCCCCTCATGCCCTCTGGTTCCTGCCTTCCCTCTCAACCTCCCAATCCTGATCCCAGCCTCTGCAAAGTCAAAGCCCCTTCCCACACAGCGATGATCATTTGCAGCATCCCACCACGACATCTGCCTCCTCAACAGGCTTTCTTCAATTTTGCATCTTATTTATCTTCTTGCTCAGCTCAGCTTTATCTAAAAGCCATAAAAGATGATGGAAAAGCTCCCACTGATTTAAATGGCTCACTTCCTGTATGCGTTTGCATGTTTGTCCCAAAATTTTGGGAGCTTGTTGCTGCCTTCTGCATGCTGTTGCCACTGAACAACCAAGCTGTCCTCTCTTGGTGGAAAGCGTGATCCTTAGAGGGCATAAATGTATGATTAGGCAACATCCCCAGGGTCATCTGCAGCAAACACTCCCCAGCCCTGGCTCTGCACACTTTCTTTTCAGAGGGATTGCATCAGTCTTGAAAAGACTTGGGCAGAGGTTGGTGGTGTTGCCTTAGGAAACGTGAAAACTTGAGAGGTTATAAAGTGGGTTGTCCTGAACTTTTTTTGGGCATGCTTTTGTTTTGTTCCACTGAGCTATGAAACCTCTCCTTAGCAGGCTGTACTTTTTTGCCAGATGTATGGCTGTGCATCTATCTCCATTTAATTTGCTGTTCTCACCAGGCTGTAATTACAAGAGAACAAGCCCACTGTTTGGGAGGGAGCTCTGCCCTCCCCACTCACTGGCTGTGGGAACAGCCCGGTTTGGTGAATCATTCTCCTGCCTCCTCATTTATCCCTGGCACCAAAGAGCCAGCAAAAACCCCTGCTCCATCCCAAGTGGGATTTTCAGCCTCGCACGCAGCAAGCATCCCATGCTCTTAGGTCATCTGGAAGCACAGTCAGGATGCAGCAGAACTTAACTAATTGGCAAACTGCTGGAATGTGGAAAATAGGGTCACTTTTTTCCACCGCCCAGCCAAGGAGCAGGTGAGGCCTTCAGCCACAGCAGCAGTTATTTTCACAGCCGCTCCAGCAGTGCATTTGCTCGCAGAGAGCAGTGTTTCAGCCATCAATAATTAAAAATAGAGATGTTCAAATACACGAGCGAGGAACATTTTGTACCCATTATTCTTGCTCTTTCTATAATGCTTGTGCCCTTACACACCAATTTGCAATGTGCAGTCATGCACTATGTCTCTTTTAATCTGTAAATGTGAATTTTTCTTCATATTCTGGGAGTCCAAAGTTTTGAACAAAGCAGGCCATGGGCTAAAGACTGATTTCCAAGAGACAAGAGCACCAAGCTGATGCAGGAGGAGGAGGCAACTGGAGCATGATTACTGGGTTGCAGCGAGATACATAGTGGGTTGTCCTTTCCCACCTGTACTAACTGATGTGCCATGAGTCTTGGAAAAGCACAGCTTCTCCAGTCTTCACTGAGGTGGTTTTTTTCATAGCCTTGGGCTAAACGAGCAGGTTCCCATTCTTAGAAGGGTTTCAGGTCTACTCCGCAAGACGACAGTGATCGTATCTATGGACAGGTTGGATCGATGTGCTGAGGCCAGTGGGATGAGGTTAAATAAAGCCAAGTGCTGGGTCCTGCTCTTGGGTCACAACAACCCCATGGAAGAGTGGCTGGAGAGCTGCCGGGCAGAAAAGGGCCTGGGTGTGTTGGTCAACAGCCAGTTGAACATAAGCCAGCAGTGTGCCCGGGTGGCCAAAAAGGCCAACAGCATCCTGGCCTATATCAGGAACAGAGTGGTGAATAGGACTTGGGAGGCAATCGTCCCCCTCTTCTCAGCGCCGTTGAGGCCACAACTCAAGTATCGTATCTTCAAAAAAGACACTGAGGTGCTGGAGCAGGTTCAGAGAAGGGCAACGAAGCCAATGAGGAGTCTGGAGAGTAAGCCTTGTGAGGAGAGGCTGAGGGAGCTGGGGTTGTTCAGTCTGGAGAAGACAGTGGAGAGACCTTATGGCTCTCTACAACCACCTGAGAGTGTAGAGAGGTGGGGGTCAGTCTCTTCTCCCAACTCACAGGTGATAGGACAAGAGGAAATGGCCTCAAGTTGCTCCAGGGGAGGTTCAGATTGGATGTTGGGAAACTTTTTTACAATAAAGGGGTTATTAATCATTGGAATGGGCTGCCCAGGGAAGGCGTTAAGGCACCATCCCTGGAGGTATTTAAAAGGTGGGTTGACATAGTGCTCAGTGATGTGGTTTAGTGATGGGTGGTGGTTTTTTATTGGAGTTAGGTTGATGGTTGGACTAGATGATCTTAAATGTTCCTTCCAACCTAGACAATTCTATGGTTCTATGATATCTTCTTGCCAAACTCATGTACCATTGGGTGTGATGGTTGCTGTCCTGAAAGATGCACTAAGACTGAGCCATGACCCTGCAGAGCTAACAGCATTAATGATGGCAGCAGTTTAAAACCAGCTTATCCCCTGTCACTGGGAATCAGGCCTGGCTTGGACAGGACAGGCTTAGGGAGGGTTGAAAAATTATGAACAGGAGATGGTTCCGTAGGCAGAGGCTGTGCTCAACATCAGCCTCAGAGAGACAGCTTGTCAGCATGAACCTGCCATCTACAGACATAAGTGAGAGGATAAATACAAGAAACATAGGTGTGATCAGCAGAGAGGCAGGTATGGAACTCTAGAGAAAGCTGCTGCTATGAATGGCTTCAGGGATGGTTTTTTTTCCCTAAGGAAAACCCATTGCTTTTCTCATCTGATGTGACACTTGCCTCCAGCTCTGAGCAGTATCACATGCTCCTTGAAACTCATTTTTCTGTCTCCTTTCTGTCAGATGTAGGCTAAGATGGGAAGGGCTTAGGTATCAATCGCAGGCTCTGCAGCGTCACTCACTGTTCTTGCTACTTTCTCTGGCTGAAACGTGTGACACTCAGCAAGATCATCTGGGCTTCCAAAGGGAAGTATTTTTAACGGTCCAATACTAGTAAAAAGCTAAGTTGGCAGGCACTGCCAGAAGGTCTTCAGCAGCTCTGGAAGACTTGTACCTACCGAGACAGGATGAGAGTAGGGCAAATGTGATGATTAGCAGCAAACTTCACCCTAGAGCATCTAAGACTGAGGAAGCCCAGCCAGACTGAAGGCTCTTTAATATCAAGACTGTGAAAAACTAGAGGTAGTTGGAAAATGGATTCAATCTTTTTCAAAATGCAACAGAATTGTTGAAATGTGACTGAAGATTACTTTTTCTGCTGATGCCTAAGACTCTCTTCTATTGCCTAAAAAGGTGGCAATCTCTGTTTTTTCCCTTCTCCTTAGTAGATATTACAGATACCTGGATTATCTTCTAGAAATACCTAGCAAAAGGGCTTTTTTAAAAGCAAAATAGATGAATAGGGCAATTGTTTTGACTGTTTTCATAATCTGTTACTTGATCATTGGAATGGGTTCAGGCTAGCAGAGTAACTGTTCGATGAAACAAAAGTCAGTGATGTCTTCCTTCTCATCCTCATATCCACTGGCCAGTGGTGATTTGTACCATGATAACTGAAGAATTATTAAGTGCTTGCTGATTTTTCATAGCCTGGGCTATTTTTGTTCTGGTAGTGAAAAGAAAAACACGGCCATGTGGTAACCAGTAAACTTTCTGGTATCATCTATCTGAACACGGAGCCCAGATGAGGAAAATGGGCTAGAGGTTGGGGAATTACTTCTTGAAAACTCACAGATGATAAATAAAGCCAAACGGGTGTGTGACATTCTCACTGAAAATGGTTTCTAGCAAACACACTAATTGTTCTGCTGAAAACGACATTTGCCATTTTTCTCTGTAGAAAACTTCTGCTAAAGCACAGATTTTTCTTGGTTTCCTCTAGAGGGCAATGTCATATAAATATTTTAAGCAATTTTTGGGTTATGTCAATTGGGAATTTAGCCTGCCTTATCTAAGAATTCATAAGACAGCAGTGAAAAGTGTTTCTTTACATGCTTTTTAGGATGTGTATATACTTAATATAATTACTCTAATTGTTTCTTGGGCTTGCTCAGTACAATAGTGGATCCCTTTGAGGAGCACAGAAATATATTGGGCAGATTTGTCTATGCCAGACGTGCAGAGAAGGAACTGCTCATGAAGACCTGACTCTCTCATACCTGTGCAGCTTCATGGACTGTCAGCAGCTACTCCTTATTTAAACTATTGTAAAAGAGATTATAATCCTGTTGCTAGCTGTTGGTGCAGAGGATAAACCTACATACCAAATCTAAGTGGTCCATAGGACCTAGGAAACAGAATGATTTTGTGTTAATACTTATTTCCTTAAGAGTTTAAGCATTACCAAATTTATTAGCTGTTTATTGCTTGTTTGATGAATACCAGTAACACCACAATTTTCAAATTAATTGTTCACATAAACAGATGCTAAAATTAGTATGAATCAAAGGTTGCCACTCTGGACCTTAATAACTGAAGTTAAGGGATATTGTCTCCTATTGTCTCCTATCTTACTGTAGTGTGAAAAATGACAAATATAGATAAAAGCTATTTTGTTTTCCTTAAAGCTCAGATGTATAATTTGAAACACACTTACATGGGCACAGACTTCTTTTTTGCTGTCTCTGTCATTATCTTCCTCCCTTCACCCAAACCAACATTACTAAAAGGGAAACTTGCTCTTGACTTCCCAACATGAAAATGGCTTTAGAGAAATCTTTTTAGAATTAGTCTCCTTTCCCCTCCTGATGGTGACTAGTCCTCTGGAGCATCCCCATAATGGCCTTATTGGATTAATTTGTAAATCCCATATGTTTACTGAATTTGTGGGTTAACATTCTTTGTAAAATATCTCTTCCAAAAAAGTAATGGGCAATCTGCAGTTGCCAAGTTCTCTAAATGAATAAACCTGTTTGTTTGTTTTTCCCCAAACAGGAAAAGCAATTAATTCAAGTAAACCCTTATTCCCAAAAGCGTTCTATTTGAAAACAAGGGCCTGTGAATAAAAAGAGCAATAGTTGCATTAGCCTCAAAGCTAGCAGGCATTAGGTAGCAAACCAGGATTTGCCCTCCACTTTTGAGTAATAGGAGCTCTGAGAAAAATCTGAGAACATAGCTCTTCTGTAGCCTTTGCAAGTTAAATAGGTGATAACTGCTTTTTAATTACTGTTGCTGGCAAGGCAGGAATTTCTCTTAAAAGAAATATGATAAGGAATTTGAAAAGTTTTTAAGTTGCTGGAAAATTTTTTTAGACACACTAGTGGCAACTAAATAGTCTCAGTTTCATTTCTCATGCTGCATGCATCTCATTAACAGCTTCGTGTTTGAACCATATATTCATCACCACCTTGGTTTAGGGCTCATGTTTGGATCTCACTGGCTCTAAGATATCTGACAGTTTAATGCTTGATCACAGGGGATTATTCTTTGCCTGTGGCTGGAAGGAGTTGCATTTGGGGCTGTAGGTGCATGGGGAGGTTGATTCACCCTGAGCTGGGATCTCCATACATGGGTACCCCTGGGAACGTCACACTTGCATGGCTGCAGGTACTGAAGGAACCACTAAGGGTTCATGGCTTCATCTCCTGCTGCTCACTGTCTCTGCCCTCCTCCCTGGCCAGTGGTCTGAAGCATGGATTTCTTGCACAGAGGAACAAAGCTGTGCCTGAGGTCTCTGACAGCACCACATCACTATGGCCTTTGGTGGAATCACTTCCCCTTAGCCTCCATGGAAATGGGGAAACTCTGCCTTCCAAATTTCATCCTACCACTCCATATCTTACCCAGCAACATACAAAATTGTCTTCTCTCTGATCTGTTTTTCGATCACTGCCTGAATCTGGAAAGTAAGTGATATGTACAGCAGAGCAGAAAATTATTTAGTAAACTAGCCAGTTTCATCAGGATGAACTATGTGGTTGAAATAAATCGGATTTCAGTAATTCACCAGTTATGCTGTGGAGGAAGATATAATAATAGTTAAAAATGTGTACCAGTGCCAAATGGATCAGAAGTTAATGGTTGGTGTGTGGAATTCAAAGTCAACCAGGGTTTACTGCGGGGCTCTGCCTTTAGATGGACTCTGTTTTAAATAGCCTGGGAGGAAGGCAAAATCTCAGCACTTTATTAGAATTATTTTGCGACTCAAATGCTTTCTCTAGCGACACAAGAATCAAATTATAAACTGTGGAAATGAGTTTAAGGGGCATCATCATTAAAAAATAAAATCAGGCAAGTTAGAAGTAAACATCTGTCTTGAGAGAGGTGGATTTCAGAAAAGCTTGAAAACAAGGTAAAAGACAAGAGGGTAGGAAAAATTTAGGACGGAAAAAGGAATTAGAAATTCATTGATTCTGGCTGGCTAAATAATAATCAAAAGAGTTTTGTCTAATATATAATTAAATTAGATACCACTATCTGTTAAAACAGTCCAGCCAGCTCTAATAACCAAGGAAACCAATCCTGAGTCCAGGTATAATCTCCCAGACTCCTTGCAGTTTTCCCAGCCTCGAGGATATTCTCTCATTAAATGATAGTATCAATAGTAGTATTAAAGAGTATGAGGGGGCATGTTCTTCCTTTTTATATAATCTTCACCATGCACAGCAGTGCACTAGGGACCCACTGGCCGTGTCCTACATTAGGGGAGTCATGCGTGACTCAGAGAAGCCAAGTCAAGATCTCCTTTAGATTAAAAATTTCATACACCTTGCTACATAACAAATCATAAGCTGACGTAAGAATCCAGCAGGAACCCAATATAAAGAGCTAGTTTAAGTTCCACGTAAAGTTTTGCCTTCTTAAAATATCAGTGGCTTTTGTGACTTGCTTGTAGTTCACGTTGCTTTCTGCAGTGAGCCTGTGCTGGTTGCCTGCTTCACCTCCCATTTCTCTCCTGCATGCTTCTATTTTAAATCATTTACTTGTAAGTTATGTTTGCATAAACTGTGTGTGACTTGGAGCTATGTATCTGACTCCTGTCAGGGTCTTGCAGCCTAATGGATAGCATGTGTGGACTTAAGAAGTGTTGGGTCCCAGTCAAGCCTTCTCCCCCCGCTGCGAACAAGTCACAGCACTGGTGACAGGGAGGTGATGACAGCAGCTTGCTTTCTGCAGGTGCTTGAGATCTCAGGGGGAAAAGCACTTTATTAAATGCAGGGTTTTACTGAGAAGCATTTCTTTCCAGGTACCTGTCTGTCTATTGGAGGGTTATAAAGTCAGAGCAGCTTCATAAGGGCTAAAATTCTTTGAAATACCTTTTTCTGCAGAAGTATACGTGAGCAATACAAATAAGCCTTAGTTTACGAGATACCTGCCTGGTTATGAATTTAGCCACTACCCAGTCTTCCCAAGTGTCTCCAAGAAGCGTCAGTGCAAACAAGTGAGACTTATTTACCTGTAGGGCCTTGGTAGAATAATGACAGAGTGGAAAAACTGAATTCTGTTTTTCCAAGGCCTTGAAGCCAAAACGCTGTCCTTTTCTGTGTGCATTGCAGACTTTTAGAGAAAAAAAAAAACCACATCACCCAACCTTGTTTTTATCTTGGTGCTTCAGCCAATGTGCAGCTGAGGTTTGATTTCCAGATATGGTATTTGAGGTTTGTTGTGAAGTGAGAAGGTCCAAAGCCAAGCCTACTGGAGCTGCCAGTACTCTGGTTGGAGCGATAGGTCCTCCCCTTTATAAAACTTTGTGTATTATACCCTCACCAGTTTATCTTTCAGAGCTGAAAGCGCAAAAGTCTAGCAGGGCAGCTCTGGATGTGGGATGCATGTTTATTGAAGAAAAATTAGCCACTGTGGGGCTTTCTTGGGGAAAATGTGTTGAAATGGTTTCCTGTTCAATGCAGCTCTTATTTGCTAGAGAACTTCCTTGCAGGTATAAGCAGGCTCCTCAGGAAGCAACTGAGCTGAGAAGGAACCAGTATCAGTGTCAAAATAAGCATGCAAGAAAAAAATAAGGAGGTTTAAATATAACCATGTAATTAATCTCATAGCTGCATGGCCACATAGTGGGAACAGTCTAGTAATGCTGGAAGCATCTCCCTGTCCCAGTCCCCAAATATAATCCTCTCGTGTAGTCACTTCACACACATCCCCCTCGGTTTTCTGTCCCCCATTTGGCAGTCAGGGAGACTGTGGGAGGTGTTCAGATGTTGTGTGGGGTTTTCAGGTGTGCACACAGGGAGCAGGTTTGTGCTGCTGATCACGTTGTCCAGGAACATCTGTTTCTGGGGTTCCCCAGATCCCTCTTCCGAAGACTAACTTTGTGCAGGCAATAGGGAAAAAAAAAAAAAAAGAATGTGAGGTTGAGGCTGAGGATTTCCATCGTGGTCACGTTTTGACGCCTGCTCTTTCGGCAGAATTCATCAAAGTAGTCTGAAAATTGTGTCCTGGAGAAATGGCTTGATTGAATATTTAAATTTTAAACTTACTGTCACTATTATTTTTCCCCAGGTCAGCTGCATATTGGAAACTTTTAACCTTTAGATTGTGCCAATTCATCAAAATGTTCCTGTGTAGTTACTGGGGCCTCTTTTTTTAATTTTTTTTTATTATTTTCTTTCAATTGGTGGCAAAATCTGCTCCTAACTTGGGAGGGAGGTATGGGACCTTACCAAATGAAAGCTTGAAATCACAGAAGAACTTTTGTTTTTGATTAATACCTCTTCTATTTGGATACAATCAAAAGGCAAATTATTTTTCACCCCTTACAATCCATTGTTCTTTTCCCCAGACCTTTTCCATAAGCATTGTGGGGTACGGGTATGAACCCCAAATATTGGGGGATGCAGGAATGGTTTCTGATTTCCATATACGTAAGCGGTATGCCAGGATAACTCAATTAACTAGACTGGGGACTAACGGTTTATGACTATAATAAGAAAACTGGACCTGCAGGATGTGTTTTCAAGTGTGGTCAGCTGCCACAGACTGGTTCATAAGAAAACATCACAGCTCCAAAAAATTAACATGAAGCAGACCTTTTTCATAGACATTGTGGGGTACAGGGATGAACCCCAGATATTAGGGGATACAGGGATGGTTTCTGATTTCCATATATGTAAGCATTATGCCAGGATAACTCAACTAACTAGAGTGGGGACTAATAGTTTTTGACTATGTAATAAGAAAACTGGACCTGCAAGATGTGTTTTCAAGTATGGTCAGCTGCCACAGATTGGTCCATAAGAAAACATCACAGCTCCAAAAAATTAACACGAAGCTCAGGACTAGTCATAAATATCTGATCCAACAAGATGCAGGGATATCCTAGTGAAAAATCCAAAACGGATCAGAAATCCAAGAAAGATCCTGCCCATGGAGTCCATAAGCATGATGCCTGAGATCTGCAATCAGTACCAGATGCTACCAATACACGGTGTGGAGCCTGTAACAAAGACACACTGGACCCATCCAGCCCAAGTGAGAAGCCTTGCAGATTAAATTTGTATTAGTTGGAGCCTGTAGATTGCTTTTGCAAGCAAAATTGAGCCTGGGTGTTAAGGTTGTCTGGATCAAGAAATCCAAATTAGGTTTCCTCCTTAAAGAGAAATGAGCACATTTTGGCACTAGTGTTTGTAACGGTTTTAGAAAGAAAATATTTGGAAACAGATGCAGTATGTTTCTGTGTATTAAATCCAGCCTGTGAAATAAAACTACTCTCTCTGACTGCACAGAACGGTCAGAAGACTTCTGGAACAAAATCCTCCCTAAATCTCATGTATGTTTTAAGGAAGACTCTTGAAATATTAATAAGTGGCGAGTGGATGGCACGTTCTGACAGGCGCTGGGAAGTAGGCACAGATGAAATGCAGGATGGTTGGTGATGTTTAAAAAGCAAACAAGATCTGGGCTTCCACTTTGAATATCATAAGGTAGGGAAGCACAGCGTATTACACTAATGGAGGCTATTCTAGCATAAAATGAAAGCCACATTTAGAACAATCTCTGCAGCCCTGGTTTAGGACACTGGGGAGAGTAATATAGAATAACTCCAAGGTGGAGCACAGGTTGCTGGAGGGGCAGCCTCTACTGTAACCTACATTATTTTTGTAGTTAAAGAGAAGGCAAAATTGTTGTTTTGACAGGAAATCCTAGTGAGATGGCACATATGGGCAGTGTCTTTGCCAGGGGGCAAATTTCTTAAGAGAGAGCTTGTGTAGCCCTATCTGCTTGGCAAGTCCACCCCAGTGGGGTGCTGGCAGTGCAAATAGTGCCTGAGCATCCCTCTGGCTGTTTGCAGAGGGGTACAACACTTCATTCCCTTGGCAGCTCTGAAAAGGCACCATGACAGAGCTTGCTTTGATCCCCACAGAGGTGCATGCTCCTGGCAGCCTTCACCAGCAGAGGGACAGGCCTTGCTTCCCTGTCCCAGCATCACGATGGTGGGAGCACCCACCAGCCTTCCTCTCCTCTGTCTCTTCCCTCTCTCCTCTTTACCTTAGACTCCTCATGTTTTTTTCTGGGATGTGTGCTCATGTCCCATTCCATGTCATGGTTAAATCACCTGCAAGTAGGGGAAGGCAGGGAGAGCACCTGGAGGCAACGTCTTGGAGCTGATTGCCATCAACATCCTGATGGAGTGGTTGATCTTT
Organism: Thinocorus orbignyianus; assembly: GCA_013400375.1. NCBI lineage: Eukaryota > Metazoa > Chordata > Aves > Ciconiiformes > Thinocoridae > Thinocorus > Thinocorus orbignyianus. The sequence goes on along the minus strand of VXBW01001444.1, from coordinate 397,800 downwards.
TGGCCAAATTAATCTTCTCCAGTGGATTTGGAAGTCCCAGAATGAGGCATGGGCAGTATCACAGAATTGTAGGGATTGGAAGGGACCTTTGGAGGTCATCTAGTCCAATTCCTTTGCCAAAGCAGTATCACCTGGAACAGGCTGGATGGGAGCACGCCCAGGCATGTTCTGAATACCGCCAGGGAAGGAGACTTCAAAACCTCTCTGGGCAGCTGGTACCATTGGTCTGGCCTACTCAAAGTAAAAAAACNTTTAGAACAATCTCTGCAGCCCTGGTTTAGGACACTGGGGAGAGTAATATAGAATAACTCCAAGGTGGAGCACAGGTTGCTGGAGGGGCAGCCTCTACTGTAACCTACATTATTTTTGTAGTTAAAGAGAAGGCAAAATTGTTGTTTTGACAGGAAATCCTAGTGAGATGGCACATATGGGCAGTGTCTTTGCCAGGGGGCAAATTTCTTAAGAGAGAGCTTGTGTAGCCCTATCTGCTTGGCAAGTCCACCCCAGTGGGGTGCTGGCAGTGCAAATAGTGCCTGAGCATCCCTCTGGCTGTTTGCAGAGGGGTACAACACTTCATTCCCTTGGCAGCTCTGAAAAGGCACCATGACAGAGCTTGCTTTGATCCCCACAGAGGTGCATGCTCCTGGCAGCCTTCACCAGCAGAGGGACAGGCCTTGCTTCCCTGTCCCAGCATCACGATGGTGGGAGCACCCACCAGCCTTCCTCTCCTCTGTCTCTTCCCTCTCTCCTCTTTACCTTAGACTCCTCATGTTTTTTTCTGGGATGTGTGCTCATGTCCCATTCCATGTCATGGTTAAATCACCTGCAAGTAGGGGAAGGCAGGGAGAGCACCTGGAGGCAACGTCTTGGAGCTGATTGCCATCAACATCCTGATGGAGTGGTTGATCTTTTGGCCAAATTAATCTTCTCCAGTGGATTTGGAAGTCCCAGAATGAGGCATGGGCAGTATCACAGAATTGTAGGGATTGGAAGGGACCTTTGGAGGTCATCTAGTCCAATTCCTTTGCCAAAGCAGTATCACCTGGAACAGGCTGGATGGGAGCACGCCCAGGCATGTTCTGAATACCGCCAGGGAAGGAGACTTCAAAACCTCTCTGGGCAGCTGGTACCATTGGTCTGGCATCCTCAAAGTAAAAAAACCTTTCCCTCATGTTGAGATGGAATTTCTCATGTTCCAGCTTGTGTCCGTTGCCCCTTGTCCTGTGACTGGGCACCACTAAGAAGAGTTTGACCCCATCCTCTTGACACCCCCATCCTTTATGTATTTATGAGAATTGATCCCCTCTCAGTCTTCTCCAGGCTAAACAGACCCAGGTCTCTCAGACTTTCCTCACAAGAGAAGTGCTCCAGTCTCTTTGATCATCTTCGTAGCCTTCTGCTGGACTGTCTCCAGTTATTTCCCTTCCCTTCCTGAACTGGGGAGCCCAGAACTGGACACTGCTCCAGATGTGGCCTCACCAGGGCAGAGTAGAGGGGGAGGATGACCTCCCACGACCTGCTGGCCGTGCTCCTTTGAATGCACCCCAGGAGACCATTGGCCAACTTGCTGTCCGGCAGGACTCCCAGGTCCCAGTAACGGGTGTAGAGCCCTCCCAACCTGCAGCAGCACCTTGCTATCTCTAGCTGGCAGCTGGCGGGTGTTAAGTACATTTTTCCCCTGTCTGTTGACCCTTTAGGTTTATAATGAGATGTACATTGTGTCCTATGTGTCTTGCTTCTGGAAGATTCAGATTGCTGTTCTTGTGCAAAGGAAACAAGCCCCATCCATAGCTGTGTTCCCTGAGGCTGCTGAGCACCCCGTGCAACATTTTACACTTAGCAGAGCTTAACAGAGTTAAAAATAGTTCTTGTTGTCAAAATATTTCTTGGTAGTAAAAATGTCCTGAGGATACTTTGTGAAATGGTAACCTTTGGACCAAAGAGGATAAGGAAAATACAGAACATAGTCTTCAACACTGTAAATTAAAAAAGAAAAAAAAAAGAAGAAAAAAAAAAGAAAGTTTTTCTTAATTGTGCAATACTGGAGAAAGGTTAAGAGCAGAGAAAACTGGCATCACCTTGGGGAGCTAAAGAATGGAATTTAAATAGATATCTAAGGGTGAGTACATAATGTAAGATATTATATCTCTGTGAAGTATTTTTTCCTTGGTACCTGAAAGATTATCTGGGAGAAAATGTCTGGCTCTGTGTAGCGGATGGAGGTCTTGCTGGGAGTTTTCGAATTCAAGGCAGGGTAAAACCTGGCCTTTCACTATTTTTGTTTTTAAAGGGTAGTGTGAAGTCTAAATTTGGCCCCAGGTTATAATTTCTTAAACCAAGTTCAGATGTTTCCACCCTGGGAAAAAACCCAAAACCTTAGTGATAACAAATTGTTTTGATCAAAGGCCTTTTCCCGTGCAGGGTCTCAGACCTGGCCCATACACTGTGAAGAAGTGAACGTATTAAGAGAACAGAAATTAAAATTAAGCAGAGGACATTACTGAGAGAAAGGTAGCAGCAAATAAGGATTGAGATGTGAAAGACAGCTGGATGATTATTTTTTCATTTAAATAAATGTAGCTGGTGTTAAATGTAGCAGATAAGGCAAATTGCTTTAAGAACATGGCTTTTCTAGGTTATTGCTCTCTGTTTTATTTCATCAGACTAGTACATTTCCTTATATCTGTTTTCTGCTTTCCAATCTTGAGTTACGGCTTTGTGTTTTGATGTTAAATACAGTATACTTAATGCCATGTAAATCGCACCGTGGGGTACTAATTAATGTTGTATTATTCTGGTAACATCTGACTTAGAGAACTGCTGGGTGAGAAGACTTTAACCCCTACAGATTTGTAGTAACCTCTAAATAAATTCTATGACCAGATAAGGAAATTAAATAAAAAGTGAGCTCAGAACTATAAAGTGTAGATACTCTGCATCACAGTTTGGAGTTTTGTGAAATACTCTCTAAAAGCAGGAATTTTTTCATATGTATAATTTCGTTTAAAAATGATGAGCTTATACATTTAATGTAAATGCATAAAATCGTCTCTAATATAGCTGCTTACTAAACACGATGACTGTTTCACGAACACCTTCCTGCCCATAGAGCCAAACCTCTGGCTAACGGGTTATATTTGGAAGAGGTATTCCAGAAAAGGGCTCACTGGGAGCAGTGGGAGAGGGCTATCAATACAATCAGTCTTACTTCATTCCCCAGCTAGAAAGCCCCAAGCAAACAACAAAGAAAACCCAAGCAAACATCCCAAACCAGTTCACTGGAGAGATTTTTCTTAAAATTTCTGCTTTGAAGGCTAGCGAGCTTCCGTATTTTAAACGCTAGTTGATCTTAATGTAGGAAGTTACAAAGTGAGGTCTCTGGGACAAAGACCTTATGCCTGTATTTCATTACATATTCTTGGTAGTATTTTGAGTGCTACAAAAATAACAATAATGGATAAATTAATAGATCTACAGAACTGAAAGGTTTGATTTCCCAGGAGCTCTCAACATTCCTTCTTGCGTTTAGCTTTTCATATTTCACTGAAGAACCCCTGCCTTCTGTAACAGGAGAAAACATCTACAGCCCATGTAAACTAACTTCAGCGCAGCTGAAGAGCTTGTTGACACACTGACACACAGGGACAAGACACCAGAACACTGCTCCTCACAAAAAAATATCACTGAAAACTCTCTCATTCCTTATTATTTGCATGGTGGCAGGAATAAGCGAGTGTTTACAAATAATTCTAGTTTAGCTCTTGCAAGGGCCTGTCTGGCTGCAATTTGCATATAAAAACCCCATGAAAGATTAAGGGCTGGGGTGTTTCCAGCCAGACCCGGAGCTGTTTGGAATTTTTTTGGTCATTGGCATTTTTCTGTACGCCCCATGAACTGGCGGCGGGTTTGCAGCCAGCGGGAAAGGACGAGGGTGTGACTGCGAGCCGAGCCCTGGGTGGCGATGGGGGGATGCTGGCTGTGGTATTCAGCTCTCCGGGGCTGTTTATAGTAGTTGTGTACTGGAGCTATTAAACTTGCATTTAAAAAAAAGAAAAGGACTTTTGCTGGGCGTGTGTGGGGCAGGAATGGTAAGGGAAAAGTTTTCTCTGCTGTTTCTCTCATAGTGCATATGGTGCAGAAATGGGGTTTTTCTGGAGGTGATGTTTGCAGGGTCCCGGAGAACATGATGGCCTGAATGCACCGAATCGACCGAGAAAACTGTGGGGGGATCCACGCGGAGCTCAGGGAAGGGATTTTTGTATTTACACTGGCATGGCCGGGTGCAGAATGTGCCTGTTGCAGTCCTTGGCTTTCCTCTGGCGCGCTGGACTGCTATGCACTGTTAACCTTCTTTTGTGTCATTCTTGTGGTCTCTGGCGGAATTCTGAAGTTTGCTGTATTCTCTTAGGAAAAAAATGGAACATCGCATTGTTGTTTTGGGTTATAGGCGGTCCTGGATGTAGATGCTTATTGTCTTTTCAGAGGAATTCTATTTAAATCTGTATATTCATTTTGCTGCCCATCAGATCCACAAAAGTCTTGAATCCTGGGGACGCCTACCATGAAATTGACTTTATCTGTGTGTGTTGTGTGTCAGGGGTGTCAGACATCTGCTGCCTGGGATGCAGCCGTGTTGGGAGAATGTAAATGACTGCCTGCTGCAAACAACATGTGTATCCAGTGCTTCCAGCTTCTGAAGGTAACCTTTGAGATAAGGCTTAGATGCTGTGCACCTTTCGGTACTTGGGAGGAGACTCAGTACTTACAAACTTTCCTGAGTTGCTTCCTCAAAGTGTTAATGTCTAGTAATAACACATTAGTGGAGCTGATTTCAGTGACATTTAGTTTGTACGAGTGTGGCTCTGAGGTGATTGGTGTTCCTTGCTCTTTTTCTGAATGTGAATCAAGAATTTCCATGTGCAAAGTAGGTGATGAGTAAAGAACTAAAAATAACGGCAGTCCCAAACCCACCATGTAGCATTTTCCCTATGCGGTGGCATGGGATGCAACTGCAACTTCACGAGCTAAAAACTAAACTGTTTTTTTCTACAGCCTTCTCTTGACTGCGACATGAAATAGTTTCACTAGTCCATGGTTTCTCCATCCTTCACTTTCTCCATCCTTGATTTTTTACTCCTGAAATTCAAGCTAGAAAGGAATTTGGTGCCCTGTTCTGTTGGGACCGTAGGAGATGGTTCATTCTAAGTAGTACTCCTTGTTGTTTATATATGTACATGGTGTTTTCTTTTGGATAGACTTGCTCTACCTGTTTATAAATCAATGCTTTATCTGTAAAAATCGTATGACTCAAATCCTGTTTTGGCTTGAATCACCACAGATTACTTTGAAATGCACAGCTGCTGTGTGCATAAAATATCTAAACACTATCAATATTCTTCAAAATAAGAGCTGAGAATATTTAAGGTCAAATCCCCCAAAATTTCAATGGAATGTTGGCTCCTAAATAGACCTGGAAAAGCCCTGCTCAGCTGTCACTGAGCTGGGTAGTGCCCAGTGGCTTTGGACATTCCTGATGCCCAAGAGCCTGTTTCTGTGCTCTCATCCAGGACACCTTGAGGTCTCGGCCTGAGCAGCTCATCTGTCTCCTTGTCCCATGGGAACCCCCACGCTGTTTCCCTGCTCACTGTGCCTCCTCAGGCCAGCTGAGAGGAGAAACCACCTTCTCACACCCTCTGGCTACTTCTGCCAAGATTTGACCAGGCAGGACTGTGCATTTTACTTCATCAGGTCATACTTTGTGGCCCGTAGGATAATAATTTAGAGATTCTTGGATAGATTGAATCGATGGGCCAATGTTAACGGTATGAGCTTCAACAAGGCCAAGTGCCAGGTCCTGCACTTGGGCCACAACAACCCCATGCATCGCTGCAGGTGTGGGGAAGTGTGGCTGGAGAGCTCCCTGGTAGAAAAGGACCTGGGGGTTCTAACTGACAAGTGGATGAATATGAACCAGCAGTTGTGCCCAGGTGGCATCCTGGCTTGTATTACAAATAGTGTGACCAGCAGAAGCAGGGAGGTGACTGTCCCCCTGGACTCAGCACTGGTGAGACCACACCTCAAGTGTTGTGTCCAGTTTTGGGCACCTCAACACAAGAGAGGTATCGAGGTGCTGGAGCAAGTGCAGAGGAGGGCAACGAAGCTGGTGAAGGAACTGGAGAATAAATCTTATGAAGAACGATTGAAGGAGGTGGGATTGTTTAGTTTGAGGAAGAGGAGGCTGAGGGGAGACCTCGTCACTCTCTACAACTGCTTGAAATGACACTGTAGAGAGGTTGGTGCTGTCTCTTCTCACAGGGAATTAGTGATAGAACAAGAGGGAATGGCTTCAAGCTTCAAAGGGGTAGGTTTAGGCTGGACATTAGGAAAAAATTCTTCACAGAAAAGGCACTGGTGATTGAGCCACCATCCCTGAATGTGTTTAAAAGTCATTTAAATGTGGTGTTGGGGGCTACAGTGTAGAGGAGAACTTTGTAGAGTGGGGCTGATGGTTAGACTTGATGATCCCAAGGGTTTTTTACAATCTGAATGATTCTATGATTCTATGATTTCATGGAGCTTTCTGGAATTCCAGTATCATAGGAGACTCTGCAGGATAATCCCCTATGGCCTCTTTTCTGTTTTGTGACTGTAGCCTAAATAGCTAAGGAGACCAAAGGAGGCATCCCAGGGTGTGATTCCTGCTTCAAAACTGTATTGTATTAATATAATAACTGGGTTGTGGACACAACACGAACGCCTTTTAAAAGCTTTAGGGTCTGAGGGCAACCTCTCCTCCCACGTGAATGTTCTGAATTTTGGATTCTCTTTCACACAGAGGACTACAGTTGAAAGAAGGAGTGACAGAGAGGGCTGAGGCTGGAGCCGTCTCGAGGCTACCTGTTTTCTTGGGAAAATAGTGCTAGGGTAATGCTGCTGGTGCACGTTTCTCTCTCCTTGCACAGTGTTCTGAAATTGCTGCCCGTATCCCAGAGGAACTCCCCAGCCCCTGTGTGGCCATCACACCCTCCTCTCACTGTGCTCAAAATCTCACTGCCGCTTTTTAAATGAAGGGGCTTATGAGTTTTGGTTGTATGTTTGGTTTCTTTTGTATTTTTTTTTCTCCTCAGGAGATGTCAGGCCATGAATCACAGTTCGAAGGGAGGCATTTCCTGGTTAGCAGCATTGAGCCCCAGAAAGAGGCACATCCCAACAACTGAACGCTTCCCTTCGGGTTAGCTCTAGCTATGTTAACTCTTGGCGTGCTCAGTTTTGGCACCTAATTAACTACCTGTCCTGGCTGGGAGCTGAGGCACTGACAGCAGGCTGTGTGTTTTGCTCCAGGGAGCAAAGCTGGGAGTCTTCTGTCTCCCTCTGAACTCCTGGAAGGCTGAAAATCATGCTGAAGATCCTGAGGGACAGGAGGGACAGTTCTTTCTGTGTAGGGTAGCAGTACATGTGAGAGCCAGGACTCCTGTGAGCAAAGCTAAGCTGTTAAGAGATTAAGAGATTGCCTGAATACAGCGTGGGACTCAGTGCAAGAGTTTCATCCTTGTCTATCTTGATTACAGCCTGATCTGCTCACTCCCTGGGAAAAGATAGTAATTTTTTTTTTTTAATATACTGACAGCAAGGGGTTTTTCCCTGGTGTAACGCCAGAGCTTCTGTCACCACAAGACGACTGCGACCACGGTTGTATAGTTGGGACCCAAGAGGTAAAAAACACAATATGCCATCAGGCCTGCCGGGAACTGGCTGCCCTGCAGCTGAGAAATGGCTGTGAGATGTTAGATGACAGCCTGTGATAAAGACACCTGGCTTTGGCACAGCAGAAGCAAACAGCCCCTGGTTGTTGTGTGGGAGGCGCCACTGAGGATTCTAATTGGGGTGCCCCGAGTGGAAATGTTTTCCAAGGTGGGAGTAAAGTACGTGGGATGGCTTTCACGAAGAGAAAGGTTTGGATGGAGCAAGTGTGTAGGAGGGAAAAACGCCTTGTAAGGTCCTCCAAGGCAGAGCTGGGCAGCTCAGGGGAGAGGGTGGGCACCAGGATAGGGGACACAGCCAGGGGTCCAGGGCTGGCACTGGGGACCGGGTGTGGGCAGGACACACAGAACATTCCTCTACTCTGCCCTGGTGAGGCCCCATCTGGAGCACTGGGTTCAGTTCTGGGCTCCCTGGTTCAGGAAGGACAGGGAACTGCTGGAGAGGGTACAGCAGAGGACCACATAGATGACTTAGGGGCCTGGAGCATCTCTTAGAAAGAAAGGCTGAGGGACTTGGGTCATTTTAGTCTGGAGAAGAGAAGGCTGAGGGGGGATCTGATCAATGCTTATAGATTCTTAAAGGCTGGGTGACAAGAGGATGGAGCCAGTCTTTTTCCAGTGGTGACCAGTGAGAGGACAAGAGGAAATGGGCACAAACTGGAACATAAGAAGTTCCATCTAAACACGAGGAGGAACTTCTTCCCTTTGAGGATGGCAGAGCCCTGGCAGAGGCTGCCCAGAGATGTGCTGGAGTCCCCATCTCCAGAGACCTTCACAACCCACCTGGACACGTTCCTGTGCAACCTGCTCTGGGTGGACCTGCTCTGGCAGGGGGGTTGGACTAGTT
>VXBW01001444.1:349773-378371 GCA_013400375.1 Thinocorus orbignyianus | reverse complement strand
AATCCAGACTACGCTGGTTTGAAAATTAACAGCATTTGCTGTCCAACCACAAAAATCCACATGTGACAATTTGCTCTGTGTGTGTGTACTTGAAGAGACAATTTAGAGTTCTGTCCTGGTATTAATATGTGGAGGAGGAGTCTGTATTTAACTGATCTTTTTCTGTTAAAGAATCATCTAAACGTAGGATTNTTCAGATCTGCTGAACCGTGAAGCTCATGCAAAAAATCCTTCCCAAGCATCCAGCCAGTTTCTGTCTTGCCGCCTGGATGCAGCTGGGGTGTACGTGGCGATGGGAAAGGGGAAAGGCTGGGCTAGGGCGGGGGTTAGGGAATGATTGCACCAGCCTGTGTGGGACCTCTGGCATTGGTCTTGTTTTCAGTTCTGGTGCTTTCTCCTATCCATCAGAGCAGCTTTGCAAGACCTCACCACCACAGCTGTGACCGTGCGTGGGTTGCATAGCTGCATACCAGCCCGGGGAATGTTGAACGGAGTTATAATAGATTCTTATTTTGACCCCGTGATTTTAAACAAACCCTCTAACATGTGGTCGCGGCTCGCGTGTTGTCACTTTACAGCACTTGCAGTTTCAAAACAGACGGCTGAGATCGCAGTGGTTTCTGAGAGCATGCTTGCTCGCTCCCCGGAGCCTTCCTCCCTCCCGTCAGGAATCCCTTCCCCGCTGCCTCCAGCCCCGCAGGCATCCAGCCGGTCCCTCCCTTCCCCGGAGCCTTTGCCACAGAGCTGGAGCTCGAGGATCGGATATGGTGAACTTTTGCATCCCTGGAAGTGAATTTTTTAATTTATTTTTTTTCCCCCTGCACTCGGGTGAGGGGAAGGGCCCCCTCACTGTGCATGGGGAAGAGGCGGCGAAGCTGAAGATGGGCAGCGGAAGCATCGAATTTGTCTTATCGTGCTGTGATTTACAGTGTTTGCTGCCTTGTGTCTTAGCCTCATTTTAAGTACACACTTAGGCATGGCTTGTTGATATAAAGCGTGCCAAGTCTCCGTCGCTGAATTTACGGGTGAGACATGGGGCCAAAGTCCTGCCTTAGCTCCCCCATAGGGTTTTCCTTTAATAAGGATGGTGGAGCAGTGGCTTATCGGGACTTTGGGGCCAGATCCTCTCCTAGAATAAATAAAGCTAAGCTCATTTACAGCAATTGAGCATTAATCTCTCTAAGACTTTTCCGAAGATACATTGCAGTGAACATAACGAGGAAGAGAGCTCATTATTTTCCAGGAGAAGTGACAGATGAGAGTGCATTTCCACTGCACGATTACCATCGCTCTTTCTTTTTAATCACATCACTGAAAAAGTCTAGCGGCCACTGCCATGGCAGTATTTGTGAATGGAAGTTGGATGTATTCAAAACAGTATGAGTTGGGCAATTTTCCTTCCTTACAGCAAATCTTGCCAAATACCTAATTTTCAAAGATTGTACTCTTGAAGCGCAGAGCTGAGGGGATGATTGGCTGGAGGACATTCACGGCTCAGTAATGAAACACTGATGTATAAAATGGTAATTGATCCCGGGAGCAATGCGAGCACCAAGCCAGATCACATTATGTGCAGATTCCAGCGTGGCAACGGAAACTGTACAAATGTTGGCACAGAGGGGTAAATGTGGGTTAACTAACCGTGTACTGCAGGGATGGTACTGAAATGAAATACACCATGTCCAGAATTTTGGGGGGGATTTCTTAGAGAAAAGGTTTTCCATGCAGCTCTAACCTCTATGCACTTGTTTTGCAGATGCAGCTAGAGGTGGTGGCTCCATTAGAAAGAACTGCTGTGATTTATCGATAAGTCCAAGCCTGTCCAGTCCCAAAAGGTCGTTTCAGAAGCTAATGGTATTTTTGATGCACCTATAGAGGTTAAATTAGTTGTGCAGATCTTTTTAAGCATACGATTTTCTCTGGAGAACTTATTTTTCTGTGTCAGAAAGGCTAGTGGAGCACTTCAGTTCCAAAATAATAACAAGATATAATCCCCACCCTGCTGCTGTTTTTAGACATTTGCCTTTGGCCTGCATGACTTGTCTCTCCACAAAGTCCTAACAAAACTGGTTCTGTGTGGGTAGTTGAGCAAGTGAGACATAGCAGTTGTGACGACGGATTTCATGCCCCTAGGTACACTGTGGGGCTGTGATGGAGCTCTCCCATGGTTTCTGATCTACCTGAAGCCGTGGAGGCTCACTGTCCTCATGAGCTGCTGCAGTTGCAAGTTCAGGGCTTTCCATGTTTGTTGGCTCCTTTGGATACTATCCAGGGTCCCTTCTGCTGTATGGAGAGTGGGAGGGTCCCTTGAAAAGAGCCTTTTATTCCTTTTTTGGGGGAAGGAGGGAGTGGGGGAGTTGCATTTGTGGGGTTTATATGTGGGCGTCAAAACTCTGCATGTCTCAATCGTGACACAGATGCTGTAGGACAATGTGCTCACAGCGGACGGGACACTACCATACCTCTGCCTTAGTCTCCACCCAGTGTGTGTCATCAGTGGTGCTTCTAGAACAGTTCTTCAGCTTTTCCAAGGCAGGAAAAATCACCAGTGGGGGTGAGACAGATATCCTCCATCAAAAACTTGGAGAAGTTGAAACTAGAGTAGTAGCCAGTCCCTGATGCAGGAGGAAACAGTACAATTAGCTAATTAGTTAATCTTTGCTCCACTGATTCTCTGGCCACTGTGGAGAAAATAAAACAGAGCGAAGCTATCTTTGCCTGTGGAGCATCCAGCTGAAAGTGGTGTCCTTGTAACGGTAATTTTAGAAAATGTGCAGGTGAATTGGTTGATGTTTAGAGTGGTGAAGTTACTCGATTCCAATTTGGGGTCAGTCCTGATCTCCATGTCTGCTCCTCACTGTCCAGGGTCACATTACTGCCAGTTGGGTGGTAAAAATTCCTGATGGATGAAGCAACAGACCATTTTCCAAGCTGCTGGGTAGTCTCCGAGATGGGCTGCAGGATCTTCTTCACTTCATTTCTTTCCATAATTGCCTATTGTTTCTGAAAACAATTGCTCAGTTCTTCATCTTAACCATGGCAGGACTGTAAATTAAGCTACGTTTTTTCTTCCTTTTTTTTGTGTCTACATTGCTGAATTTTAAATCTGGTGGAAGTTGGCTGTTCTGCAGAGTGGAGATCCTGCACTTGCACCTGTATTAGGCTTGGGAAGTGTGGTGATGGGGGTTAACGTCTGTCTGGGGAGGTCGGGTGGTGGGGCAGGGAAGGTGCAATGGGTTGACATGAATATGTGCTTGTCTGCACCCTCAGGATCCAACCACCTGTAGCGCCTGTAGACGACAGTGAGGGCACCAAATCTTTGCACGCTTTAACATGCGCTTGCCAGAGTTTGCAGGTGTACTTGCATGATTTTGTGAAATTAGAGGTTGGCGCTGCTGTGGAGGGGTTGTCCATCCAGCATGTAACACCACCCACAGATGGAGAACCCTGAGCTCCAGGCTGTTCAGGCAGTACCAGCCAGATGCTGCTGCAGAATTCCATGGTGGTCTGAGTGTTGCTTATGTCATTTTAGCCTTACCTCACAGGGAAACGAGGGTTTCAAATACGCTGCGAGGAACTGAGTAACTGTCAGCGTCCTGCAAAGCTGTTTAATGACTGATATTTATGAGCACAGTTGGAAGCACAGCTGTAACCAAAAATGAGGTAGATCTTTGGTTAATCAGCGTGCCTTGGGAAGCCCATGAACAGAAGAGGAGAGGACACATGTTAGAACCTGCTTCCCAAGAGGTGAGGATGGCGAGGGTGGGCTGGGAGACCTCTCCCAGCTTTCTGAGCTGCTGGAGTCACAAGAGGATTGCTACGCTTATTAAAAAACAAAAAACAAAAAACAAAAACACATGGCAAGGAATACTTATTTTGATTTGATTCTTAATTCCCCTGTATTTTGCACTACACCTGTTGACTGAGGGTTTTACGTTACTTGGTTTGGACAAGAGTTTGCCAAATGAGCGTGTTGCTGGCTCTCCCTTTCCCGTTGTCTCTCTCTACAGTGCGCTGTTTGCATTATAAACGCTGCAGGGTGATGTTTAGATCCAAATAAATAGAGTTGTCATGGCAATTAAAAGAAAATTGTGGAAGCGCTTTTGTTGCGCTTGTTATCATGCCTTGTACGATGCCATCCATGGTCACAGAAACTTCAGCGATAGGTGGGATGGTGTTGTTGGTCAGAGATTGGGTACTAGAGATTGTGGGACCACAGATACCTTTAGGGGGATGTAGTACAAAGTGCAAATAACTTTACTCAGGCGCCCTGCCCTGAAAGCCCAGACCCGAGTTTGGTGGATAACCACCTAGTGGTGATGGAGTAAAATAATCACAGCTCTTAGAGCCTTTTGGTACCTTGTAGTTTCCGAGAACTCTGTCTCTCAGGCAGGCTCCAAGGTTCCCGTGTACACTGGGGCTTTGGTTTGACATTGTTTTATTTTTTTTTTCTCTCCGGACTCTTGCCACTTGCTGTGTGATTTGTGGTTGGTCACTTCTAGTCTCTCTGATTGGCACTCAGTAAATGGGCAGAGAGTTGCTGTTTTCTTGTCCTGACAGCACTATGGCCATCACCACCTGACAGATGCTCATGAAGTTAGGTCAGTGGTGCTCCAGTGCCAGATGATTGTAGTTAAAGAAATATCTATAACTGGATAGAGATTTTTTTCTTTCTTCTTTGGGTATTGATTGATTGACTTTTAGCTGAAGCCAGTACATTTTTTGAACAGATGAAAACCAGATTTTTTGTGAGAATTCTTCTTGTGTCTGTTTGCTTTAAGAATGCTTTTAATACTTGGCTCAAAGGAATTTAATCTTTTTTTTTTTTTTCTTCAGAAGATGATCATTTTATAGCATGTTGTACATTAAAGTTAATACAGGTATTTGGGGTGTATGAAAGGGTTTTTGTATATCCATTTTTAAGATAAAAATACCTTGCATGCCAACAATGCTGTCAGCTGATTTTCTCCCATTACTTTGTTCTCAGATCGTTTCAGTTCTTTAATCTTTTACAGACGTGCTTTCTTCAAAGCAGGATTTTAAGTCTATGGTTTATATTATAGTTCTATTTTCTTGAATAAATCTTATCTCAGCACAAGTACATTAAATATAAACTAGACAAACGCAAAGTATAATAAGTAATTAACAACAACTGTTATAGTGCAGACATCATAGAAATAAGGTAAGTGTGTCTTTTAGAAGGTCTCCTAAAATTTGGACATGGGATAATAGCTGAAAACATTGGAAGGATTTGAATATGGAGGAGAGAAACACTAAATATACTGCTGAATTGGGGAAAATGCAGAATGGGAAAAGGTGTGTGTGGTCATTTGCAATCTGGTAGCAGTGTGCCTCCTCAAGGATTATTGGGGGCTTAATGCAGAAGTCACTGAATGAAATTTGTCATGTGGCATGCAAAAGGTCAGACTAGATAATTGCAGTTGTCTCTTCTGGCCTTAAAAGCTATGAACTGGGTGGCACCAGCCATGCATTTCCAGCAGTAGAGGACACAAAACACAGAAAGTCCTTACTCTGAAGAGTTTGCAATCCAAACAAGATAGATACAGAATAAACAGGATGCGCCAGAGGACTCCAGAGAGGAAATGACTGAGATGTGGTTGTTTGTGAAAATGTAGTCTTTGAGAAAGCGCTCCAGATTTATAACCTCTGGGCATCATGTAAGAAGTGAGTGGAGTGGAGGACTTTGCATGGGCAGAATAGTGTGTAGTGGGAAAAATGATGAAAAATGTTCTATACGTTGAGAGAAGAAGGGCATGGAGAAAGACCATGAGCATGGACCAGTTGGTGTCCTTGCTAGTTGAGGGGTGAAAGGTGAATAAAGTCTGCTGGGACCTTAAACAGGACTTACTTGATCTGGGTTTTCAAGGCAGGGCTATTGAGTAAAGTTATTTGTACTTTCTACTGCATCCCCCTGAAGGTATCTGTGGTCCCACAATCCCTGGTAGCCAGGCTGGTGGTGGTGCTGAGCCTTGCTCTGCTCCTCCACTCAACCCAGCTCCTGCAGGCTGGCCTAAGGGTGCATTCAGACCCTGCAGGTGCATAAGTCCTCTTCTCTCTTAGCAAGGGAAAGAAGTGGAAGGGGTAACCATATGCTATGGGACTAGAAGTGGATTAGAGGCTGCGTCTGTTGCTGTTTCAAACCTGAGCATCGAGATTGTGGCCACAAACCATAGGTTGTGGCAACCAACTTTAGGAGTCCCTACTTATAACAATTACATCTCAGTCCCTTTTAATATTAAGGATATAAACCGAGGGAAAAATTGTCCTCTTTTGAGTGATTAAAGATCTATTATGACAGCCCTTATATGCAAGCAGTGCATTTAGTGGTGGCGTGCCTTTTTTGTCTCTTGCCAGCACGTGCTGGTGCAGGTACACGTGAGTAGGGACCTGCTTTGTAGATGCAGTTGAGCTTGTGTGTGAGGATCAGACCTGTGTGCGTGGCCAGGTGGAACTTAACAGGGATCACTCACCTCGCTGGGACCTCTGGACAGAATTACCGTCTGCATAATAGACCATTACAGTCTATATTGTTCTGTTTAAAGTATATTTTAAACAGCAGGGATTCTGCATGATAGATTCTTTTTTCCATGTGCATTGAAAGCACTTTAAAAACAGTTTAAAAAAAAAAATCATCTGTATTAATCTAACCATATGGATGCATTTTAAAGAAGTATTGAGAGCAGAAAAAGGAGACTTTTAGGAACATGCCATTTGCTGCCTCCCATCAAATGCTAAAATGAGGCTTTTGGATATCTTCTCAGTGGCCAGTGGGTTCAGAGCAGATTCTGCCTTACAGTGCAGGATGTGAGATTCCTCTGAGTGCCGTAAATCTCTTACAATTGCAGAGGGATGGACTGCTTTAGCTGGAAGAGGTGAGTACCGACACAGGCATGCCTCCTCCTTGCTGCTCCAGGCTTTGGAGACCTGCATGCTGCGGTTCACTCACAGAGATGGAGAAAACTGCAGGGGTGGCCAGGAGCAGGTTGGGGTGAGCTTAGTGACTGTGACATGAGATCTCCATGTGGCAAGGGCCAGAAGATGATTTTCAGGCAGCGTAGTAGCGAGGATGTGGAGCCACTTTGCAAATACTCATGAGAAACCACTCTAAAAAGTTAACGTGTGTGTACAGGCAGGGGAGGCGCATAGCTCCTGAGGGTAGTCTTATGAAGTCTCCCTTGTGTCTCCAGTGTTGGTCTTCTGCTGAGGTGACTCATTTGGATCAAAAGTCATACGGGCTGTGCGGTGATTGTTTTGTCTGCTCTCTCTTGCTGCAAGTTGGGCACCGTAAGAGGGAGTCTATCTGCATCGCGTTTTTCTGGTTGTTGGCCTGTACCAAAATAGATCATATTCCAGCCATTATTGATCATAAGTGCTAAATTGTTTTCACCCAGTCAAAGAAATTAAATACTGGCTTTGTCGTATTTTTCCCCTCATTGCCATGAAGAGTATGGCTATCTAGTATCTGCTTTTCTTTCAAAGTCCTGTGCTCTGAAAGACCTCACAGTTGAAGTGCTGACTTGGTCTTACCCCCGAATTTTTTATCCGGGTCTCATTGCATTACTCCCTTGTGCAAGGGGGGAATGTGTGTCTGTGGTACCTGGGGCGAGAACACGGTGCAGATGCTGCTGAGAGCAAGAGCATCAACATTCCCTGGGGGATGGGACATCCCCTTCTGCTGGCTGCCGGCTGCTGGGCACAACAAGCAGAAGTCAAGGAATAAGCTAAAGCAGGGCCTAAATTGTCTTCAAAGCACTGGAGAAGACTGCTGGACTGGTTATCGATCCTTAGCTAAAGGGAAAGCATTGGTCTTTTTTTTTTTGATAAGGCAGAAGTCCCATGAAACTGGTCAGATCAATTTGCCTGCTTTTTGCTAGAAAAGCAAAATTCAAATGAGACTCATTATCTGCACGGTTTGTATATTTAGGAGTTGCATTAATTATCCTCATTAGCTTCATTTCTTAAAAGAAATGCTCTTGATCTTACCCCTTATGCCAGAAATACAATCTGGAACAAGTCTGTGAAAATAAATAACACATTGATAGGGTTCAGGCAACAGCTTCTGAGTGCTCTGGTTCAGCAGCATCTGTCACCACGACTGTTCCTGTTTTGCCTGGTTGGGACCCTTCACATGATCCTTCTTGGACTTCAGCTGGTAGGAGATACCATTTTAAAAAGCAGCCCACATGATTAAGAGGTATTGCTCTCACTGATAATATTCAGTGCAGCTAACACTTGTCAGACACTGGAATCTATTTACTGAATTCTTTTCAGACAAGTCGTTTTTGGCACTTTGCAAAGTTTCCTTCCATGTGTCCTCACTGGCTGAATGCTAATTTATTCAGAAAGGCACAGCTCCAAATACACGAGACAGTATTTTCAGTGTTTCCTACTGTCTGGACAGCAGTGCGTTTGGAGAATTCATGCCTCCTCTCTCCTTCATGTCCTTAATTTTCTTTCGTAAATGTGTGATGTTGTGACACAGTTAGTTGATGTATTTACATTAAATGACATTGTGTTGTAATGGCAAAAATGGATCTCCATTGATAGCCTCTCCATCAGGAAACACCTGATAAGCTCATTGTATCAATATAATAAATATAGTCAAAGTGCCTTTGACAAATGACATCTCTGAATTTTCTAGTCCTTAGTGATTCCTCTAGCCTGGAGGGTAGAATGAATTAGCTGATCTAAGCTGAATTGTCCTAAATATCCTGATTATTTCTAATGTCTGAAACAGTAGCAGAAACAGAGGAGAATGGTAAGGAGAAAGGGAGAGAAATTATAGGGTATGCAAAAAGAGAGATTATCAGGTCTGAAGGGCAGTTGTTTCCATTTAGTCTGACCTTGTGTATAAAAAGAAGCTGTAGACCTTCTTGAATGACGTTTAAAACATGTAATCACTTAGTCCAAGCTTTGGAGTGGTATTTTGTTCTCCCTTAGCTGAAGCATCATAAGCAGCTCAGCTATCCATCTGAGTGCCTCTCAGCAGCACCATACCTGATTGTTCATAGCGGATTAATGAGATGTACCCATTAAACTAAGGAAGTGCTTTTGATCTCCTTTACTATCTAGGAAATAAGCCTCGGTGTCCCCTGCTTTCCCATCCATGGAAACTGCTTAGTTTGAGCAAGAGTGACATTAAAAAAGGTGTAAGAACCAGAAAGTGCTTATGTGCTCTGCCATCGTGGAGCTCTGTCCTGTCTGGATTCAGTCTGTTTTCCAGGGCATCTCTCCTGCTTTGCAGCATACTCTGGATGGCCATGCCCTCGTGGCTGTGTTGGGAAGCTCAGTGCTGGTCTCATGCCTGGACCTGCTGTTGTAATTCACGAACAGCGTGTTCTTAGACCTAATTCCCCGCAGGTCTCATCAGTGAGGTGATCTCTGGGTGTGCCAACCAGCCGTGCACATAATGCGCAACAGTGGCTGTGTGCAGATGAGCTCTTGTGGCCACTGGTTAATTCAAATAAATAAATAAAATGGTTTGAGGAGGTCACACCTGGCTTGCTGTGTAGTACCTTGGTGGTTGGGGCACTTACTCACAGCCAGATGCTTGAGAGGATGTTGTTAAAGCCTGAATTCAATTGTTTTCTCTTTCATAATGTAAATTTTGCATTTTTACAAGGAGGGAAGCTAGATGCATCCTGTTAATTAGCTGTTGCTTTGTTGCACCTGATCTGATTCATACCTCCTCAGCCCACACTGAACTCCTGGCAGTGAAGTTCTTCTTAGTAAAGACAAGACCTTAATTCTTGGGAATTGGGTCATTTGGATAAGTTAGGAAAGGGAGCAAACCAAAGCTTTTGAATTTAACTCCTCCGAAGCTGTCTTGTTTTTCACTGGGTGATGTAGTACCCAGATAATGTGTTACTAAATCTGTCTTTTGGGTTTGGTAATCCTTGTGAGATCCTGCTAGTCAACCAGGTTTGAGTTTGAAGAAAAACAGGCAATTAAATGGGGAGGCACTGGTTTCACCTGCCTACCACAAAGAGCTGGTTGATGTCCTCCCAGTAAATTACAGCTTGCAGGAGGCAGTGATTCATCTTTGCAAGCACACCAAGTGGGAGAATACTTGTTTAGCAAAAGCAGTGTTCAGGCCTGTTTGCACACTTACTATTTTCCTGTGGAAATGCGGGAACAGATTAGCACACGGTATGTCTCCTGAAGCCACCAGAGAACCCTTTCAGAGCGAAACAGGAGTGTCTTGTTTCTCCTCCCTTTTCCTTGGTTGTCATTTTGCTTGCTCACCCTACGCTTCTGCTGCCATCAGTGTTAGTGTGGGCACATGGTCAAATAGGCCAAAGGCGCAATGCTGTTGAAAACAAACCCTCTGTGCTACTCTCCCATACTGGTTTGTCATAGAATAGCCAAGTCTGGAAGGGACCTCAAAAGATCATAGAATGGTTTGGGTTGGAAGGGACCTCAAAGATCATCTAATTCTAACCCCACTGCCATGGGCAGGGACACCTCCCACTAGATGAATTTGCTCCAAGTCCCATCTAGCCTGGTGTTGAACACTTCCGGGGATGGCACATCCACAACTTCACTGGGCAACCTGTTCCAGTGCTTCACCACCCTCGCAATAAAGAACTTCTTCATAGTATCTAAGCTAATTCTCCCCTCTTTCAGTTTAAAACCATTACCCCTTGTCCTGTTGCTGCATTCCCTGATAAAGAGTCCCTCCTCATCTCTCCTTTGGGCCCCCTTTTGGTGCTGGAAGGGTGCTATAGGGTCTTTCCAGAGCCTTCTCTTCTACCTGAGGTGGGGTATCACCAGAGCAGAGTAGAGGGGGAGAATCACCTCCCTCAGCCTGCTGGCCATGCTTATTTTGATGCAGCCCAGGATAGGGTTGGCTTTCTGGTCTGCTAGTGAACATTGCTCATGTTGAGCTTGTAGTCCACCAGCACCCCCAAGTCCTTCTCCTCAGGGCTGCTCTCAATCCATTGTCCACCCAACCTGTATTTGTGCTTAGAATTGCTGTGACCTGAGTGCAGGACCTTGCAATTGGCCTGGTTGAACTTCATGACTTCACACAGGCCTACCTCTCAAACCTGTCCAGGTCCCTCTGGATGGCATCCCTTCCCTCCAGTGTGTTGTTTGCACCACACAGCTTGGTGTCATCAGCAAACTTACTGAGGGTGCACTCAATCCCACTGTCCATGTCACTGACAAAGATGTTAAAGAGCACTGATCATCTGGTCCAACCTTTGTGGGAAAGGGAGATTGTCTATAACGCTGCCTGGTCACATATAGAAAACCTCCAGTGAAGGGACATGCTGAAGTCCTTAAGGGAGAACGTAGTTTTTAATTGCATCGCTTTCCTGGCTTGCTGATGAAGCAGCTGTGTGTGCCCTGGTCCTGGTACATGGGTGGGAGTGCACAAGCATGTAGGTACAGCACCATGGTGGCACTGATTGAAGTTCTCCTAACCTTGCTTCTGCTCTCAACTCCTCTGTGGATTTGCTGTATGGCCTCGGGCAGGTACTTTATCCCATTGCAGGTTTCTCCATGGCACAACAGGGGTAATGTTGGTGACCTGTGCAGAGCAAGAGGATGCATCAAGCTTTAGGTAATCCAGTTTAGCATGTGGATTAATGAGAGATGTCAGCTGAGTCCAATTTGTTGGCAAAATACTTGTTTGTTTCTCATCTCCTTGTGGCTCCGGGGCGTTCAGGGACCCTGTGTATGTGTGGGCTATGTGCTCACGTCACTTCCCAGTATAGGGACTGGTGAAACATGGAGCAGCCTGAGGTGTGAATTACGTCCCTGTGGGGGACCTGAGGTGCAGGCTAGTTTGAATTGTGTGTCCCAGTGAGAAGGACATCACAGGAACCCTGTGTGACCGTGAAAGTAAGTGTGTCTGTTGTGAAAATAGCCACAACAAATTGGATTAAATTTAAGAGTAAACTGCAGTTACTCACTGCTGACTGATGAGCAAAGTGAATTTTGGCCTGGAATATCATGATGTGATTTATTAGTAATCACTTCCATAGTGTTTCTCATCTATAGATCTTAAGTGGCAATTAGTATGAAGGCGAGAAAGTATTATTCTTATTTTATTGAGGCACAGAGACATCAAATGACCTGCTGCAGGGCATTTCATGAGTCAGTGGTAGGGTTGGGCATAATGCCTGCTTTGAGGAGGATAATTTTTGTACGATTGGTTTGTGTCTGCTGGTGCCAAATGTGTATGTGATTTGGTTAATAATTGTGAACATGACTTGAAATTTTATGGAGTTGTTCACTGATGGTGGGTCGGAGTGTTGCCAGGACTTGCTGACAGTAGAGGCTAATTCACGCTAATCTGTAGACTTGGTGTAGTTTAATCCAATTCATCTTGAGTGACATTTTTTAAATTCCAGTGCCTGTTTCCATTGCTCTATTTAACAAATAGATACCTGCACATTATTATGGGAAATATGAAAACCCCTTCAACCCTTAACAGTGCTGTACGTGTCCTAGATGTTGCTTAAGTAGTCTGCTGCCTTCTCGAAGCACACGGCTTATACTGGAGCTGGATTTCCTCCTTGTCCAATTAAGCTAGATAATTAAATCTCCTTTTTCAGTCCTAGCCTGCATTTTTAATCCCGTAACTGAGCTTGGCCTGCCAGAGGAAGTTCTCTTCATTTCTCAGCACAGCGGATCCCTAGTAAACATGGCATTAAATCCAATCCCATGCTGCTTCTCTGTATTAATATGTCTTTTCTTGACCTGGTACTTTTATGCTGGGTGTTCCTGGAGCTAATGGTTATTTTATTTAAATGCCAGATTCACTGTGATTATACTTTTAGCTCAAAGTATAGGGAAGGCTTTCTTAAGTGTTAGATTTAGTTACATGTACTTGATATTTAGAGTATAAGCACAAAGCTTGTTTTGACTGAAGCTGCCTAGACCCAATTTGACAATCAAATAAAAAGCTGGAGGTTTCAGGAGTGAAATGGCAACATCTCTTCAGCAATGCTAATTGGCTCCTCACTTCTGCATTCATTGCATGTCCTTTGATGGTGGAAGCTTTTAAATCAGCCGTTGTGCCTTACCTGAAGGGTGTTTTGCCATTACTGGGTGTAGGTCTTGGGGATGAGGTGACAATCGACTGAGCTGCAGCAGTTGCACCTCTGTGGGGTTCTTCATGGTGATGCTTGATGACTTTGACACACTAAAATTTGCAGGTGCTACAAGTGATCCTTCACTGCAGGGGTAAAGAAATTACATGTATCTTTTCCCATTTTAATGTTTGCCTTTGAGCTCTGATACAGAACTGGGGAAGAGTAAGGGCTTGTGGCCTGTTTCCTTCTCTGTACCTGTAGCATCTCCTTCTGGAAGTTGCTTTTGGAAATAGTTCTTTATTAGTTTCATTTTCAGCTGATTTTGCTGTGTCTGAGGGGCAAAGCTGTATGCAAGAGGCTACTTAAACGGAAACATGCAAAAAAACCACCAACCCATGCAGTATTTGGATTACTTTCTAACACTTGAAAATGAAGACTCAGATTCCTGAGCTCTTACTCAAGCTCTTTGTTCAGGTCAAACCGAGGCCATGAATAAACGATGTTGGTAGGATTTTTCCATGTCTGTGTAGAAGACAGAACATGTTGTTAGGAGAGCATGTTTTTGAGCAGCGGCGGTTCTCTTTCTTGCATTGGATTGTTAAGTGTCAATTCCAGCATCTCTGTCATTCCTGGAGCATCTAGAGACCTCATCTGGAGTTATTGCTATTTGTGCTGTGAAAATGCTTTCGTGGATGCATGAATCCTCATGTTAAGGGTGTGGGAGAGCTGTCTGTGTGGCAGGTACTTCTGATCACTAATACTGGATCTGTGCATGCCTGGATCACCTCGTGCTTCCAATTTGATGCAGATCAGGCACAGGCATTTGTTAATTTCTGCTGGATTCATACCATATGCAGAAGGACAGATGATACCTGGCACCGTGGCCTTATGTATCTCAGCATATACCTAACCTTTCAGCTCTTTTTTGTTTTTTAACCTGGCAGGAGCTTCAGTAGCTTGGCTCTTTGCATCATGTGGTTGGCACAATTTTACACCCATTTTATGGGATCTACCACTAGATTTCCTTTCTTGCTGAACTGTGGCCTGAAGAGCTGAGTAAATTATGCTGTGGGCAAGCCCATACACTTGTGGTTGGAGTGTACAAAGCTAGCTTGACATTTTCAGCCTGCAGTGTAGATGCATCTGCAGTTCCTGCACCGTGGTGTTCCCAGCTCCTGTTTGTGTCATCAGGAGCCCTTTTGCCATGTCAATATGACAGTGGCTGTGATGTATGGGGCTTGTGTGTGTTTATTAGGTCTCATTGATTACTGTCTGTTCTGAAGACAGATTATTAATTAGCATAACAAATCACTAGAGAAGGGGGTTGTGTAGGGAGTGGTGCTGGTATTGTCTGCTATCACATCTGGAAGATATTCAAGAAGGGATGCAGCTGTCTGCCATATAGTTAAGAATGAGGTTGGGTCAACAGTACAAAGTGAGGGTTCTTGTCTAGTAAAGGTAAAAAACATGAGAGTTTAGAGTAAGGAGAGAAGTACAAATAAGAAAGCCAAAAATTCCCTCCTCAGTTTTTAGGATGTTGTTCCAAATGGGCAGTGCTGTCAGAGTTGACTCCCGTGTCATGCGTATTGAGAGCTTTCAAACAACTGCATCGGTATCTCATGCTGTTCCTTTCCAGGTTTTTTTTTTTAAGGAATGCTGCCGTCTTCCTCTCCACTTATTAACTGTTTTCTGTGAGGAGAAACTTCAGTGCAAACCAGTAGCTCAAAAAACCCCCACCTCTTTGCCAAACCATAACATGAAGGGATTGGGATGCTGGGGATTAGTTTTCACTTCCCACCTCTGGTGATTTGAGGGCTTTTGCGGGCTGCGGCTGCAGCTTGGAGGGACTGTGGTCTTCCAGCTGAGGGAAGCCCTGATGCCTGGTTATTCAAAGATACAGGGAGGAAGGCACCTGGGAAAGTCTTGTCTGGATGTGGGCTGCTGCCGTCATGCCTCACAGCTATACCAGGCACTGGCTAGAAGTAATGCTGCACCAGTGAGGGATTATTTGGGTTATAGAAATTAATATTTCTGGGTCTGGACTGTACCACAGGGGAGGAGGGAAGACTAGGAACTCCACAGGGGTGGGTTTTTTCCTGTGTTTTCTGCAAGAGAAAGGCAAACCTGAAGCATAGCTGGGACTAACAGGATCCTGAGCTGAACTTTGCAGCTTTTCCCTACATCTGCAGCAGACTGACCAAAGCTCTGCTCTTGGATTTGCCTGAATTCAGGGTGTGTCATTGATTTGTTCTGGATGGTGGCAGTTTCTCTGACTTCACTGCAGTTTTCAGAAAAGGAGGGGGGAGGATGTTTTTCATCCGTTGCAAAAATGTGTTGACTGTATCATTACTGAACATTCTTCCCTGATTTTTGTTGAGGAGAAGGCTAATCCGACTTTTCTTTAATTCAGGCACTGGTAACTTGCTTTCTTTTTATTCTTCCACAAAGAATTCTGGAGCTGGGACTTTACAGAATTGCAGATAAAAATTAGTTCTAATTTTTAGAACTAAAATTCTACCATTTCAGTTACACAGGCGCTGTTCATGTCATGCTACAAAGAAAAGGCAGGAATTTGAGCCTGTCACTGTAGTCACTAAACGTTTGCCATTGTGGGTAAAATTGAAGGGAGGAGGAAAAGCCAGACCGAGCCGGAGGATGATCAAAAGTCCAAAAGGTCTCAGAAGCCCATATGCCTGGGAGAGTTTAAAAAATGGGACACCGATGTCAAAGTCACTTTGGTGCTTTCAGATGTGCCATCCCCAGAGTTCAAAGAACCCCGGCACTGCATATGAAGCAGTCTGAACCCGGGAACGCCAGCGTGGGTTGGGAGCAGTTTATAACTGCAGATGGTCACTTAATTTTCTGTTTGTTGTTGTCATGCAATTAGAGTCAAGGCCATTCAGCTAAAAGATGAGGGTGTTTGACTGGATTTTGGGATCTGTAAGCACTGCTGTGATGTTGCTGCCTGGAAGCAGGGACTTGCAAAACGGATCTTTCCAATAGGAGGATTATAGCTGAGGATGGAGTGCTGGGTTTAAAGACAGAAAAGTTTAAAGCTGTCATATAGTGGTTTCCACTCAGATGAAAAAGCAGAGGATTTATAAAGCTTTTGTAAAAAAATAATAGTTAAATAAAAAAGCATTGTTAGAGGACTGACAATGGAAAAGTTGCTCTCAGGGGAAAAAAAAGCCGTTGGGACTTGTGCTGTGAAAAGATGGTTCCCTGCAAGTACAGGGTGAAGCGAGGTCCTGAAAGGCATGGCAGGCAGCTCTCAGGGCTGTGCATCTCTGAAATTTTGCTCCTGGGAGAGATTTTCTTGGCTAAACCAGTGACTGAGTTGCAGTGGCACGGGGTGCTCTGCAGGAGCCCCTGCAGCAGCGCAGCCCCTCTGGGCTCAGGCTGAGACTGGGGACTTCATGCACTTTGTGCGTTGAGTATTTTTGTGTCATTAATTGAGTTTTGGACCCTCATGCTTCATGCAAAAAAGTCTCTCCTTCCACCCTTGATGAGGCTTGGAGGTAGTTTTTGCAGCTGGAAGCAGGAGGCAGGCTGCCTGGCAGCGGATGCTGGGGACAGAGGACTTGTGGCTGGGGGAAGAAGTGAGCAAACGAGACGGAGAATATGGAAACTTGGAGGCATCTGAAAGATGAGGTGAAATAACATCCTTCTCTCCATATTGCCCCAATGCTACCTTAATTCGTTGGGTTAGGAAGGGCCTCAGATGCTCATTTCAGACCCTTTCTGTGCTCCTGTGCACTGAGCTAGGTGTGCTGTTAGGTGCCGGCCAGGTAGCAGGATGCTCAAGTGAGACAAGGAAACCCAAATTTGTTTCCTTACCCTTTTGAGGTCTTTTCATGCGATTTCTCCAGGATCATTTGGGACCTGACTTTCTAAAAATCGATGGTATTGAGGCACCTGAAGGTTTTGCACTGCTGTGTTCCTTTGGGTCTCTCTGGTCAAGTAGCCCATGTTTGACTTGGATCAAAACATGAAGCAGCATCAGAGGCTCCAATACTCCCCCGTAAGGGTTGAGGTATTTAGTTACGGTAACTGTAAAACATCTCCATTTTGCGATTAAATTTGATTTCTATTTATGGCAGGATTTTAAAATACCAACTTAGCAAAACCAGCTTCTTTCCGGAGTGTGTGTGCCTCAGGACATAAGGATTTACGGATGCCTGTAGAGCATTGTGAACTGGGAGGGTAATGGCTGTAAGTATTAATTGTAACAGAAGGAAATGTTTTTTCAACTAATTGGCAGAAATGGGTTTAATGAGATAAAGCTGGGTCAGACTACTGAATAGCACATGTGAGGCTAAGCAGTAACCCCTGGTGTGAAACACACACGCACACACGCACGCACATCTGGTTTTTAGGTGCAAAACCAGAAGTTGATGCTCTGCTACATTTTTTTCCCCGATGCTAACTGAATTACTGGAGGATGCTGAAAACCTGTGGGAAGACTGTGGAGAAGAAGTGAGAGCAGTGTGGCTCAATGGCTGGAGCTGACTGGCATTGCCAGGCGTTGGTATTCCCAAAGAAGCCAGAGTTTCTGGGGTTGGTGGAGGCTGTGCTGACCAGGTGAGCATGGGAGTCCTGTTGGCTGATGGCCACGGGGACCCTCAGGCAGCTCCCTGAGTTCACATGGGCCAGGTAATGGCACAGGTTGCTAAAATCCTTGAGGATACCGGATGGGTTAAGTGGCAAGGAAGCAGCAGTGTTGACCCAAGCAAACCTGAGCCCTGTGCGTTGCTTCAGACCAGGGATCACCGCTGTGGGGATTTTCCTTTGTATTCAGCTTTTAAAATTCAAGTGCTTTGGACAGAAACATTATAGTTTGAGTCTGTATCTCTGAGAACCTTAGTCTGTTGAGACACTTGGCAGGAGCAGAGGATATCTGAATGTGGAGTAACTTGCTTTTTCATTTTACAAACCCTTATGTAAACACATTGTTTGGGTCGATTGTTTAACTTTTCTCTCTACAGTTTGAAAAACAACAATAACAAAAAAGCCCCAAAGGAAAAAGAAATTGAACACTACTTATTTTCTTCATGTGTCCTGTAACACTTTCCAAATGTAAAAGCCTCTTAAGATACGGAAAAGCAGCAATACTATTTATACTTGCCTTTATGAAAAGACTGATCAAAGGAGCACAACTGTGCTTGGCTTTATTTAGCGCCGATGACTGCATTAATGTCAGGGTGCTTATTATTTTATTGAATTCAAAAGTTGTGGGCTCTGCAAAGCCTAAAGCCGGCTAAGGCTCTGATGTGTGCTCGATTTATATCGTATTATGTTCAGCGCTATCACAATATGTTTTGTACTCTGGTGGCTGCATTTCTTTGTCGGTCATTTGGAAAGTCTACTTGGTGTTTGGGGCTTGTCTGTCTTTATTTTTCATCTCTTTTTCTTTTCTTTTTTTTTTTTTTGAATCCTGCTGGAGGGTCTTGGGAATTGGGAAGGTTTGACCTTGCTGGCAATGCCCGAGTTTTCCTCCACTGGGAAGAACTAATCCCAGCTGCATTCAGCTGCCAATACTGCTGGTGCACAGGTGGAGAGGGGTTAAAAGGCATTCATGTGTCCTGACTAATGGTGACCAGCTGCCACGGTCAGGCAGCTTTCTTGGCCGCTGTGAAGAGGCCAAGTGAAAACATTCCCCTAAAAAAGCCTTGACAGATGAGGTGAGGGCAGTTTCTGCTGATTCCTGTACAGGCGCTGTACCTTATCCCAAAAGTTTTTTATATTATGTACACGTGTTGGGGCAGCCCCTCTGCCTGGGAGTAGGGGGAGAGGAGGATGCAGCAAGCGTGCTTGGATGGATAACTGAAAGGGTTAATACTAAAATGGTAGTATGCCAGCAAACTGCACAGCTGGTTAAAGCCTGACTGTAGGGGCTGATCAGATCAGATCTCAGACCAGAAATCTTGCTAAAAAGCTTTACAGGGGTTTTTATTGTCTCTCTGTCTGCATACATGCTGGGGACATGGCTTTTGTTCTGTGCTGTGGATGGGAACGGGCAGCACGGTCCAGCTCTGAATATTGCTGGCGTGGGACAGCAGTCATTTGACACGGCATAGTTCAGTGTTTTGTTGTTGAGATTTTGCCTTTTGTAACTGCTGGTCACGTTGGTGGTGAAAGCAATGCTGCTTTTAAAGCAGAAAAAAGCAATTCTTATGTGGTAGGCAAGTTTGAGATAGCTGGGTTTTCCCACGTTCTCTGGACTTTAGAGGTTGACTGTGATTTCCCTCTTCCCACATGGTCACGTTTCTCACTTTATGAATCAGGTATTGTTTTTACTACATTTGTCTAGTTATCAGGGAGGGTGTCTGTCTCTGGGTTTTTGGTTGTTGTTTTTTTTTTTTTTTCTATGCCTTTTGCCTTGTCACAGTTTGACCTTACCACCCAACCGTGTCCTGAGCTCCACCCAAAGCAGTGTAGCCAGCAGGTTGACAGAGGTGATTCTGCCCCTCTACTCAGCTCTGGTGAGTCCCCACCTGAAGTACTGCATCCAGCTCTGGAGCCCTAAGCATAGGAAGGATGGACCTGTTGGAGCGAGTCCAGAGGAGGGCCACGAAGATGATCAGAGGGATGGAGCACCTCTGCTGTGAGGACAGGCTGAGAGAGTTGAGGTTGTTCAGAGAAGGCTGCAGGGAGACCTTGTAGCAGTCTTCCAGTACCTGAAGGGTGCCTACAAGAAAGCTCGAGAGGGACTTTTTACAAGGTTATGTAGTGAAAGGATGAGGGGTAATAGCTTCAAACTTTAATAGGGTGGATTTAGATTAGATATCAGGTAGAAATTTTCCACTATGAGCGCGGTGAGGCACTGTAATATGTTGCACAGAGAAGCTGTAGACGCCCCATCCCTGGGAGTGCTCAAGGCCAGGCTGGATGGAGGTATCCCTACCGATGGCAGGAGCATTGAATCTGGGTGATCTTTAAGGTCCTTTTCAACCTAAACCGTTCTATGATATGCAAGACTGAGAATAAAAGGTGATTGATTCTTACCTAGTCCCCTCTTGTACTGGCAGGTTTGGGCAGCAGTGGGCATGGTGGTTCTCCTGCCTGCAGTTGGTGGTGGCTGCTTTGCAGAGCTCTCTTGATACTGGTACTGCCTTTGGTGAAGGCAGAACCAAGTTAATCCACAGCCTGCTTACATCAGGGATCTGGGGGTTTTCCAGTGGGAAGATTCACTCAGGAGCAGAGCTGGCAGCTGGGAACCCAATGGAGCTGCAGGTGTCCCTACATTTTCTGTGTCATGTCTCTGCAGTGGCTTTTTTGAGACCAGAGCTCTTCAAGGTGCCATATGCATGCTCTTCTTGACCTCCTGTAAGGGAATTAATGGGCAGCCCTGGGAGCTGCAGGTCTTGGTGTTCCTCAGGCACTGCCAAAGCTGGAAGAGGGAGCTGAATTTCAGGGATGCAGGTTGTGTGTGGTCTCAGCTGCTGTGGGATGAGGAACATCCAAAAGCTGGGCTTGCCCTCAGCTTCTGCAGTGGGGCACTCAGATGCCAGCGCCCGGAGAGGCTCTGGTTTTCCAGCTGCATCCTCTTTACACTGCTTGGTGTAAGGGATTAATTCACTGTTGGTGCTGTTAGGTCGTGGTGTGGATTAATTTATTTCACATTGAACTCATTAAGTGCTCTCTGTCATGCATATTTTTGACCAGTAGTGAGAAACCTCTATGATGTGAGTGCCAAGGATGTTTTAGCAGACATGGAGTAGAGTGTAACAGGGTATGATGGGTGGGGACACCCATCATACACACCAGTGGGGTCACCCTTGCCAGCTCCAAATCTCCACTGAGTTTCCACGGCAGGCTTCACTGCTCTTTTGGGGATGAAATACAGGGTCTGGCACATCGTTCTGCAGGGGTGGTTGACCTCTCTTGGAGGCCTCATCAATGATATAGAGCAAGCGTTCAACTCCAGTCATAATTTCCATAGGTTAAGGACCTCCTTTTTGAATCCTTTGTGATGGGGTCAGTAAATGTACTAAAGAAATTAGTAAACTGAGTAAATTATTAAGTCAGTAAATCTAATAGGGATTTAGGGTCTGCCCTCCCTCTGCTGAGTTTGAGTAATGATGATTATATATGAGTTTAAACTGCCAAGTTTGGACTTGCATCCAGACTGCTACTTCAGGCCTCATGTCCTGGCTTTTAGCCTCTGGTCTGGATCCAATACATTAGGATTAATATATGTATATTGGCGAGGCTAAATAGACCTTAAAATATGGTAGATATTAGTGAGATATTGGTGTGTTCTGTTAACAGCTCTGTTTTGTATACATGCCTAGATATCTCAATTTTTAGATAAAATGTAATAAACCAGAGGAGGTAACAAGTTTTTATGTGCAGCAAATGGCTTTTGTGACCCATTCCAGAGAGGGCTGGAAGTTTTTGGTGGGGGCTACTGGGCAGTACTGCTGAGGCCCTATCTCTGCCTTTTTATCCGAAGAACTGACTTAGGAGAGTACAGAAAGAAAGAAAGAAGAATGTATTAACTAAGCTGAAACATGAAACTGAAATGGCGCAAAATAAATGAATAAATTTGGTGTGTTAGCTGTTTTCTCTATAGGAGTTCGACTGGTAAGAGAGCCAACTGGTGCTTCGCTGAAGGCAAGTCTCTCTAGGTGGTAAATTTGTCCTCAGTCCCTCCAGGGCTTATGTCTTTTTTATTTCTCAAATGGTGAAAGTAATCCCTCTTGCAAACTGCATTTTGCCTGTGGCGAGTCTTCTAAGGCATCGACTTTGAGCATTGTCCAAGGCTAATTAAATCAAAGACTATGGATAAAATAGTTGGCTTCATGCTTTGGCTTTGTGTTCTCCTCGCTTGAACAAGGAGCTGCCTCGCTTCCCCCATGCCCACTCATGTATTTAGAAGAAAAAGAGAAGGAAAGAGTAACTTGTGCCTCTGCAAAAAATGTGAAAATGCAGGGGAAAGTGAGGGGGAAAAAAGTTTGGAGAGGAAGGGTGATCTCTAAACTGGAAGATACATTGGGATTTTCAAGGGGCAGGAAGATGTGGAGAGACATCTTCCCCGGCTGTTTGCCAGCACGTTTCTGTAGGGTCCTTGCCAAAAACTTCCCCGAAGTGAGGGGCTTTAGTCACGGTCACTACAAGGAGGGCTTTGTGAGGACAGTGCTGCCCCTTGTCCCCTCTTGCCTTCTGGTGACACAGGCAGCTTAGGCCACCTCTGGTTTTGGGAACATGTAGTGTTTTGCATGAAAAAAGCAGGAACTGCTTTAGTGGGGCGATTCTACTTGGTCAAATGAAATGTGAGTTTGCAAACAACATGAGACAACAAATCTGATACTGGCTCAGTCTTGCAGAGGTGTTAAAAGGCCCTGTGTTTTACTGCACAGAGTATACACGTTTTATTTGTGTGTAAGTATACAGTGCAATATGTGTGTGTAAGTGCAATATCCAATAGGATACAGCAGATTTAATCGGTGTTTGGTAACCATTTTGTTCCATTTTTAACTATCCTGTAACTTTTATTAATATCTGTATCATTGTTCTGCCTTAAATGCCAAGACTTCCATCCTCTAGTATGTTAGATTTAACAGCTATTCTCTTAAGCATCTCCAGACTTTGACCTGGCACCCGAACTCATAGGTTACCGAAAACAGTCCCCCCAGCACTTCTCAGAATTTTGTCCATTAATATTACATATAGTGTTTGCTTTTAATATATGTTACATATGTGTGGGCGCTGTAGTATCTCAGTCATGTTTATGACTTCATCCTGGTCTAATGCATAAAGCATATGGTACTTGTATGACCTCCATATGAGGAGGGTTTATGCATTGTTTCTGTGTGTGTTTCTATATTTGATCGGTGTGAGAGCAGATATCCCAGCCAAAAAAAAATTTGTTCATGGAAGAATAAGTGCTACCATATTTCAGAGTACAGGCTGTAGCAGGCACATTTTCAGGTTCTGCATAAAACAGATGAAGCTGTTAATAGTCCTTTGGCATCAGGATAGCACTAAATGAAAAGGAGAGGATCAGCAAGTGCCCATCCTGTGATTTTGGTATTTTCTGGGTTGTTGGGTTTTTTTAATAATTCAGACTGTAACAGTTTTAAACTGGAAGAGGGGAGATTTAGATTAGATTTTAGGAAGAAATCTTTACTGTGAGGCTGGTGAGGCACTGGAACAGGCTGCCCAGAGAAGCTGTGGAAGCCCCATCCCTGGAAGTGTTCAAGGCCAGGCTGGATGGGGCTTGGAGGAACCTGGTCTGGTGGGAGGTGTCCCTGCCCATGGCAGGGGGGTTGGGACTCGATGGTCTTTAAGGTCCCTTCCAACTCTGACCATTCTCTGATTCTATGATAATGGGGAGGTGTGTGTGTGTTCATCATTATCATGGAAATGGGGCACGACAGTGATTAAGATGGATGTGGGTTTTTTGGTTTTGGGGTGCATGTGGCTGCTGAAGCATCTGTTATTGCTGTGCTCAGCAATGATTTCTTGGTATTTTCTGCTGTGTGCAAATTCCATGAGTGCAGCAAATAGAGACAGTGAGCGTCGATCTTCTCTGAGTAAATGCCAGCAAACAGGATCCACAAATTGGCTTTGTCATTGAACACAAGGGTGTTTAGGTGTGTGCGTATAGGATATTTCTGTCTTCAAAGGAGTTATTATTATGTTGAATTGCTTTAATTTTTTGGGGGGGAAGAAAGTGCCACCATTGGTGTAGAAGGTTGGTTTTTTGTGAGAAATGAGTGGAAGGTGGAAGTCCATGGGATAGTGGTTGCTGTGCTGGGGGTCAGGGTTGAGGGCTCCTGCCCTGGCTGACAGTGAGGACAGTCTCATGCCTTCTGGTGAACAGTGATGTGTGTCCGAAAAAAGACCCTGTGCTCTTCTTGGCAAAGCTTTCCCAAGGGCTGTGAAGGAGCAGCCTTGGCTCTGAGATGTCACTCCGCTCCCGGGAGGAAATCCCAGTCTTTTGGGTCAGGCGGCAAAGATTTCTGGGGAGGGCAAAGGGTTGTAAAGGTTTTGGAGGTATGGGTGGATTAGGACAGCCTTGGAGCTGCTGTAAGGTCGCAGTGGCTGTTTTGGGAAGACTGAAAATAGCACTACATTAAAGTGCCCATGGCAGAGTTGCTTGGCATACACACGTACAGCTAATATTTCTCTGGCATTGCATGTAGGCTCTGTAGTGCCCTTCTGTGTTGCTAGAGGAGCAGAAATGTCCTGCCACAGGGATTTGATCCAGCCACCCTGGTTGCCCAACAAAGACATTTTTGTCACTAAACAAAAGGCTTTCATAAGGAATATATAGATGCCCAGAGTCTCAATTTATGCTTCTCTCCGTGGGATGAGTCACTGCACTGGTTTTTAATAGAGCCCCTCTGGATTTGTGTGGCTGCTGCTCAGATTAAACTCTGATCCAGCGTGTGAAATTAGATTCAGTAGCTGTTGCGCTCTGCTTCTTGCAGGCAGTCGATGGTTAAAGTCTGCTTCTGGCTTTTTCTGTGCAGATTGCAGTTACAGAATGGGTTGTGGAGCATCCTGCTTTTGGTTTGAACTGCCAGCCAGCACCTGTTGCTGCTTGTTATTTTTAAGCAAACATCCGATACCTGCTGTCTTGTTGGCTGTGTTTCGTTTAATTGAGCTGAGTCTTATGTGAGAACATGCTGATAAGTCCAATCAATACCTTGAGTGAAAGTTTAGCAAGGCGAGGGGAAGGAAATTAGTGATATGACAAGTTACAAGCTAATAATGAAGTAGTCGTGATGATTTGCAATGGGAATGTTTAGTTTTCCCTCCTCTGTTGGGACTTGCATCCTTTTTTTCCCTGCAGTCGCTGCCAGGTTCTGCTGTGAAATTCAGAAAAGTGATTTGTACCAAGATTTGGAGCAAGAGATGGGGATTCCCTTGGGGAGGGAAGTGAGCTGGAAGAGCCGGGGTGCTGTGGGTGGGGCAGGCGATGAGGAGGAGAAGGAGGAGGAGGAAGAAGAGAGGGAGCCGGTTTGGAGGGAGAGGGAGTGGCGCTGAGCCCTCGGATGCATACCTGCTGGTCTCCGCTGTAAGTAAACCGGCATTAAAGCAGATGAATGGAAATCAAAAGGGGAAATGAAATTTCTTTCCCTGTGATGCTGTTGCCTTTGATTTTTCTTTAAGTAGCAAAGGCTTATCTGCCAAATAAACCCGCTCCGTAAGAAGCAGGGATGGGCAGAAACTCTTGGAATTAAAATTTGTGAGGCTTGCAGTCTGCTTCTCTTTCTGGGCTTTGCATATCTTGTGGGGGTTTGTAAACTTTGTTTTGCTTGACAGCCTATCTGCACCTACGAGGGAGGGTTTGCCTCTGGCTGGTGTGTTCTTTACACTAAATGAAGCAACCACCCCCACGCCGTCCTGTAAAAGCTCATCTGGAACAGCTCATCTTTGGTACAGCAACTGTTTTATTTTTTTTTTTTACCTTCTTTATTTTTTTACTGCACCTTTTGTTTTTGTTTTTGGTGTCTTGAGTGTCTGTCTTCAATCCCCTCACGCCATCTCTCACTGCTGAATATTCAAACTCTTGATCTGCACATGGGCTAAAAATTACTATTGCTTTGAACTTACAAATGAAGTAAGTGAATTCCCACATCCACCACAGGAAAAGGAAAATATTCAGTTTGAAATATAATTTGGAGCCTATAGGAAAATGCATCTGACGAAATGTGTGCTAATTCTATAGCATCCTCTCTGTTATCGTCAAGAGTATTGCATGTAAGCTTGGTGTTTTAATAGCAACGCTGTACGGCTAATTAGTTGGAAGGCTCTTTGAAGAAGCCGATGTATTGACTAAATAAGCTCTTATTTTTTCAAAGCAGCTGGAGGCACTCTTAATTTACGGAGCAGATAGTTGTAAGGCTGCCTTCAGCTTGCGTGTTAGGAGCCAGTGTGAAGCCCGACTGCGCTTGCTGTCAAGATTCCTCCAACATTGCCTGCTAGCATTGGTGTTAGAGTGCTCGAGGGAGGTTTCTGGGTCTTTGGCACAGTAGCACAGCATAAATTTGTGCCACTGGGCTTGATGTGTCCGGGAGGAGGGTGTCATGTAGCGAGTGCTCCCGCGCCATCGAAACCAGTGGCAGCATTACCAATCTCCTCGCTGTTTGCAGGCAGGTTCAATCCAATAATGAAGAGCAGCTTTGAGTTTCTAAACCAGATGACATAGCTAATCCTGAAGCGTGTATAAAGCGGCCATAGTTATTAGGAGATTTGTGGCTTTGAAAGTTCGGATTCCCTTAGTGCAGTCTGTTAATGGCAAGGATTTAGGCTAAGTGAATAATAGAAGAAAGTCATCAAAAGGCTTACAGGGGATTTCTTGTGACGTGGTGCTGGTCTGTCTTATGCCAGGGCTGGAGATTTCTGGGTGGATCCTAAAAATAAAAATTAAAAAAAATGGGTGTGAGAGGCAGAGGAAAAACAGGGAGGACAGCGATTCCATACTTTGTGTCTCTCTGGGGAATCAAGTGGATGGTGTGATGTGTTGGGAACTACAGCCACAGTGCAGAGAAACATGTGCTTCATTCCCCTGACTCTGGCTTTCTCCTGTGGTGGCAGAGCCCTGGCAGCGAGCAGATGCTTCACAGTCCCAGGGGCTGGCAGGAGGAGAAGAGTTGGCCATGACCGTCTCCTCATCTGCACCATGTGAGCAGCTGGCATGGCTCTTCGCTGGGGCAGAGGCTCTGCTGTGCTGCTGGCGCAGTTTTCAGCTGCAGAGGATGGAGGCCACCAGCCTCCAGGACCATGGTACCAAGTGTTTCTATGAGCTCGGAGGTGCTGGGCAGCAACCATGAGGGGCTCTGTATTTCTGGGAGATGAGGGTGGAATCCTTTCCCCAACATGCCCCTCTGGCAAGACTGT
Organism: Thinocorus orbignyianus; assembly: GCA_013400375.1. Lineage (NCBI taxonomy): Eukaryota > Metazoa > Chordata > Aves > Ciconiiformes > Thinocoridae > Thinocorus > Thinocorus orbignyianus. The sequence continues at coordinate 351,453 of VXBW01001444.1, read as the reverse complement.
CCCACCTTTGGCAGGAGTGTGTCCCAGCATTCGTGCTGGGGACTCCTCTCAGCCAGGTCCGTGAGTGACAAAGTGGTCAGTTCCTCCACCCTGGTGAGACCCCACCAGGTGTCACCATGTCCAGCTTGAGGGTCTGCAACATAAGAAGGGCATGAACCTGTGCGAGTGAGCCGGCAGGGGGTGGGCACAAAGGTGATCAGAAAGACGTAAGACCTCTCCTATAAGGACAGGCTAAAGAAAAGAGCAGACCTTGTAGCCCCTTCCATTACCTAAAGGGACCTAAAGGAGAGATGGGGAGGGACTCTTTATTAGGGAGTGTAGCGATAGGATGAGGAGTAATGATTTTAAACTGGAAGATGGTAGATTCAGATGAGCTATCAGGAAGAAATTCTTTCCTCTGAGGGTGGTGAGGCACTGGAACAGGTTGCCCAGAGAAGCTTTGGATGCCCCATCCCCAAAGGTGTTAAGTGCCAGGTTGGATGGGGATTGGAGCAAACTGGTTTAGTGGGAGGTGTCCCTTCCCATGGCAGAGGTGGGTGGAATTAGATGACCTTTGAGGTCCCTTCCAACCTAAACCATTCAATCATTCTGTGCCCTAACCTGCTTCTGTGTCCTGGCCAGTCACTGGGCTAGGTTGGGCTACCCACAGTCTCCTTCTGGGTGGCATCATCAATCCCTGCTCAGAGGCTGGATCAGAGCTGCAGGATGCTCCTTCCTCAGCCCGTGGTGGGAAGAAATCAATTAAAAACCCCTCACTGTTTTTGTGGCATGATAGTGGTGTGAGGGGTCTCAGGGACATCCTTAGGCAGAAACATTGTGTGGTGGTATCCCAGCATGGGATGGAAGGCGGGAGCTTGCCGTCTCCACTTATTTTTTAATTAAGAAAAACTAATTAGTACATAATTTTCCCCTCTACTGTCATGTCCCATGCTGTATTACAAATGTGTTAGAATCTGACAACACCTAATGAAGTTGCAACTTGGGACGAATCCTGATGCATTTTGGATGCAGCAGCAGTTTCTGGGGGCAGATTTGCCGCTGAGAAAAGCTGGTTACCTGAATAGATGCAGAAGGAAGAGTCCCATCCACCGTTAAAATAATGCTGCCGGGGGCTGTCCTGCCCACAGAAGGCAGTTTCTGGGGTGGCAGCCCCCATCGTAGCCAGCCAGAGGGATGCCTGTATATTTGTAGCTGATGAAGTGGTTAAAGCAGGCTTCAAAATCTGTGTGAAATCCAGAAACTTCACTGTGTACAAAGCGTTGGGTGGGAAGTTGAAACCATCTGCAAGCACTAATCCGCTGGCCCTCTGAGGAGGGCACGTCTGGCCTGCTTGTGTTGCAAAACCAAGAGAAAGTTAGGGAATGTTTATGGTGGCTGCCATGCGTGTTCGCTAATTCTTCTCCCTTTTGGCCTCATCCAGGCTCTCAGTGGTGAAAACAGAAAGTGAGGATGTAATTAGAAGCTGTTTTACAACGTGAGCATCCAAGGAAAGAAGCAAACACACTGCAGACGGGCGCATGTATATCTGGCATTGCTCAGCTCCTGCCTTTGCGGATGGGCTTGTTGCAGAGCCCTGACTGCAGAGCCTAAATTTACTTGTATTTGGGGGGGTATGTGGTGTCACTGAGGATGTCATCCTGGAGTTGGCTGTCACCCAGCTCTGGGGGTGATTTTTCTCAG
>VXBW01001444.1:303130-342229 GCA_013400375.1 Thinocorus orbignyianus | reverse complement strand
TTTCCTGAGAGTTAAGGATTTCACCATGGACAGAGAGGTCTTACCTAGGGTCTTGTGCCAGAGGGCTGTTTGCCCAGGGGCTCTGGCGCTGTTCTTGTTGGTCTAAAATTCTTCGTAGTTTGGTTTCTCTGATGAACAGCGAAGACCAGACCTTTCCCTGTCTGTTTGCTGCTACCATAGCTTCTCTATGATGTTGGTGTGATGTGGGTGGTGTTGTGTTGTACAGACTGACAGCAGCCAGCCTGCAAGCACCTTGAGCATCACCGCGCTGAGCACCAGCATTGTGATGCTCAGAGCTACAGGCAATTCTACTCCCGCAGAGGATTTGGTCTAATCAGCACTAAACATGGTTATAAAAGGCCACAGAAATATACCTTGAAATTTAACTTCCAAATTCGTTTTTCCTTCAAGGTTTCAATAGGTCTAACTGCATTCCTTGCTATAAATTTAACAGTGAAAAATAGGCTGTAGGCAAAAAAACCGCATCAGAGTTTTGTTCTCCAGAAAGCCACCACTTTCGCTGTCCTGAGGAAGAGCTGGTGTGAGGTAGAGACCCACAGCTCCTGTGAGGCTTGGGGAGGGGCTGCTTAACCTTGGCCACAGGTGGAGGCTTGCCCATCCTCAAAACAGAGACGAGATCCCTGTTGCCTACCCCGGGCCATTCAAATGCACTCCCTGGGTGTTACTGGTCTCTCGACCCCATGACTGAGTTTTCCTTTGCCATTTCTGCCTTTCCTCCTCCTGCTTATTAAGGCAGGCAGAGAACATCACGTCCTTTTCCCTGTGCCATCGCCTGCAGAGCACAGGGCAGGAAAGGGCTTGTTGGGGACGAGATGCTGGATCGAGCATGTTCCTGGTGTACTGTAACTCTGTGCCCACAACAGTATGTTGTGGCAGCAGCTGGGTTTACCAACGCCCTTGCTTTCTGCTGGCATAAATTGTGGTTGGAGAGCTTGGTCCCATGGAGAGGGGGAGGAGAGGGTTGGCTGTGGGGTGTCCCTGCAACCCCAAGGTAGACCTCTTGAAAGTTTGGCTGCAGCAAGGTTTATCCCAGACTTTGTAGCTTGGTGTTTTTGTTTACCTGCATGCATTAAGATTTGACTACTGCCCAAAGACAGGGCAATCTGTGAAAAGTAACCCCAGTGGTTGCCAAAAGCTGTCCTCAGCGCTCTGGGTGTTCTCACATGGTGAGGGCTTCATGTGGAGCCATGTGCCCTTCCGTCAGTCACTGTTAGTCATTAATTTGCCCTGCCTTACCTGAAAAGCAAGTTAGCTCATTTGCCGGTGTCATGGAGAGATAGTTTGTTGAGCTTAGCTTTTAAGTCCCCCTTGGGGCTGGAGGTTTCAGTTCTGTGAGGATCTGCGCTGCCCTTCATCTTTCCAGCCAAAAGATTGAGTTTCAAGACGTTGTACCATGCCAGAGTCTTTCAGAGAAGAGCATAAAAATTAGTGGTCTGTCTGTCCTGCTAAGGACATTACAGGTCAGGGGAGGGGGGTGAGCGAGGGCTCTGGAAGTGGTTGTCTCAGCTGAGGTTTCTCCTCCATGGCCCGGTGAGGTGCACAATGGGCTGGCTGGCGAGATGTCAGTGATGCTCTGCCTGTATCATTTCCAAAGCACTTTTTTTATTTTCATCTATCAGGACGAAACGTACTGGAGAAATGCTAAATAGTAGTATTAGTGTAAAATAAACATACTTCTTCAATATTTCTCATTCTAAAGTGGATCCAGATGCTTTCTTATGGCTGCTGGGTCTGCCTTTTTTTTTTTTTTTTTATGTAGCTCAGTATGGCCGTCTGCATTTGTTCAAGTGAGATGGGATGTGACAGATAGCTTGTCACAGCATGCTCATGTCAAGTCTGTAAACCGCTATGTTTATACGTGCACACACACAAATATATATACATAAATGAAAAAATGACTGCCCTACTCTGAGACACTGTTTCTGAGTCTGACACTTCATATGTGTGCCAAGTAACTTGGAATAAACTCAGGGAGTTTATCATTTTTTATGATCACAGCAATCAGTTCAGCTGTGTAGGAGAGAAATGGGATTTGGCTGCGTAACCCAAAGTAGTCTCCGAAGGAAGTGGACGTGTCCATCTCTTCGTACCTTTGATACAAAAAGAGCATAAAATGCCACCAGTTGCGTTTTCCAACCTGTGGTTGAGCTTTGCAAGAAGTAACTTTTCTCATTCTTGTTTCAAATGTAAAATAGTTTCCTCCTGGTTTTAAGGATTATTAGCGTTTTCACATTTTCTCCTCTACAAAGAAGAACAAGTCTGTCCCACAGCTTAAGGGTGGTGGGCTAGGGTTTTAATAGACCTGGTGCCAGGGCAAAATCAAAGTGGTAGGAGCAGCTGGGTGGTTGGTCCTTCTGAGCACACCAGTGGAGATGTTTCCAAGCTGATATTTGGGAGGTGGTTGAGACCCTGCTTGGGCAGATCACACTGCAGCATCTGTGGGGACTCCCAGCTGTGCTGAGGAGACTTCAGAGTACCTTATAGATAATGTGGCTGGGTATTTTGCTGGTAAAGTGTTTCAGTAACTAATAGGTGCATTATCAGCTGTTAAAATCTCTTGCGTTCCTAAGATCTGTGATAATAGGATTTGTTGCCTGTTGTCATTTCCTGGCACTAGGAGTAACTGCCCAAGGTTTCTTAGCTGGTGTATCAGATCCAGGGCTTTCACCGAATCCTACTCCATCCCCTGCCAACCAGAACGGTGAACAGGGAGTTTATAGTTTCAGTTTTCAACAAATGTGGATCAATCAAAGCATTAGGAATATTTTTGCTCCATGCACCTTCTCCATGCAAGCTGAAGACCATGTTCAAACTAAGTGACAACTGGGGGGCTACAGCTGATGCCCCACGTTGGTGCTGAGATCTGTGTATGCACGTCAGGTCTGGTCCTCCCCTGCCTGAGATGCCGTTGGTGTATTGATTGCTAAAATTGCTGAGAGTGCTCTACAGGGACCACATCTGAAAAAAGGCTTGTCTGTGTTGCGCACACTAAACCCCCCTGAGTAGTGGGACTTTGGGACCTGTCTAGCTTTTACACAGTTTTCTGCAGTCTAGAGGGTGTATAATTATATTTTATTGAATCCATCTTATTATTCCCTTCTGGCACAAGATGCTCCTGGATTCATAGCAAGTGATTAAAAATCTGAAGGTTCTCACTCATCTAACACAATCTTTCCTCTCTTTTGTCCAGTGTTGAGAACTTCCTGTGCTTCCATGGATGTTTTTGGTTTCTTACTTACATAGGGGAAGAAATGGCAGAGGAAAAGGAAACCAGCTAAGTAGTCAGTGTGTTCTTGGCAGAACTTGAAAGTGGCTTAGCCTTGTTGGTTAACAGCAGATGACCACAATTTCTTGGTGTATTAGTTTCTTATCTTGTCATATGAGTTTGGTGTTAACATCAGCACTGTTTTTCCAACACATAGGGTGCCTTGTCTTTGCTTTGAAACAAACTCTGAGATAACAATGCCACTTATTGCATCACTGGTACCAGCTGGTTTCACCCCGTCCAGAAATACCTGAAGTAGAATCATAGGATGGTTAGAGGTGGAAGGGACCTTAAAGATCATCAAGTTCCAACCCCCCTGCCCTGGGCAGGGACACCTCCCACTAGAGCAGGTTGCTCAAAGCCCCATCCAGCCTGGCCTTGAACACTTCCAGGGATGGGGCATCCATTTGGTGTATGCAATCACTCTCTGCCACGCAAAGGTAATTGCTCAGTGACCCTGAGAAGACATTTCTGGTTTGGTTTGTTGTTTTTTGTTTTTTTTTTTTTTCCCCCCTCTCTCTGGAAACTTACTGTGTGCTTTGAACTGCCGAGAAGTACTCAAGAAGACATAAACCTGTGAGTTACTACAGGCTGCACTCCTGGAACGTGCAGGCCATCTCGGCATATGGAGTAAATCAGCGTGGCTCCTCTGGCTTGGGCGCAGCTGTGGCTGTTGCTGCTCACTGTAACCCTGTCGATGGACGATAGAGAGAAAAAAAACACTCCCTGCTTTATTCCGTTTTCATAGCTTTACACTTTATGAACAGAATAAATGTGCTACAAGGGGAGGTGAAGTTGTAAATTATTTTTGCCTCTATAAAATTACTTTATTTGGACGTATGCTAAGTTCTCTCTCATTCCACTCGGTTCCTGAATCAAGTAGTTGATTAATGCACGCACTTTGTCACTGGCACTCAGAAATACATCAGTGATTAGTTCAGAGATAGAGATCGGTGGTTTAAAAAAACCCCACATACATGCACCTGCACAGAAAACAAGTCAGGCAGAACTGGCTGCCTGAAAAGGGGGTGGGCAGCACCCCTGTAAGCCACAGCACTGTGGGAAGAGGAGCTGCTTCTCGTTTCCATGTGCCAGGAGAAGCAATGCTATCAGGCTTATGTATGATGGATCAGAGTGCAGTGGTATTGCTGCAAGCAAAAGTCATGAATTTTAATCAACTTTACTGGCTGCCTTGAAATTTGAGTTGAAAGATAAATGTGAAAAACAGGCAGCCCATATTGTTTCTGGAACAAAACTGCCCCTTTTCTGTTGATTAAAAGGATTTTTCTTTTAACTTGATAATAAAAAATACTTCCATCTTAGTTCCGGAATTTTTTTTTTAGGCTAACCCTTCAGGTCCTGCCAGCCCCATGTACCTCCGTGAGCCAAGTGTCACCTCATGGCCACCCAAACGGTGGCTGACCTTGGCTGCAGAGACTTTCCAACCAGCGGGGCTCATTGGCTGTCTGCTTTCAGACGTCTTGAAAAAGATGGTTTTAGGGCTTTATTTAAGTATTCTTAATGTTAAAAAAGAAGACGACCTGGCTGGTGAAAACTACTGAGTGGACTGTCCAGGGAGCTGGAATCCAGTTTATAGTCATTGGGGAAATTTGGCACGGCCAACATACTGGTCCTTCACCTCGGTTGCTCCAGGGCTGCTATTAAGGTTCTGTAGTTGCCAAATTAATTTGAGTATTGGTCTTCCTAATTAAATATAAGTGATTTGAATGCCCACGTTGTCTGGTGGGGTTTGCATCTAAGCTGTGGAAAGTGGGCTGAAACTACCAGTGCATGTCCCTGGACAGAAACACGCACCCATCATCTTACATCCAGCCACTGCCCGCCTGACCCAGGTTACTGTGAGTAATTCAGAGCGTTTTCCTCACTCCTCTGTACAGAAGTTTCCTTCAGGGGTTATTGTAGCTGCTTTTCCTGTTTTGCCATTAAGTCACCTCTGTGCAGGAATAACTTTGAAGGGCTGTGTTTAAGCCCAAACAACTTTTAAGAAAAGGAAGAGGAAAATAAGCCTGCAAGCAACCAGGCGGGGGAAAAAAAGAGTAAAAGACTCCTGAGTCCCTCCTCCTCTTGCATCCCCAAGTGCTGTGTTATTTTCTCTTAGCATCTTGCGTGGTTCAACTCCACCCCTAGTTCCTCATCTCCTCTGATAGCTCTAGGTTCAGCAACTGCTTTGTATTAGTGGAGAGTTCATTGCAGCTGCAGCAGAGGCTTATTTGATGCTCTGGGAAATTCTTGCCGCTTTCACTAGTGAGAAAGGCAACATATTTTGGGGCCTAAGTTAGTGTGAAAGGGCACATACAAACCTGCTAAGTACGAATTCCAGCTTGTTTGTACTCTCAGTTGGTTACACCCTTGGCTTGGAACCCAGATATTTCAAGAATTTGGGTTGAGGTATATGCTTTCCCAAAAGAGGCATGAAGTTAGATTCCCCTTTTGCATCAATGGGTGCAGTTTCTGTAAGGTCACTGAATATTTGCTTGAAGCAGAAATGTCGATTCCTTCAAGGCATGTCCAGACACTTTGGGAGGGGAGGCAATGCTTTGCTCTGCTACAGGAACCTGGTGGGTGCTCCTTTCATGGCTGAGATGACTTGGATCTTGCTTTGGTTGGAATATGCTTGCTATAAAGGAAACCCACCTTATTTTTGTGTCCCTTATGGGAGCCGGGATGCCTTACAGTGCCACGCTTTGCTGTACTGAGGCCATTGGCGCTACGCCTGCTTACCCCAGTGGCTGATTTATTTTTATATTTTTTTCCCCTGGGGCCCTCAAAGCATGTACATACACCAAAGCAGAAGATTAGTTTCACTAAGGAAGCTCATTTCGGATGCAAATGCTCCATGGGCTGCTGCACAAATGAAGCCTGCCTGATTCTTAATTTTTTAAAAATTTTATTTATTTATTTTAATGCCCCACTGGAAACACTCTCCGCTTTGCTTTGCTTGCTCCACCTTTCCATGTTGCTGTGTTGTGGGTCTGGAGGTCGGGGTGGTAGGAACCTGTCTGGTGGCATGTACCAGTTGTTGTATTACGCCATGGTGGGATCAGCCTGGATGGCTGGTAGGGCGATTACAATGCCTGATGGTTTTCCTGGCATGATTTCCCTCTTAATCCTGAAGGAAAAGAACATTTGCCAATACCTTGAGGTGTCCTAATGCATCCAGGCACCAGGTTCTCGGCTGCTGGGGCAGATGAGTGAAGGTGGTGGGATGCAGCGCCGGGGTGATGGGGTGGGATGCAGGGTGGGCGAGCAGCCGGTAATCCCTGCACATTCCTTTTCTTGCAGTTACCTGGCGGAGCAGTGCTGGAATGGCGGCTTCGTCTACCTGATCATGTTGCGCCGCATCAAGCGCAAAGCCCCTCTTCCTCCCTCCAACGGCAACAACAGCAACAGCTGCGACCCCAAAGCCAAGCCCAGCCCCGAAGCCGGCGACAGAGCCGCTCAGAATGGGAAAAGGACCAGGAAGTTTGGGGTCATCACCAGAACACCAGGGAGCAAGGAGAGCAAAGAAAAACCAGGCTTGGAGCACGGAAACGGGCACTGCACCCCCATGGAGGTGGAGGTTGCTCAGCCAGAGACCTCCGAAGCAGAAAACAATGGGGAAGAGCAGCTCCGGGGACTAGGGGGACAGTACCGCTGCCAGCTGTCAGACGGCGGGGTGCCAGACATTGGTGACCAGTCTGCCCAGGTATGTTTGCTTTTGGGGGAGTAGCAAGCAGCAGGTGTGCAAGAGAGTTAGAGGAATTTCTCAAGCTATTTCCTTGCTTTTAGTGCACTGTCCTTGGGATGGACAACACAAGCTGTTGGGGTGCTGGGCCACAGGATGGGGTGCAGAACATGGGGACAGGAGGGTTGGGGAGTTAAATAATAATTGTTAGAAACCTCTGTCATGCTCCATCTGTTACGAAGGGGAAGGTCCTTATATCTCTGACCTGCCAGGTTTGGCCTCAGGATTTATTCCGAGACAGCTGGTGACCTTATAACACCAGGGCGGGAGATGTCAGTGGAAGACCGTCATTTTGTCCTTTGGGGCTTCATATTTAGTTCTTTCTGAGCTTGATGGCACCTTAAAGCTCATGTTAAATTTGAAATTGAAGCTTCCCTTCTTGACACACCAGACCACGGTATGTTTCTTCGTGTTACAAAACTTGTTTGGCCAGTGTTTGGGGACCACATGGAAGTTATTGTGAATTTTGCTCTGAGTTGATGAAATGGATGATTTGTTAATGTTTGGGACGACAGGGAGATTGGGGCTTTCATTGCTTTGCTCTTCATCCTAATGGAGATCTTGGGGTTTGCTGCCTGGCTAGAATTGCAGTGTTGCTGGATGGAGAAAAATAACCCGAGCCTTGGTCAGGTTTCAGTGTGCATCCATCACCAGAAGAGCCGTCTGCCAATCTTTCCAGAGACACTGATAGTATAAACAGATGAACTCTGCTGTATTAGGCTTGGGGCTTGCTGCAGCAGCTGGCTTTGGTTTTAAGACTTCAAAGCTGGTGACAGAGTGGTAGGAGTGGACATCTCATCACTAAATTCTGTTGAGGAAAGCATGGGTTTAAATGTGGGCTCTGAATTTGTGATCCCCAGTACTACAGGAGGATGGTTATGGTGGTTAACTCAAACTAATTTAACTTAAAATACATTGGAGGGGATAAAACCAACTTAAAAAAATGCTGGTCTTAAAGGGACGTAATTGAGAAAACCTGCTCTTCACATCAGTGAGGCTTGCTGGATTTCAAGGTGCAGCCAGAGGGGGAGGATGTTTGTGTACAAGCCTTGTAACTGAAAGAAAACATTAAAAGTTTATAAATAAATAAATAGATCCTCCATTATTTTGAAAGCTCTGGTCCACATAAAATCTTCTTGAGTCTGTTCTGAAGATATTTAATTAAACACGTATTGTAAATGAAGATGATCAGAGTTTGTTTCGAGGAATTGGAAAGCCAAAGTGTGTATGTATATTTTTAGATATATATATATAAAGAAACTCTTGATCCAAAGCCATCTCATGCTAGTGGTACCTTGAAGTTTTGAGTCATTTTAGTCTGAGAAGTGAATTGTTAAATTCGGAACATGTATGTATCAATGTGAGCAATAAATGCATTTTTAATGCAAAGCATATACAAGGTGGCTTTGTAGAACATAGAAGCATGGTTCAGTCACTGGAAATTTAAGAGCTATAATCTGTTCAGTTGTGGTGTATCTGTCAAGAAGCCTGTTGGGAGGCACAGTCGTTTAGTGAAATTGCTTCTCTCTCTCTCTTAATTTTTTTCCCCTGTTAATATTTTGCTTAGAGATATGACCTCTGTATCTGTCAGTATTAATTACATTTTCCTGACGTCTGAATGAGAAGAAATATGAATAGTTGGAGCCTGAATAGCATGCCTTGCTTATCCTTTTCTTTGTAATGATGAGGAAACATTATAGAAGCCCATCACTTTAGCATCTGTGGGGTGGCTGCTATCAGAGTAATGAGCTGCTTATTTCAGTTTCTTAATAAGTATTGAATACTGGCAGTGAATACAATTTTAAAAATTGTTTGAATCCTGTGGAAAAGAAAAAAAGAAAAAAAAAGGGAAAAGAAAAAAGGCAAAGAGTAAAGACACTCGGGAGCCTCAAATCTCACTTCCAGCTCTGTTTTGAAAGCGTGACCTGGCACTCAGGCATGTGAGATCCGGTCATGTCAGGGGCCTTTTGACAACAGCATTCAGGACATCGTGTCAGAAGTTGCAGCCTCCTTCCAGGCTTCAAAGCATGAGCCAAAGCTCTTGTAGCCACGGGATGAGTTATCTCTTCCCGAGCAGGGACAGGGTGCATTGGCAGGGCACTTTCTCCACAGGGAAAGCGGCTGCATCCCTGCTGCCTTCCATCCCTCACCGTCTCCTCCACGCATTGACTAATTGCGTGTCCAGAGCTATTAGCCCTGCGCCTTTGGGGAGCACTATATTCATTATGGGAGGACAAGAGCCGGCTGGCAGCAGGCTGGAGGTCGGCTGCGGGTGGGAGGAACATCTTCAAGAAGCCTCTTGGTGAGCTTGATAGTCTTCCCTACCACCCTGGTCCTCCTCACTGCTCTTTCCCCCTCCTCTGCCCCGGGACGCAGGTTGGGGAATTACTGAACTTGGAATAGGGAGTCCAGGAAATATCTCTTTTTCTTGCTGTAGAAAGTTAGTTTGAAGCCGTCATATTGAAAACCATGGAGAAGAAGTTGGGTCAAATTTGCATATCTTCAGCTGCTGCTGTACTGAGCCCAGCAGCCAGCTCATGGCTGATGCCTCAGGGGTGTTGTGCTGGCATTGCTTTTGAGGCATCCACGTGGTGTTTGATGTCAAGGGACCTCTTCTCCCATGGGCGTGGGGTTGTCCTCCCGTTTTCTCGCTGCGTGCTGCTAATAACAGCAATGCTGAGTGGTGAAACAAGAGGCGAGACAGATACTGTTTGTCAAGTGAACCTACCCAGAGATACCTGTGTTACTGGTTTGCATGGATGTCAGTCCCCTCCTTCAGGCTTGCTTTCATCTCCCAGATCTTGGTCTGTCTCTCCTCTCTGCTTGGCATTGCTATCGCTGTGTATCAAGATATTTGCCAGGCTGTTTGTGGGTATGTAACCCTCTGTAAATATTGTACCTGTTGCAGCGTTTAATGTTTACAGGTGGTTAAGCTGCAATACTTTTAAGATGAACCCAAATGAACCTTTAGAATGTGGTGATTCAAAGCAACAGGGCTGTGTCTGGCTGGCAGTGAGATCTGGAAGGTCTGGGAAGCAGACCTGACCTTGGAGAGGACCCAGGCTGGCTGCAGTGGGAGTCGTGGGCAGTGATTTAAGACCAGGCAATCTCTGAGCCAGAGTAATGATCCGTCACTTCCTGGGAAGGCTGGGGAGCTTGAAATGCAGAAATCAAAGTTTACTTCTTTTACTCAGTGGCCTGAGACAGAGGGGTGTTTTGTAGGGTGGTAATTACAAAGGTGCAGGAGGAAGAGGAGTTTGGGGAGGAACTGCTGGCATTGGCTGAAAAATAATAGAGAAGGAAACTGTGAGGTTTCCTCACAACATACTGATTTTGGGGTTTCATTTTTGTTTACTAGTAGGACAGAATTGCTCAGTTTTGTCCTCAATTTCTCTATCGCAGTGTTTTTGGAAGAGGTGTGGACCACTTCCTTAGCTGTTCAGCCCTGCAGGGGTGCCTAGAGTTGGCCAGGTACATCTGGCACAGACAAGCATTAAGATTAGGACTGTGAGGGTTGCAAGGGCTGGGATTATGAGTCTGAGGGCTGGGAGTGTTGTTTTCAAAAGAAATTTAACCTGATCCAGGACTGTCTGGTATGATGAGAGGCTTTAATTGATAAAGCCAGGAGAATCTGGGCAGGAGATGAAGTGCACCAGAGCAGATTGGCCACCTTTGCTTCCTTTGGCCCCAGCAGGATGCTCTGAAAAGTATTTAAAACATCGGCCATTAACAGTGAAAACGAGGCTCCTCCTTGAATCCTCTTGCTTCAGTGTAAGACTCCGGATTAGTCAGGGATTGAAATCCAGATCCAAATTTAGCAGTCACTGGTGGAAACTGTGTAAAGAAGTTGGGGCAGAGTAAAAGTGCTGTGACAGTGAAGGGAGGCAGGGGGAGAGGGGCTGGGGGGACAGCATGTGGACATTTCCCTGTGGGGAGAAGTAGGTGGCATGGGAGGAGTGCAGGGTGGGCACCAGGTTACCCCAGCTGGTGGTGGCCCCACAGCCTGGGGCTGCAGTGGGACACCTTTCCAGGACGAAAACAAATCTGCATCTGGTGGCCCCCTAAAGTGTGTCGGGTGTTTTTATGAAGTTACACCATCTTCTTTTGTTCACGCCCGTTATTGCTTTCTTATTAAGATGGCTTGTCTCAGGAAAGGCTGAATGCTCTCGAATTACATTTTGCTTTGTAGTTAGGAAGGGCTGACAGCCTTTCTATAGCAATATTTGCCTATTAGCATTGGTAAATGCCAGCCTTACCTTGCCTTTTGGTTAATGGAAAATGTTCCTTATCTTGCCAAGCAGAAGAGGAAGGCTAATGGCACGTTACAGGAATCAAAACATGAAGCTTGAAATAATGTACTGGCTTTAAGTGTTTTACTATTTTTTTTTAAACGTGATGGAGAAAAAGATTCTCATCCACTTGCTATACCAAAATTAAAACCTTGCTGTGAGCAAGGTAGTTCTGAGGGTAAATACTCAAGGCTCCACTGAAGCTACGAAAGCTGAGTTGCTTTACATCAGTTTTTTTTGGCAACCTCCTAAGCAGCAGCTACTGTTTCATCAAGGCTTTTATGGGACTCTCATATGATGCATGTTTTAGGCACAAATAACTCAGTTTTTAGTTTTTAATGTAGGTACCTTTAGTCACGTAAAGGCCTTCCTCAGAATCTTTTCCTGTTCTGAACGTCTTTTTATCTGTTGTTTTTGCTTCCAACATTCATTAACATGAATCCTGGGGCTATCTACTGTCTTGAAGTTTTAATGTGTGCTGTGATAAGCACGTCTTCCCTCTCTCTTTGCCTGTTTTGGGTTGTAAACTCTCTTTAGGGACAAGAGCTGTCTTTCAATTGTAGCTGTGCTGCACTGACAAAGCTTGGCCTTGCTTTTGCTTGGGGTTTTAGGAAGCGCTTTGATGTAGCTAGTACTGAAATTGCAGTTAATTTTTTTTTTCTGCCAGTTATGTTCCACCTTGCCATAAAACAACTGCCCTCACAGCTTTCTGGGGTTAAGTCTCACTCACTGCCATTTTTTTTCAACTGACTTAAGACTTTTGCCTTTCTTTGCTGTGATTTAAGCAATAGCTACAGCTATGGTTGCTGTGATTAGTCTGTCCTCTTAGTCTGTTTTTGGATTGAGTTTTCCAGGGGTGCGGTGGAATGTTGGGCATAGAGGTAGTCTGGTAATGGGTAAGTTGCAATGAGTTAGTTTTAATGTGTCATCTTGACACGAGGTCCTCACACTTGGAAATGAGCTGCCACCAAAGGCACTGTGGATACTCACAAGGTTGTGTGATGGAAGGTCTCGGCCATGCTCAGCAATCACAAACCGTAAGTGCGAGCACCAGTATGAAAGCATTTCCCACCTCTAGAGAAGGTGTTGTTGGTTTTGGTTTTTTTTTTCATTTTACGTATGTTATTAAAGATACAGCAAGCCCACAAATGGAATGCAAAGGACTGGCTTTAGCTGAAATGTAAGTTCACACCATTTTAGGTTTTGACCATTAAGTGCGAGTGTTTGAAACCAAGTGGACGTGCCTAAAAATAGAGTATGCTTTTTGCTGTAATGTTTCAGGTGTTGGTTTGGATTATAAAGCTATGCACACTTAAATTTTTGGGGCAGGGTACTGAAACCACTGAGCAAACCTGAAGGATTCCTGATGCTGACAGAATACCAGTCCCCACGAGAGATCCCTCTTTAGCTGATACAGGAGCATGGTGACTTACTCTAGGATGGGTTTTTATCTGCTGCAGGCAGCAAAGGATATTTTCTGAGAATAATAGAATCATAGAATGGCCAGAGTTGGAAGGGACCTTAAAGATCATCGGCTTCCAACCCCCCTGCCATGGGCAGGGATACCTCCCGCGAGAGCAGGTTGCTCAAAGCCCCATCCAGCCTGGCCTTCAACACTTCCAGGGATAGGGCATCCACAACTTCTCTGGGCAGCCTGTTCTGGTGTCTCACCACCCTCAACTCCAAAGCCTTACCTTGCTCTAAAAACAAAGAGGAAAAAAACAAAACAGAGAAGCTCCAAACTGACCAGCCAACCAACCATTCCCAAGAACCCAGCAAGAGAGAGAGACTGGGCAGGACACCTCAGGGAGTGCAAACACCTTGTAACCTTTAAACGCCTGAGCTCCCATGGGGCAATTACTGGGCTAAACCCTGTCAGGGATAGTTGAGAAATCCTTTACCTGATCTTACAATAAAGCTTTATGTAATGGTAAGAGGGGAGCAGCCTGGAGAGGTGCAATCCAGATGGTGATGGCCAGGGATGACAAATGACTCCAGCAGACTTTTGTAAGGGGTGATGATGTAGTTCAGGTGCTTGCAATGACTGATAAAATGTTTAAAGCTCTTGCCAAGGAAGTGATGTCAACAAGCAGTCTGTCTCAGGAGACGGATGCTGGGGGGACAGTCTGCTTTAAGTTGCAGAATGTTCATCCACTCTGCTGTGATGCCTGTTTTCTGTATTTTAATTATGTGTTTGTGTTTGGGGGAGGGTATGTTTTTGGTTTTGACTGTTCCACAGGCCTTATCCCCTAGGATGCTTCTCTTTCTCCATGGGGAAAGTACTCACATTTCAGTGAAGGGATGCCAAGTGTCTGGCGGCCGTTTGTCCAAACAAGGGGACTTGTTAGATCAGCAGTGGACACTTGAATGCGATCACAGTTGTGTCTGCACTGCTGGTTCCTGCTTATTTTGAGGACATGGAAAGTTCACATGGTCAGCACTGTGTAATTCACATTAAGGGCTACTTGGGTTTGGAGGTTATTTTCCCCCCTTTTCTAGTGGTGTAGAAGGCACCCACTGTGTGGCTTGCATCATCCAGAGGTAGAAGCCAAAGACTTCAGTGGCTCAGTGCTAAGAAACTTTCTTAGGAAGTAGGATTGGACAAAGAACTACTGTCTTGGAATAACGTCTTGATAAAGGCATTTAGATTTTTTTTCTCCTGCTTTTGATTTGTTTTGGAGTTGTTTGTCTTGTTTGTACAGCAATGAAAACAAAACCCAAGGTAGCAGATGAAAGCAGGAGTCCTGCTGTCAGATCAGCCATAAAAATAACCTGGTTAAGATCAGATGAAAAATATACTCATTATCCACTAATGAAATAATTGCTTTGTTAAGAATCTGCAAAAATCACATTTTGGCATGGTGTTCTGGTACTGAGTCATTCACACTAAAATCCGTGATGTGAGGAGTGATGGCTTTTGACTGTATCTTGAGATTGGCACATTTGAGCTGCTTGCCTGGTATGTGATCATGCAAGTTACTTTTAACCCCAGCCACTGACCCATCTTTCCCACCTGCCTGCCTGGGGATGTGAATAGTGGGAGGAGGTGTGATTTGGCCCTAGCTGAGGCAGGTAGCTGGGAGCAGTGCTTTTAACTTACCCCACATCAGTGAAGGATGCTGGGGAGTGGTGTCCTGTTGTGGCCATCCTAGTAGACTCCCCATCCTCGTGGAGGAGGATGCTTCACTGGTCGTGTGCTTAATGTACTGGTCTGAATGTGGTGCGTTGCTGTTTGGGAGGTTTTGTGCTGCTTTTCAAGCCTATTGTGGTCATTTTTTTCTTCTTCTTATTATTATTATTTAATTCAAAAAGTTTTAAGTTTTAGATAAATGTAATTTTTCCAAAGCAGCTTTGTGGCTGGTGAGGAAGAGCTTGCCTTTTGCTTGTCCTGCTCCTATGGGCAAACCCATGAAGTTTGTAAGCAGGACCCAGTCCCTGTTGGCAGGCAGTAAAATCCACGTTGAGATGCAAAGGAATGGAGACATCCCGACGGCTGTGTTAGGGCCCGTGGCAGCCAGTGTGTGTGTACAGACCTCATTGGTATTCTCATCAGGGCTTATCTCTGTTTTTATTTGAAATTGTTACATATTTACACCAGGTTTGGCTGAATTGCTGCTGTGACAGAAAGTGCTTTTTGTGGTAGACAACTATTTTACATTTTCCATTTTACTGAGTGGCTTTTTAACTACTTAACTGCATACCTGTTTTCCATTTGTTTACACGTTGCTCCTGCCAAGCATTTCTTTAATATGAGATTTCAAAGCAATTTTGCCTTTGTATGTACAGATTTGCAGCTTCTTCAGCACGGCACAGTCACAATCAGTCAAACCCCTTTAAACTCCCCTGCAATTAGCTGGTGAAAGAAAAGGAGGGAAGAACGGCTCCAATGTCTTTTATTTATATATTTATTTATATGTATATATTTCTTCTCCCCAGCGCTCGGAGGAAAAATGTTCCTTTTTGTTTTATTAATGATGTGCTTATGAAATCGAGCGTTTGATGGTATGCGCTTGGAGCCGGCAGCAGGCGAGATTCCCCACGTCGCGCTGGCATCGCGCTGCCTCCTCTGATCCACAGCGCTCTAGTTCGTTCCAGATGTGGGCTCCCTCCGAACAAGGGGCTGCCTGATGCACAATGGCTTCATGGTGGAGGAGGACGGCCTGGGGGGACCCACTGGAAGCTGCCAACCCCATTCTCTATTCTCGCTTGCGGTCTGTTACATAAGATGACCCATTTTTTAATATTTTTTTATTATTTTTTATTTTTTCCTTGCAATTAATCCAAGTAGAATATTCATACTGTCTTTAAAAACAAAAAACAAAAACCCAAACCACAAACAAACAAAAACCCACAGCGTTTTAATTATTTGTAGCTTAGGCACTTTGAAGTTGATCAGCTGCAAGTGGAAAAAAAATCCGGTCCAAAGATTCTGCCTGCTCGAAAGAGCCAAGTTTGGAGGAAAGTTGAGTCACCTAAGAATGATGTAACTGCAGAAAACAAAAATTAGCCGTTAGCCCAGCTGCAGCCTGACTTGACCACTTGTGTTTCTTCTTGCTACAGGAGTGAGGGAAACCAAACCGCGTAGGTCTGCAAGGGACTTCAAGAGATGGCATATCCTCCTTTGGAGGACAGATGTTGGTCCATTGTGTCCAGGAAGACCGCTCCTTTGTGGGGGGATCCACAGTCCCTTTCCATAGGCAGGTCTTTTGCCACTCTGCATTTTCAAACAAAGTCCATGGGATGGAACTGGGCAGAGTTAATGTTTGCTTCCAGAAGATGGGGAGCAAATTGCTAAATGGAAGCTTTAGCTTCTTATTCCTTTGACACTCTCAAAGCAAGCAAGGATGTCTTTCTGAGTGCCCATCATGGCCCAGTCTCAGGTGAATTGCATGAAATTTTCTGGATTGTCATATCCAGGTAGTCAGCCCACGTTATCTAGTGAGCCCTTGGCACTTAGGCTCTCGAGTGCTGAGCTTCATTACTGTGACCTGCCTTTGGCTAAGGGGAGCAGGCTGGTCTCCTTATTCTTAGGAGTGGCCTGAGCAGGGTGTCACCTAGCCGCTAGCTGTGGCAGGAGCTGATAGCACCTCTCTCTCTGTCCCTGCTGAAGATGCCTGGCACTTGAGATACCTACCTGGACCAGGAACAGCACATCTCTGTGCTTTAGGCATGAAATGTTTTTGCACAGAGAGCTCTGTTTGTGCAGATTTGTTCTGTCACTTGTGAACGAAGCTGAGCTATGAGAATTTATACACTGAGCTATGAGAATTTATTCTGAGAGGATGGAAAAGTTCAGATGTTAATAGGCATGTGAAACTGGCAGCGGCCAAGCAGCAACCAGAGCTGTGCAGCTGACCACAGGAGTCCACTCAGCAGCCAGACTCCTCGTCCTTCTCTGCGCAGGGATTATGCAGGCTCCAAGGACAGTGACATCAGACCTGCAAACTGCCAAATCTAGCTACACTTGGTGTTTCCCTTGGGTATTGTAAGTCCCTAGAGCAGGGTGAATGCACCAGAATCCTAGTTTTTGTTTAAAGACTAAGTGAGCTTGTAGTTTCTTTGTTTATGAAAGAAAGCTTGAAAATGTGATCCTTTAATTCTGATTTTTTTTTTCAAAGATGTGCATCGCTCCACTTTCTTTTTTTTATTTTCTTTTCTTTTTTGAAGTGTTTAGAACTTGTGTTGTTGAACCTTGGAATCTCCAATAACTCAAGGAAACTAGTTTTAGGTAAAATGTAAATGCATTTACAAATCGTTGGGATTAGCACCAAGCTTTACTATTAAGACTTTCCCGTGATGGAGTCACATAAGATGCACATTCAAAGCAGCAGAATTCCCTAGCTGGCTGTCAAATATCCCATGCTGCTTTGTACAAAAGAGACAGCAACTTCATGGGGAGGGGAAGGAAGCTCTGCTGAATACCCCCTTTCTCCAACAGGCTTCAGGCAAAGCTTAGCCATTTGCTTTTTAATACTTAGCGTGTAAAATCTTGGAGCAACGTACCTGGGAGGTATGTATGTATTGGTGGGGGGCGTTTGTTTTGCAGCACGTGGTTAAATATAGAGCTATGAATGTTTTATGAAGAAGAGAGAAAAAAGAGTGAGAGGATCTGATTTCCAGTTGATGCCGAATTGTTTATCCCTGGTGAAGTGCACGCAGCTGACCAGCGGCCGTTCGAGGGACAGCCTTTCCTTACACAGGAGACGGTGACCGTGTCATTTGAAAATGAGCGAAAGAGATGGGTGTTTGGGTATGTGCCAAAGGGTCTCGTTGTCTTTATTGTGGCTGAGCTCTGCCATCCGTGTTCGGACTGAGTGATGCTTCGCTTTGCAAGTGCATCTTATTTCAGTGGGAGTTCGAGAGGAGTAAGGTGGCGCTTGCCTTCAGAGCTGGGGAACACTGCCATTTGCTGCTGTTAAGTGTTTTGCTATGTAAATGAATGTTTGAGTGGGTCAGTTAGGAGTAAATTTGGGTTGCCTTTTTTTTTTTCTTTCTTTTAATAAGATGTGTGATAGTGAGAAGTGCTGAGGAATGCAAGCTAGGCTTTGCATAACTCCCGTTCCAAAACACTTTTGCAAATCATTAAATGCAACTTTATGCCTGCATTGTTAAACTTTACTGGAGAGTCTGGATTTAACAACAGGACACCCAGAGTGGCATCTTGTGAGGAGAATAGATGGACGTTGTCTCAGGCTGGGCTTGGTTGGGGGAGGCAGAGAAACCCTGTTTCTCGGTTATATCATTTTCATTATGGAAGCAAGGTACTTCATAGCAAGAAAACCTCTCTGGAGCATTTCCATGCTGTAGCTCAGTTCTGTTTTTTAAGTAGATAAATATAGTTGACTCTTACCCCTGTGTTTAACACGGCATCTCATGTATCTCTCTAATTAATCTTGGGGATTCTCTGTCCTGACATGTCCTGTTATTCAGCAGGAGACTGGGCTTTTATCAGTGCATTGAGGATCCCAGTTAAACCTGTTGGGATATTGCCCATGTGCATGACTTTCAAGTTAACAAATTACCCACAGGTGTGTAGGTTTTCAGGCTCAAACTTTTGGGTTACCTCTTAAGACACCTGGTTCGTTTTTCCTGTTCCTCCTACTTGTGGTCTGTATAACATAATTGTTATTTTTCACTTTGTTCTTAAGGTATTGGTGTAGATACTGACCTCTTTGTTCCTGTATCTGAAAAACTCATCTTACATTACATTTAAAAGTTTCAGCATAGAGCTTTGGTAAGCAGGTAAAAGCAGCTCATTTTCTTCACTTAATAAGGGTTCTGATAAACAAAGTTGGCCTAAAATCTGCGAGATGCTGCCACTACCCTTGGTTTTGCCGATATATTTAGCACTTTACCCTCCTCAGAAACAAGCAGCGATTCGTACATGCTCTTCACAGTTTGGCATGAAATTTTAATCATCTTTGCTACTTGGGCGTTTGCGTCCTGCGAGAACGTTACTTGCAAGTAGAACAGACCCAGGCAGAAATAGCTGACCCGGTGCCCAGTGACTGCAACACATGGCCTAAAAATTGCCTCCAAATTGTGCATTTTGCTGCCTTGCAAGCTTGAAAGCTTCCTGGGGTTCCTCATAATTCTATTATACTGGTTCTTCCCCTCTTGGAGAGAGTCCTGGCAATCACCTTATGTATCTGGCTTGCTTGCTTGCTTGTTTTCCCTCTATCCTTTTTTGCTCCACTGATTTCTGCCACGCTTGTGTTTCCTTGTGCCCAGTCCTGCTGGTAGGGCTCACGGGAACTAGTTCTTGTTCTGCATTTTGTATTGCTCCAGAGTTTGTAAAGCACTTTTTGGATACACATTTATAATAATTAAAAATAATAATAATAATAATTAAAAAAAAAGTGTCCTAAGCATCTCTTATTACCTTGCTTATACTGAAAAGTTACTCTCTGCAGTGGGGAAATTTATTATTTACAGTCTGTACCGCAGCTGTCCAATAAGAAATGTTTGATTGGCAGCTGGTATTTTGAAGCTGGTATTTTCCTTTCTAATGTCTCAAACCCTGCAAACCCCTCCGGAGAGGGAAATGGTGCTGTGTGATGCCCGTCTGGTCCCTGCTGCTATAGCAGCTGCACTACCCGGTGTTCAGGGTCCCCCTTGAACAAGGTCTCACTCCTCTGCAGCCCTGCACAGCTCATCCTTGAGTTTTGGCGAAGGGGTCTGAGGCCGCTGGTTGCTTCAGGAAGGATCAGGGTGTTGAGAGCATCACCTCTGCGTGGCTCAG
This sequence comes from Thinocorus orbignyianus, assembly GCA_013400375.1. Taxonomy (NCBI): domain Eukaryota; kingdom Metazoa; phylum Chordata; class Aves; order Ciconiiformes; family Thinocoridae; genus Thinocorus; species Thinocorus orbignyianus. The sequence continues at coordinate 322,667 of VXBW01001444.1, read as the reverse complement.
AGAAGCTGCAAACAGCCCTGCAAGGAAACCTCTACGTGCTGACCCTGCTCTGTGCTGCCTTCTCCTTTCTACCTCCTTCGCTTGGACCTCAGCTAACCTGGCAAAGCTCAGCAAAAACACCCACAGAACTTGAGCTATACAGATGCGTGGTGATGGGCAAAGGTGCTACCATAGCTCCCTCCTGTATCCTCCCAGCCCTTTCTCAGCTGTCCAAATCCAAATTCAAGGACTCTCTGCACCTTTTCTCTCAGCGAGAAGGTTGCCGCATATGGAAGATGCACATCCTGAAGGGGACCGATGGGCTGGGAATCCAGATAACGGGAGGCAGAGGGTCGAAGCGGTCCCCTCACAGCATCATCATCACCCACGTGGAGGAAGGCGGCTCTGCACACAGGTGAGACGACGACGGTATCTTTGCAGGAGTGGGTGTGATGGAGCATCCGTGGTCACTGCTGTTGAGCAGGCTCGTGAGACAGGTGTGGGGGGTTTGCCCTCCCATCATGTGAGGGTGAGAATATGGCATTTTTGGTTTACAACCTCACTTTTGTGATTGGTCATGGAAGCTTCTTCTGACATATTTGGTCCAAACTATGGACATATTGAACACTTGGTGTTGGAGCTTGATGCCTTGTGGGGCTTTTGTCCCAAGTCTCTTTTTGGACAAGGGCCCTTTCCCATGAATCAGCTGTGGGTATGGGTCATGCAACCCGAGGTGCTAACTGCCAGACCTGGTCCTGCTCCCTGATGGTGGACAGACGGAGCCCACTGCTGTGCCCTAACCATCTTCAGTGGGGCATGGAGAAGGTTTGAGGGGTCTCAATCTTGCAAAGAGGATGAAATGGCTCTGGTTATAACAATAATTTCCTGGGAGCACCTTTTTGAGCCACTTTTCTTTGCAAATAACACTGCAGTGTTGAGTGCCAGCTTAGCTTCAGCCGAGTCACCTGTTGTCCATTCCTCCATGTTCCACTGCGTGCCACCGGAGTCTGGCACCAGAGAAGGACCGCCCTGCAGCTCCACGTTCCCGCTCTGTTTCCGCAGGGACGGCAGGCTGACGGCGGGTGACGAGCTCCTCATGATCAACGGGCAGTCGCTGGTTGGGCTCTCCCACCAGGACGCCGTGGCCCTCCTTCGCTCGGCCGCTGGCCTGGTGCAGCTGGTGGTCGCTAGCAAGGTACGGTCCTCTCCTTGGTGGTCTCCTGAAGATACATCCACAGGAGTTCATGCAAGCGCTGCATGGAAAGGGCGTATTTTTGATAGAGTCACGTGCACGTTTGCCCCCCTAAATTTAACACACAGCTATGGGAAGTATATCAGTAGCTGCCATAAATCTGTGGCAAATCAGCAGGGTATAGACCAACTTAATACTTTGCTTGTATTGTCACTCTCGTTCAGTGTGCAAATGAGTCTGCATTTATTCGCGCAGACATTACCTAAATTTTGGCCAAAAAACATTTTTCTTAAAATATATGCTAAATAAAGCAGGCTGTTCTCAGCCTCTTCTGCTTCCTGCCTGCCCAGCCTCCGTAGCTCTCATCTCTCCTATCTGTGTGCCTGAGGTCTCTTGATGATGATCTCTTGGCTTGAGTTCCTTATTTTGTCCTTGTTAATAGCATGGAGTGGAGCTCTTGCGGATAAAGAAGCATGAAATTCCAGGGAAATGAGAGTGGAACTCATTTATCAGTCAGGCACCTCATTCTGCTTTCATTGCAGGAGATTGAGGGGATATTACACAACATTTTTTCCTTTGTTTAAGAAAATCCTGCCCACCCCTGTTTCCTCTCCTCCTCGGACCACAGCCTGCTGCTCCCCGGCTTGGGTTGATGCAGGCACTTGGTGGGTGGCCAATAGGCTCCTGAGAGCACCTGGGGTCTCAAAGAAGGACCTGCCTGCCAGTGGGGCCATTAGGGTCTTTGGGGTGGTGGCAGGTACATCTTGAGCCAAAGGGACAGCTCATAAACCTGTATTTCCAGGCAGAGTGTGCTGTGCCCAGCAGGCCAATGCATCAGCATTTTTAAAATTTTTCTTAACTTTATCTCCAGGCTGCCCCAGCCAACCTGGTGCAGGTTTCTGTGAGTTTGATGTCTGGATGCTCTTACGGCTTCCCAGATGCTTTACAGTTGTGTTTTTCAAGGAGAGGCTCTATCCCACCATGTTAAAAGTGAAGAGCCTGTAACTTCTGTCATGCCTCAGTTAGACAGCAAAGCTCACTGAAGACCTTCTGTAGCCCACAGCGTTTAAACCCACTGGTGTTTATTCTGGAAACAACAACACTTTGACCTGACGTAGGTACATTTTGTGTTTCCTTTTGACAGTTGGACTTTCTGCCAAAACGCAAGGCATAAATTTCTCCCTAAAATTTCTTGTTCATGTGATGACCGCATCAGAATAACCATCGCAAATAAGCTTATAGCCCAAAACTTCACATTCCTGATTGGGCTGTCAGTCTGTTTGGCCCACACTCTGTGCACTTGGACAGTGTTCCTGTCCCTGGGAGGAGGACTTGGAAAGGCAAGCAGTGAGGAATCCATCCCATGCCCTGTTCCAGGCAGGCTCAGAGAAGGTGTAAATAGGTGAAGTGTTCCCCAGCAGCTCCCTCTGGGCACTGCTTGTTGGTATGGGAAAGCAGCCTCGCAGTTTGCCCTGGTGAGAGCTCTTGAATGTGGGATTTGTTCTGAAATCAGTAAAGTTGGAGCCTTTCGGCCGATGCCTGTGTTTGCCGCCTGGAAAAGGTGCCAAAGACAGGAAACAGATCCCAAAGCATGGGGACTGAGCTGGTAGAGGATCACTGGGCTGGTATTCATTTTGTTCTCCTAGGTAGGATGTCTTATTCTTACACGTGCAGGTGGATAAACATGTGAAGAGAACATCCACACAGAGGGGTAGCACACAGTGTGACTTGGGATGCAATGAAATGAGTAATGAGGTCTGTAAACTCTGAGTCCACTCGCAGTGACGTTTAATAAACCCACAGTGGGGAGGAGCAGGCTGCTGGGGAAGTGTTTATTTTAAATTCCCCTTTATGAAATCTAAATGATTTAGACGTGTATTAGCCCGTGTTTACTATATATGCACTTTAAAAGCAGGTCTGCTTTTCATAACTGGACCATTAAAGTTTGAGCACGTGGAAGTGTGTGAGGATAGGAGGATTAGCAGGGAGCCTTCGCTAGGCAGGTGAAATGGAGCAGTTTCCCCATGACTTCAGTTGGTTTCTGCACACGATGTAACATGTTTTGTTGTCTCTTGGGTAGGAATCTACTGAAGGGGATTTTCTGAAGTACCCATCCACCAGTTTGCCAGACTTGCTTAGCACTTGCTCAGTCCAAGACTCTGTCTCTTGCACTGACAATAAGGAAAATGAAGAGCCAGAAGACGACGACGTGAAAGGAGTGAATGTGTCTCCTGAAAAACCGGTCACTGTAAGTGTGGCTTTGGTGTGACATTTTTGCTCTCTCCCTTGACGCCCACTTGCATCTGTCGTATTCTCCTACAGCTTGACACGGAGCAGGTCCTTGGGATGGGGCAATCCCACCCAATTCTTTGCCTGGGACATGGGTGACAAGCTGCAATGGGGATGGATTCTACCACAGCATCTGCCAGCTCCTGCTACTTGCAAAGCAGCAGCACTGGGAGCAGGAGCTCTCATGTCCTCCAAGCTATGTGGCAATCGTGGTTTTGTTTTTCTCTGCTGTTGGATTGTTTTCCACCCACTTCCACTGCTTTTGTTGGACCTGATGCAAAGTCTCTCGCGGCGCTTACGCAGTAACACGCTCTTCTTTCCCCTCCTTTTGTAACTAAACTTCTTTAACAGTTTATGATCCAAGTCTTCCAGTTTTTATTTGCTCTCTTGACACCAACAGACACTTTAGGGGGGGGAGGGTATGAATTTCTGGCTGTGAACCGTAACTGAAGTTTTACTGAATAAATGCTGCCAGTTGATAATCTCACTTGCATTCCCTTCAGGGCTGCATTAAGCAGAGATTAAGTGGATTATTGTTATTTATTTGTAACACAGCAGCTCTCTGAAAGTTCATCAGTGTTCTGGGCCTCTGTTGTATTGTACAGACAAATAATAAAATGATGTTTATACTCAAAAGAGTGTACAGGCTGGCTTTCCAGCAAGGGAAAGCAGGTGGATTCATTCGAAGCTTTTATCTTTCTATTTTAGCTTCTTGTCTTTTTGCCCCTCTTTTCTGTGGCAATTATAATAAATCTCTTAAACCTTTGGATGGCTCAGACATGATACTGGTTTGGTGATTTGTTCTGATTTCATATTCTTATACTTTTCCTTTTCTCGGCAAAGGACTGCTCCCCGGGACAAGTCTAGTGCTGTAGTCCAGCTGATGTGCATTTCATACCTGCCTGTTTTCTCTGACCTCCTTTGGGTCTGTGCTTATAACACTCCTCACTCTCGTGCATCTCTTTACTGTGACAAGTGTTGTTATTTCTTCACTGTCTCCTTTTCTGTGTGCCAGGGTGCCTTTTTCTGGGGAGGAAGGGAAAAACAAATAAATGAGGGATGTTGAGCGTGCTGATGACAGTGTAGTGTTTGCGTGCTAACTTGAGTGGGCACCTGAGCATTCTTTCAGCTATCAAAATACTTTGAATTCTTCTATATACCATATTTCAAATTGTGGTAATTTTTTATAAGGCTCAGCAACACTTAAACTTAAAAATAAATTTTGTCAAAACTTAATTATGTATGGCTTCAGGATGCAGATCCCCAGACTCCAAGTGATTCTGGGAGTTACTTGCCACATGGTTTACTCCTGACTTTCCAGTAAGGAAAACTCTGCCTAGTTTTCAGCTTTGTGAAACCCCTGTTTTCAGGGCACTCTGCAGTCTGGGCTGGACAGACCATAGAGTGTAGGCACCTTGGCACTACCCACAAGCCTGATCCATCCACATCAGATCAGGGAGAGCAGAGCCGGGCCGTGCAAATCCGGTGTGCCACCAGGCAGGACAAAGGAAGGTAAATGTATGGAAAAAATAAACTTCACTTATGGCTTCTTTCTACCCGGGAAGATGAGGGGAACTTCTCATAGCAAAACTTAGAAGTTGATTTCAAGGTCAGTATGAACATGAAGCATCACAATTTTATTTTCTTGCTTACTTTACTTTCTTTCTTTTTTTAAATATATATTTGTAGTCATAAATTATTGAAAAATTGGTTTGGAAATTACAGTTCTTTGCTGCTCCTACTGTCTTGATGATAGTCACATGTCTTCTCTTTCTCTCATATATATACTATTTTATTTATACTGCAGATAAGAGATGGCAATGTGACTGATAATTAAAGCAGGAACTAAGCTGGATCATTTTTAATCAGTACAAATATAATTGGTTTAGACTTCCAGAGTGGGTGGTACTCAAAATGTTGAACAGGTAGCTGAGACTGTGGTCTTGATTTAAGTGTCAGACTTCTTAGATTTGAAACTAGTTTTCAGCCCAGCTCTGGCCAGGAGTTACCTTTCTCACCACCAGTTTCTAACCTCTGACAAGAGGTTAATGAATTTTCTTATTTACTGTGCAGGGCTTTGTAGACAGTTAAAGGGATGCTGTCAGGTGCTGGGTGGTTAGGTAGCAATAAGTAATTCAGAGTGATTTATCATCAGCTGACACTCCACTGTCTCTTTGCTGACCAGTGTAGAAGATAGTACAAAAGTTGCAGGAGCTCTTGGTGATGTCTAAGGTCGTTTCTCATTAACTTTGCTATGAATGTAGTTCAGCCTTGAGTATTCAGAACCATAGTTCATAGATCTGATGGGCTTGCTATTAATGCCTTAGCACATGGTTGCTTAAAGGCTAAACCCAGCACAGTCCTTGGATGCAGATGGATCAGTGTTATCTCCAGGAGCTCTCCAGAGCCCTCCTGAGAGACAGACACCTTCCTGCAGTGAGGTCTTCAGTGAAGTCACGTTTGAATTCAAAGGGACATTGCCAGGCAGAAAAGATAATCACTTGGAACTTAGGTATATATTAAAACTTTCAACCTTGTAGATATTCAGAACCCAGCTGGATCCGGCCCTTAGGAGTCTGGTTGAAGTTATCCCTGCTTTAAGAATTAGGACTGGACCAGGGACCCCCAAAGGTCTCTTCCACCCTGGCTTACTCTACAATTCTGTGATTTTTTAAAAAAAATTTTTAAGGAGATATAAAATAATAAATCTCTTTTCTATAGGCTGGGTGCTAAAAGTTTTCCCTGTGAGCAAGTCCTTTAAAACTCTTTAAGTTCTGCTTCAGTGTTTGCAGCCAGGGAAATATAATCTGAGCTAATCAGCTTCCCCGGGACACAGCAGAAGAGTTTAGTGACACTTGAAAACGGTAATTTAAGAGAAATATCACTTGTAAGTCTTACTCAGAAGTTGTTGTGTTTCATTAATAAAAATTTCATAATACAATCTAATTGGAGCTCTGTTCTTACACCATCTCCTTATGTAAAGCCCTATTTAACATGAAACATCCCTTAAAGTTCTAACTTTAATAAAACTCGTGCTGCCAGGCAGAAAAAGGATTATATTAATATCCTTAAAGTTCATTTCTATTAGAGCTGATTTGGCCAAAATGTTCCTTAACTTAAGATAAAAACTGCTGGGCCACAGAGTCATGTTGTGTTAAATTGTCCTGAGGCACTTCGGGGATTTTAAACTCTCTCTAAAATCCATGTTTTGTCTTGTGCAGTAGATATTGCTATTTTAAAATGTCGTTATTTATGTCCAAGTGAAATAGGATGATATTATAGTATTTGCCTTTGACAATTTATTTTTAATTCTAACTTACTTTTCCTAGTATTTCTGTTGCTTGAAATTGAATCTCTCACTGCATTGCTGGCTGGCAGAGCAACCTGGGAAATGAAATCTAAAGGGAAAGCAGGTCTACCAAGAATTTGCAAAGGGTCTGATGAGTCTGGGGCTTTTGGGAGCCCCAGACAGAGGAGTGTACCATTCTTAGTTGCTTCAAAGTTTTTTGCCTTTGTTTCTGCTGGTGCTGTTGTTCAGTGTATGATGATCTGAATATTTTTGAAGGGTTCATCTTTATGGTCCCAGGTTCATATTAATGTAGTAAAATTCTGTAAAGTTACCAAGTGCAAGAAAAGGGTGTCTGCCTTGGTGGGTTTGATCTGTAGTTGCTGGAGGGAGGGAGTAGAGCCTGGGGACCATTCCTCTATACTTTGCTTAATCTTGTGCTCTCCCTTGGATATCTCCTCCTCGTGATGCTGCAGGCAGGACCCTGAGCAAAGTCTATTCCGTGCAGAATACAGAATTATACAGAAGAGGAGTTTCTTATTTGGGAAAGGAGGTCATCGCTATCCTTGCCTTTTGAGGGGCAGCTGAGGAGGGAGGCGATTTCCTTCCCCATGGCCAAGCCAACCACACAGATGAGCCCTAGGGAAACAGTCTCTGGCCGCATCCCTGGCTGCGTGTCCCTCTGCTGAGGGATGGTGAAACCCTTTTGCTCATGTTTAATCAGCTCGAGTTGACCTGAAGTGCTTGATGTGTACCTTCTCACCAGCTGTGGGTGTGTTTGCATGTGGAGATGGCTGTGACCCTGCAAGGTCTTGATCCTTCTACACGTAACAGAGGCAGGATGTCTCTGCTTTAAGGTTTCCTTACCCCTGCCAAAACCTACTTGTGTTTTTTGCAAGGCATGCAGCTGAAAGTGCATAAATAAACCTCTTCTGTGAATATGCAGAAATGCATTTGTTTACCCCCCTGCCTCCTTTCCCATTTCTATGTTTTATCTGAGCTGTAGGACTACTTAGTTATTTTCTCCTCTGAGCCTTTCTGTCTTACTGGGGAATCCATATGTAATTACCTGTAGCCATGCAAGCATAATAAGGAAGAGGATAACAATGCCGTGAGTTTAAAAACACTCTTGGGGTCAAAAGTTCTTCTGGAAACACTGGGAGAGAATTTCAGAGAAAGCATTAGCACTGAGAAGGAACAGGAAGCATAAGTCAACAATTAAATGTGTGCAGACCGCTGGGAGGGACCCTCATTACTTGGAGGACTTGAGCATTTGTTCCCATTAGGGCACTGCAGTCTCCAAAGAGGTTGCTGAGACACGACTCACCCCTCAAACAGCACCGCAAGGCTGGAAATAAAGCAAGAAAGAGCTTTTGCTGGCAGAAATCTGCTTTGCAATGAAATGCTTTACTTGGCGAGGGGGCAGGGGGGAAGAAGAAGCTGGTGTAAGGCTCGGTTGTGGCCAGCCCTTGTCCTGGTGAAGGGTTTAATGACTCCTTTCCTCTTCATGGTGAGGGCTGGCAGTGTTTGCTGATCCAGCTTCATGACAGATCACCGTAGGAAGGGGCAGGCAAGGGCAGGGTCCAGCCACATCTTAGCATGGCTTGGAGCTGTTGCTCAACTGTGAATACTGCGTTTGTTGGAAGCCTGGCAGCATTGTACCTTTCTGAAGGCACAGTCTTGTCTAGCAAATCCATGGGTCTCTGCCTGTGCAGTGCCCTTCGCTCATGCTGTAGCTGAGCAGGGTCCTACACCGATTCTGGAGTGGGGAAGTGCAAGTTTTTAGAGTAAATGTGGTCAGGAATTTGGGCAAGTGAAAATGACGACATATTTGCGGCCCAAATCTTGTTTACCCAATGAGGCTGTTCTTCTTGTTTCATTTCCAGAAGCTGCATCACACTGAAATAAGTAATTGGAATTCATCTTATTGCCGGGTGGGATGTTCACCGATGGGCTGATGATGGTGCTGTGGCGCTGGGAAGGGCTTGGGGAAGGTGTGGGCACACATCCCATGAGTTTGCAGGAAGAGAAGAGTGGTGAAAGGCCCCCAGGCGGGCATGTCATTGATTCAGTATTTTTCACACATTGTAAAATCCACCTGTCAAGGAGATGTTAATGTGAACGTGTTCTTCAGCTCAGGAGGGAGTTCCTCAGCACTGGTCACTTTCTTCACTGTGTCTGGCTCACAGTCCTTCTGGGCCACTCTCTACTGCCTCCATGTTAAAAGCAAGCCCAGAGAAAACTGGTCCTCTGAAGGGTTCCCTGTAGACGTGATCCAACCTTACAGATTGTGAAATATCTCCTGTTGCTTGAGCTCGTGGTAGATAACCTTTTTGGCTTGACCATAAATACCAGTGTAGACAATGCCCAGGGTTACAGTTTTTGCTCTTCCTGTGTGATATGTTTGCAAGCCAAGTCAGCAGAGTGATAGAAACACAAGTTTATCTACAGTACAGGTTCTGCATGGCCTTTGTTTTTGTGAATGAGGGTTTTTCCCATAAAGCAAGAGATACAGTACAGGCTGTCTCTCCTTTGGCTGTTTGGATAACTGCCCGGGTTTGAAGGAGATGAACTGCCTTTAACAAGCTAAAAATAACCCCCTCATGGCACTGGAACAAGAGGGATGCTGTCACAGCCACGCGGTTCACATACATTAACAGAAGGATGATAAAGGCTGTAGAATTTGAGAGTCAGTGTGAATGTGGTATCATTACATCTGCAGTTTGTTTACCTGCAAATTGTGGACGGTGTGGTCTTGGTTGTGCTTGGTTGAAACTCATTCGAGATGTGCTGTGCTTGAAAAAATGCAGCCTGTATAACGTCTAATGGCCTAATGGCTTCAGATCCTTGATTCAAGTATGAAAGATACTTGACGCTTATGTATTCCACATCCTCTTATGTCGAAAACGTGGGTATGGAGCTGAGATCCAAAGCTCTCCACCAGCTGTGTCATGGGAATGCTCTTTGCAGCTGTGGGTTGACTTTGGTATTAGGAAGATCTTGCTTCATTCTCAGGAGAGTTGTTTATTTTGAGGACTGTTTATTGCTTGCTTTGTCCCTCACCGTGAGTAAAAAGGTTGTAATTTAAAAAAAAAAAAAAAAAGAAAAAAGAAAAAGGCAGAATCAATTTATTGTTTGTCATAATGGATAGGCTCTGGATTTGTGCTAAGCCGTGAACTGAGCATTTATTAAAGAAAATAATGGAGGAGCTGGACCAGCTTTTGCACAGCTTGAGTTCCATGTTTGTCTTTCCTCTGTTTACCAGGAGTAGTCTTCTGGGACCTCTCTGCGGCACATGGAGACATCTCGTGGGCAGCAACTAAACTGCATGAAAGCGTGTCACGCTTTTTGATGTTTGGAGGGAAAAAAGGATTAAGCATAAAAAAGAGAACAGCAGTGATCCGTCTGTGCACCATTTCAGAAATGTGTACATTTAATTTCCTTTAGCTTAGAAACCAGTTCTACTGAAATTCATAATGTATTCCAGAAGAAGAGTGATGTGGTCCAAAAAGAATTGGGAACTGTTTAACTGGGAGCATCTTACTGGTTGCAAGGTATATCTTGTCTGTGATACCTGTTTCTTGGACAACTAAGCTTCTTTAGCCATTTCTTGCATTTCTTCCTACTTAAAAGGGTGTTTTTAAAGTTTTTTTCTCTTCTAAACATTATTATTAATTTTAGCAGCTGGTTGAAAGCCTGAAAATGAAGTCTGCTTTGCTCAACTGCAGCCCTGAGCATAAATACAGCATTAGACTAGTGGGTCTTTGGAGCCAGCATGGCTGGGATCCTGCTACGTGGAGGACCTTCCAGCGTCCTCTGGGCTGTGGTCAGTGCATTGGGGTTCCAGGTGTCAAACAAACTGAAGAAGATTCGGGGGTGTCTTGTGCAAAATAAATAAGAGTGTTCTGGAAGATGAAAGCGACTCAGCTCTGCCACAGAGTGTTTCCAGCCTTTTTGATGAGGGTGCCTAGGGAGACGTTGCTGCTGGCTTTGTGGTGGTGAGTGCCAGGTCATCTTCCACATGCAGGTTTGTGTGTGACTGCTCTGTAGGCTTGGTGAAGAGCTATGGAAGTAACCATTGGTGTTTTGTACCTCCTGAACCTGATAGCAATGCCCTTTCTAGCAGGGGGTCAGTCTGTTTTCCCAAGAAGCAGGCAACAGGGCAAGAGGAAATGACCTCAAGCTGCACCAGGGGAGGTTCAGAGTGGATATTAGGAAAAATTTTTACACTGAAAGGGTTATTAAGCATCGGAACAGCCTGCCCTGGGAGGTGGTTGAGGCACCATCCCTGGCGGTATTTAAAAGACGGGTATACATAGTACTTTGTGACATGGTTTAGTGGTGGGGATTTTTATCAGAGTTAGGTTGATGGTTGGACTGGATGATCTTAAAGGTCCCTTCCAACCCTGGCAACTCTATGATTCTAATGACTGCCTTACAGCAAAGGCTTAGGGTGGCTTTTGAATGCAGGCATTTGGTAGAGTTGATAGACCAGGCATTCTTAGAGACCACTTTAAATGGTTTTTGTTTTGTTTATTTGGCATTTCCACCTATTCAGAAAATCGGGCAGCTCCAGTTCTTGACTCTTTATCAAGCTTCCTGATCTTCTTGCTGCACATGAACTGGGAGTTTTCCAACACTTTCTTTATAATTAGGTAACGGCAGCCTCAGGTTCCCATCCCCTTTGCCCGGGCAGGAGGAAGCACTGGCTGCACCCAGCAGTACTGGCAGGGGTAATTCTCAGACGAGCTGCTGGGGAAGGTGGCCAGTGCTTTGTTTCACCAGCACAGCCAAATATAGCCCAAATCTGAACCCTCCTGGAGGTGCTAGTGGAGCCTGCCCTGGGCAATGTGCAGAGCCTCTGTGTGCCCTGGCAGCTTCAAGCTGGGGGAGAAACCAGGGCACCAGGTTTTTCTAAGATGCCAGTTAAGGCACTGAATTAGCACCATGATGGAAGTGATGTTCCTCCTCTTCTCCTCCATCTGTGGCTCCATTTGGATCTTTGCATTTGTGCCATGACAGAAAAGAGCAGCATGGCAATACCCTTTAGAAAAGGAGAGTCATGGACTCATGGAGTCCTGTAGCTTACTTCAGAAATCATTAAATCTGGGTTGAATTTGGTTTGGCTGAGGTTGCTGCATTTCAAAAAGGTGCCCCTGGGTGCTGCAGCCCTTGATGCTGTGCATCCTGACTCATCCTGCTCTTTCCAGCATCTGGGCAGCTTTGTCCGTGCCCTAAAACAGAGCAGTACGCCGTTGGAAACTCAGTGCTGGCCAAGATTAGAAAATCCATGTCCTCTGCATAGTTTGCAGTGTTAATTCTGGTAAATTACAGTGCTGCAGTTTGTAATTTATCTGGGAGATGGATTCAATTAAATTGAAAAAGAGCTAATTTAAATGGAAAGGTATTTTTACTTTCTGTGTGAGGGAAAGGGGCCTGTGGAGCTCCCTGCCTACCTGATACATTTAAAGCTTAAAGCATGCTGTGCTCCAGAAAGCAATAAATAATTGTACAAGTAACTGGAACAACTAGAATTATAATAGATCTTCGAAGAAAATCTCCAAAACTTTTGGAAAGGCTGACAGCCTCTCTGGAATCAGCTAGTCTGGAGGGAGCAGGGGGACAGACTTCACACGGGGGTCAGGTGAAGCTAAGTTTGCCCAGGGAGTTTCAAACCTTTCTCTGGAGTGGCTTGGAGGCTGGCTGGGTTCATCCTATGGGCAGTAGCCTCGGGTTGTTTTAGATATGTTTGGGATAGTACTGCTTAGGGAAAAACATGGAATTGGCTAGGTGGGAAGGGACTTTTCTGATCATCGAGTCCAACTGTCAACATAGCACTGACAAAAAACTTCACTAAACCATGTCCCTCAGCATCTACCTGCATCTACCTGTCTTCTGCATACCTCCAGGGATGGTGAGTACACCGCTTCCCTGGGCAGCCTATTCCAAGGCTTGATAACCCTTCTGGTATAGAATTTTTTCCTAATATCTGATCTGAGCGTCCCCTGGTGCAATTTGAAGTTGTTTCCTCTTGTCCTAGACACGAGGAATTGTACTGTGGAGCTTTTGGATGGGCATGGCCATTCCTCTTTCACATCCTAAACATGAGGAGTTGTCCTGTGGGGCTTGTGCAGGGCACGGCCATTCCTCTTTCTCATTAATGTTTTAAAGAGGGGCGGTGCACTTGCAGGTAGACTTCCTTTGCCAGTGCAGGCAGGGCTGACTTTGGTGTTTTGCAGATGGCTCGGTCTGGTTCATGCTGTTTGGCTCCCTAATACCAGGTCAAACTTGCCCACATCCTGCTATGTCTCCTCAGCCCTCCTGGTCCTGCCGGGGGCAGCCAGGTGGGATCAACGATGGGAAGGACAGCAGCTTTGGAGCTCCTCATCCCCAGCAGTGAAGCCGTGTGCTCATTAAATCGTGTCATCCCCTGCACGCCGCCTTGTTTCTGCAGATGGGCGGCGATTGCCAAGCTGTTTGCGGTTAAACAATGCAAACTCTCATAATCCCCGCTCCTCATCTCGCCTAATTAAGGGCCCGGTCACGCTGGAGCTGTGCCCGAGCGAGGACTCTGGGGGCAGTTGTTCCTTCTGGTGTGGTGCCAGGACCGCGTGTCCCTGATAGAGCCGTCTCCTTTGAAATCAATTGAGATGTCACCATCGTTTGATCCCGGAGCTACTTAATGAACTGGCAAAATGGGCTCTATTTTTAGATCTCCTTTCAAACTACTGTGTGTGTTAAAGCTCCCCTTGTCCTTAAGGCCCGGGACGGCGTTGGGCAGGATTTATTGGTTTAGTTTAATAGGAGGCATGCAGAACTGAAATAATAAGCTCCGTTTCCCTGAAAGTGAGGAAAATTAAAATGGCATGGTTAAATGCGGGCGGCCGCCTCGAGACAGTAAAGCGATACGTTCGCATGTGGCCAGAAGGGTAAGGTGGAGCTGGGTTTTTCTTCTTGTCTGAGCTACAACAGAGCCAAAGATTACAGACGCATGACTTTGGGGAGTTCTCGCAGGCTTTGTGGATTGGATTTCTAAGTGTTTTCCGAGTAGGGTGAAACTGCTGGCGGTTTATTAGACAAACTCAACAATTTAAAGAATATCTACTTCATGGTGAATGCTAAAGTGTCTTCCTCTACATGTTTATAATTACTGTCAGAGAAGGATTTTTGCTTAAACGAGAAATAAACACAGACATAGGTAATTGAGATGTTTTTACTGCTTATTGTAGTCTGAAGCCAAGCTGGATAAAGTGTAATTTTAGGACGCTGCTGAGAACGCCTTGAGGCTTTCCCTAGCACTGGTGTTTGTGAACGCATGCCCTTCTGCTGGTCACACATGGACCTCGGGGATCCCTACAGGATTACGCAGGGATGAGGTGAAGGGACTGGGGGTGCACTGTTTTAATGCTGGTGGCCATTGCCTCCTGTTCTTCCTCCCACGCTGCTGGATGGAAATGTGTGTAACTGTAGAATGCATCTGTACTTGCTTCGGTGGCACAGTCAAAATAAATAAAAGGAAAAAAACTTCTGAACCAAACCCAAATGCCATGTAGTAGAAACACAAGATGTCCCACATGGGTCAACCTTGAGCCCAGGCTCGGTGTGGAAACTGACTGTGGCTATTTCAGCATCTCTCTGTACCCTGCTGCAAACTAACCCTTTTTTTCCCCCATGCTCTGGGCTGGAGGAAGCAATGCAGCTTTGGATGGGGAGTTGTGTGGTCCCATCAGGTGTAAACACCTATGTCCATACAGTCTGCAGAAATGAAACAGCTCCACAGCTCTGGACCCAAGCTGGGTTCTGCTCAGCTCCAGAAAAGTGAGATTGGACCCATCCCTGACTGTTGGGATAGTTAAACAGCATAAACAGCATGCCAGCCACACTGGCTGCTCTGGCTGGGCATCCCCCTTTTTTCCCCCTCCATCCCTGCACTTCAGCTGTTTCTCCACCACAGAGTTAACACTGCTCCTTAGTACTGATTGTTTTTTCTGCCTTTGAAACCAAAGCTCTGTGATTTTTCTGTGACGTGCAACTCATTTCTACCTTTCTACAAGGGAGGAGCTGACACTTACAAAGGGTATTTTTGCTTATATGATAAAATCCGGCATAACTTTGTGTGATCTGTGAAGTCCCAGCTCACTTGCAAATGATTCCGCTGCCTTGTGGGTATGCTCTCAAGGGGTCATAGGGAGAGTTGGTGATTGTTTGGCTGTGGGTTTGCTTGGTGTGGGTTTTTTTATTTGATTCCGTACAACTTTCCTGTAATGAGTTCCTCACTGGGATGGCTAGATTGTAAGCACTGTTTTTCTCAGGCTTCTTGAGATGAATCCTACTATGTGGAGTTGTGAGCTGCAAAGTATTTGGTGCTATAAGTGGACTCTGAGGTAGTTGCTGCAATGCCTTGAAAAATCAACAAGTACTGGCCAGGATTTGCAGACTGTGTAAACACTGTGTAGCTGTTCATGTTGAAGGGGGAGGAATAAAAAGTGGTTTCCATCCCAGCTTCCTGTTATCTGCTGGGTTTATCTTTTCCTGAATTTTTTTCTCTGTGAACTTGTCCTTGTTTCAGTGACGATGGAGTTAATTTTCTTCCCAGTAGCTGCTGTGTTTTGGATTTAGTATGGGAATAATGTTGATAACACATACTGCTTTAATTGTTGCTAAGTAATGTTTATATTGTCAAGGAATTTTTCAGCTTCCTATGGAAGCTGAGAGGGAGCACAGGCAGGACAAGCGGGAATATTTCATACCAGAGGGGTCATGCTCAGTGTATAAATGAGTATGGGTTGGGGGACAGGAATCCACAATCACTGCTCAGAACAGATCGGGCATCTGATCATTAAGTGGTGAGCGATTATATTGCATCACTTTATTTTCTATATTCTTTTACCATTGTTATTATTTTTTTCTCTTCCGTTACTGTTCTATTAAGCTGCCACTATCTCAACACATGAAGCTTTTTCTTCTTATTCTCCCTCTTGTGTTTGGAGGTGGGGAGAAGTGGGTGAATGGCTGCATGGTCCTTGTTGCCAGCAGGGGTAAAACCACAACTCTGCTGAAATCACAAAGTCTAGACTCTGTGCAAAAGATAAACTTTGTCTTTCTTGATCTGGGGATAAGAGGGACTGGGGGATGTGAGGCAGAGCCCTAGGGAAATCCTGCTGGTTTTAGGCTTGAATAGTGGAAGTAGAAATTATTGTAACAATAAGAGTGTTTAGTCATTTAGGTGGTGTTTTTCTTTAAACTGACTTCCAGCAGCTTGTGTAGTACATTAAAAGTATAATGCAACCAGTAAGCGGCAGTATTAGAAATTTTGTCATCCTTGCCACGAGCTGTCTGGGTAATGGTGTGGAAGATGAATGATGGGTGATGGAATCAAAATGCGAAAAGATTACTGTGTGTACAGGGGAGCGTGTCGAGAATCGCTGTGTAGCAGCGATTTTGTAGGAATCTAGGAGAATTACTGCTGTAGCTGGGCAAAGGAAGCAGTGAGTGGAGAAGGGAGTCACCAAGGTCTTCCACACCGCGTGGGTTGAGGAGAGGCTTTGTGGGTGTGCATGTGACCATACTGCTGTACATTGTCTCCTTCCATTGTCACCTGCATCTCAGCAAACATGGTGGGTAAACAGGCTCCTCCTGTCTTGATGCATTTACTCAGACTGGTGGGGTTGCAAGTCCACACATAGATTTGAGCATTTCCAGGCTTTTAGGTGCTTAGTTGTGCAGGCTTCATAACTTTCTGTTAAATGAGCTTTCCGTCCATTCTGCATCAGCATTCTGCTCTGGAAACTAAGAATAAAACAACACCTTTTAAAAGCAGTTTTCTCTATAAAGATGTGATGCCTCTGGAAGCTTGCTGAGCTGAGTGAGCTGCATTGAAAGCTGGGTTAAAAACTTGTTAAACTGCAGGTGGAAGCACCTGAATGGGGTCCTAGAGGCACTCTGGGGACAATAGTGCGGAAGCCTGTAGAGGATCCCTGGCCATACTGAGCTGTAGGTGTGTGTACCCATTGGTAAAATTTGTGATAACGTCCAAAGATGTTGCTGAAAATTACTTACAGAAATGTGTGCTAGTGTAATGCAATGGCATGTTTTGGAAAAAGAAGATGATATGCAGTGAAACTTTTGTCCCATAGTAAAAATGAGAGGAATCCCATCAACTTCTCTTCTTTACAGGTAAATAAGTTTGGGGACTTTTTTCTTAATTTTTTCAGGTGATGGAAACTGAGAAGTCTCAAGATCCAGCTTGTGCAGAAGCATCCAAAGGAAACAACCAGAGCCCAACTCTGGGAAGTGGCATACTGAAATACAGAAGTCGATCCCAAGGTAAAAGCTGGGTTGACAAAAGATAGGAACAGTAAGATTTTTANTATTCATTATGGTGAATACTCCCCGAATATTCTGTTTCTTTGTTCCTAAGGCTTAACCTGTGCACAGACCTCAGTCATGCTCTCATCCCTAATACTCTGCAAGTTTCCCTCCGTCCTGTATTCACCTTAATTTTCATTTCACTTTAATTTCCATTTACTTGGGTATTTTTGGCATCTTCTGCCTGTAGCCCTGGTGGTTGTGTGTCGGTGGCTCACTGGGGATCCACACCCAGGTTCCAGATGGTGCTCTGGGCTGTGTGTGGTGCTCAGGGGCTGGGCTTCTCCTGGAGCATCTCCCAGCCTGGTCCAAGCTGCAGCGTGAGAAAGGAAACTGTGTTCAGAAGCAGGCAGAAAACACAGTAATGAAACTGTTCTCCTGGAAGAAGAGAGGGAGTGGTGATGGGACAGCATTAGTTGTAGGTGCTAGGAGGGTTTGGGCGAGAAAAAAGTTCCAGGATTCCGGGTCCTGCCAAGATACCTGTGTGCAGCAGTGGTGCCCTGCGTGCCCAGGAGCTTTAAAACCAGAGGTAATTTCACACCCAAAGCAGGGAGTGGGTCTAAGTCACACTCTGGGCAGTGGGCACAAATTCTGCCTGTGGCAGAATTGCTTTAATTATGTGTGAGAAAGAGCAGCAGCCCCAGCTCTGTGTTCCATCCCTCCCTGGTGCTGATGCTTGCACAACTTCTGGGCAAGGAGAAGATGGCACAAAAGGGGTTTGGAGCTCTCCAGGGCAAATTTACCGTGATTCTACCTCAGCCCATGGCTTGTGAGTCCCATCCCCAGTGTAAAGTCAGGGCAAGGAGGATGAAGGGAAAGCAGAGCTGTCCCTTTCTGTGGCAACTTCAACTTAATGTTGAGGTAAAATAATCTTAAAACCACGAATTTGGCCTGTCTGTGTCTTGGGTTTTCATCTGTAAGATAGGGGTTAATGGCCCTTCCCTGCCTGCTGGGGAAATGGCAAGGATAAATGTGCGGGAACTGCTGTGACTGGGGGTCCTGTGGGGATCTCAGAGAAAATGAGAGTTGGAGGAGCCCTGGTGAGAGGAGCGGGGTACTCTGCGGCTAATTACAGGATGTCCTTCAAGACAAATAATTCTGTTTCTTACATGAACTCTGCACTCTTCTCCTCTTTAAGGCAACTGGGATTGTTGCCAGAAGGAAAGAAAATAGCATTTATTTGGCACATTTTTTCTTTTTCCATTCCAGAAAAATTTCCCTCAAAGTGACATGACACCTCCAGAAATGAATACTGCTACAGTGTCAGGTCTTTTAATTTTAAATAAATGAAGCTTGAGAGCTTAGTGCACTGGCAAGTGCCGTTGGGTGAGAACAGCTGAATTTCTTTTCTGTCCCTGAGCTACTGGCTCAATTACCTTCTGCTTTTCCTTACTACCATGAGCGACAGTGCTGAGGAGTTCAGCATCACTGAAAGATCGTAGAAAGACCTGTGTGACAGCAGGAAAAGTTTTTAGTTGAGGAAGATCAAAACGAGCTTCTAACGGCTCAGTTGGGAGCTGCGTAGCATTGTTTTAAGGCACTGTTGAAGTTGGTATTTGCAAGAGGTGCTTCTGGTGAGAGGATAAAGCACCTCTTGAGATGTCTGTGGGATGTGTTTCTGTGGTTTTTCCCTAGGTGCTGGTTCCCGCTTGGAGTCTGTGGGAGAAGATGATGAGTTGACAGTGGAAAATGGTGAATCGAGCTACGAAATAGCTGTGAAATATTCCCGGGGTGGAAGAAAGCACTCTTTGCCCCAGCAGCTGGAGTCAGCAGGAGCCAGGCAGGTGGGTGGAAAGGCAGGGCTGGTGATGAGCACCTCTCTGTGCTCTGTTCTTCAAGGTCTCTCTGGAGCCCTTAGAACCGAGGGCAGTGAAACAAGGACACCTAAGTACATCACAGGGATGGGAACCATGCCTGTACACCAAAATGGGAATGCATGGCCACCTATGGAGAACTTCTTTACTCTGAGGATGTTGNAGTGAAACTTTTGTCCCATAGTAAAAATGAGAGGAATCCCATCAACTTCTCTTCTTTACAGGTAAATAAGTTTGGGGACTTTTTTCTTAATTTTTTCAGGTGATGGAAACTGAGAAGTCTCAAGATCCAGCTTGTGCAGAAGCATCCAAAGGAAACAACCAGAGCCCAACTCTGGGAAGTGGCATACTGAAATACAGAAGTCGATCCCAAGGTAAAAGCTGGGTTGACAAAAGATAGGAACAGTAAGCTTTTTACGTTGTGTATTTATTTTCACTCTCTAAAAGTGAGATCGTTTTTCTTTCCTTTGGAGATGATATTAATTTAATTTGGAAGGAAAATCCCATCTGTCAGGTGTTTGCATTCAGCCTCCTGAGTTGAACTATTGTATGGACAGAAAGATGAAGCAAAATAGCAAAATTTTGGAAGCTTCTTTCTTCCTTCCCCCC
>VXBW01001444.1:283873-302015 GCA_013400375.1 Thinocorus orbignyianus | reverse complement strand
TTTAGTTGAGGAAGATCAAAACGAGCTTCTAACGGCTCAGTTGGGAGCTGCGTAGCATTGTTTTAAGGCACTGTTGAAGTTGGTATTTGCAAGAGGTGCTTCTGGTGAGAGGATAAAGCACCTCTTGAGATGTCTGTGGGATGTGTTTCTGTGGTTTTTCCCTAGGTGCTGGTTCCCGCTTGGAGTCTGTGGGAGAAGATGATGAGTTGACAGTGGAAAATGGTGAATCGAGCTACGAAATAGCTGTGAAATATTCCCGGGGTGGAAGAAAGCACTCTTTGCCCCAGCAGCTGGAGTCAGCAGGAGCCAGGCAGGTGGGTGGAAAGGCAGGGCTGGTGATGAGCACCTCTCTGTGCTCTGTTCTTCAAGGTCTCTCTGGAGCCCTTAGAACCGAGGGCAGTGAAACAAGGACACCTAAGTACATCACAGGGATGGGAACCATGCCTGTACACCAAAATGGGAATGCATGGCCACCTATGGAGAACTTCTTTACTCTGAGGATGGTGAAGGGGATTACTTCCTGCTGTGGCCAGGAGGCCCTAAGTATGAGTTGCAGTTCTAGAGATCTGAGGACTTAAAAAAAAATCCTGCTTCTCTTTTTTTAATGACTTGATGATGTAGGCTTTTTCTTTTTTAGATAAGGACTTCAGTCCATCATGAGGCTACCCTTAATCTTCTTTAATTTAAATTGTGACTGGTACATCACAAAATGATCCTACTGAGCAAAGTGCAGCAAAATTACTGTGACCAGATTCACTTTGCCTGTAATGAGCTAGGATTTCATCACTGGAATCTTTTTCTGAATATATCTGTAATATTTTGCTCCCCCCCGCCAAACCCCGGCCTTTCCCTGACACACAGTTTTCCCAGTATGACATCCCAGTGCCTGTGCCAAGCAATCAGAACACCTTCCCTTGTTTGCTGATGTTTCTTAGGACTACCATATTGTGAAGAAATCCACCCGTTCCTTCAGTGCTGCCCAAGTGGAATCTCCATGGAGACTGACCCAGCCGTCCATCATTTCCAACATCGTCCTGATGAAAGGGCAAGGCAAGGTGAGGATTTCTCTGTGTGGCTGGTTTTTCACACGTAGCAGGAGCTGGTGTTCAAGAGGTGTTTCCCACATCCAGGACTCCCAGCAGCTCTTAAGGTAGCCAATAATAAAAACAGCAGTAATGACAAACAAATACCGTTTTCAGATGTAAATGTCAAATTTACACCTGCAAACTATGGGGGAAGCAGTGTTCGTGTCAGGCACTTGATGTGAGGTGGCTTTCAGTCTGATTTGGTGCATCTGGTCATTACTACGATATCAAATATTAATAATGGATCTATAAATATGTATGTTTATGCAAAGTTGGTGCAGCTATAGAAGAGTACCTGTTTGCATGCATATTTATGGACAAGCATATTTTATCTCTGTGGAATCTGGATACATTAAAAAAAAATCACTGCAAATTAAGCATTAAACCCAAAGAGAGATTCCTGGTTGATTGCTTATCTGAGAGCACTGAATTCTCTGGGTCAGAGAGTGCTCTTTACCAGCTGGCTGAATCCTAAGGGAAAATAGACGAGCATTAACCTAGGTACATATTGTTTTCCCTAATCCATTCCACACTACTGTTGGAGCTGTAATTTAAATATGCTGAAAATATGCACATCTTTTCTGAAGTACTCTTTAAACTCATCAGATGGATGTGTTTGGGACTGAAAAGACTTGTTTTAACTTTAAAGCTCAAATATGTAACAAATTCTTTGTTGTGTTTTAAGTTTAGCAAGGAGTTAGAAGCAGTTTTAGAAGGGTAGGTTGAGTCATGGCTGCTACAACTGTTCTTGTTTCAGGAGCTTTAGGTCTTTCATGACATTTCCAGGTGAATATTTCTTCATTTTTCACTTACTTTTTTGACTTCATTTTTCTTATAAAAATAAGCCTGTTTCTCCCTTGGGATAAGCCACTGTCTCCTGCCTTTCTGCAGTAAGCTCCAAGGCGTTAGGAAGCAGCTGGGAGCGTGCAGACACTACTGATCAGGAACCACCTCAAGCAGCTGCTGGTGTAACTGCTCTCCACCCACTCTTTGAGCAATCACCTCTGTTAAAAGTTGCACTGCCTACCATTTGTGCAGTCACATTTCATTTATTAACTTGATGGGGACCCGGGACCTGAAAATTGTTTCCACAGAGTCTCAGTGTCGGTGGCTGGGACCCAAGTGCCTGCCCTCAGCTTTTCAGCTGTAGGTAGAGCTCCAAGGGGTGCTTCTCTGTTGGATGGTGGCAGTGCTTCTGTGGGAGGGAGGGCTGGCATGGGAACCACCGTACTTTTGCAGTCATATTTCTCCTGACCCACCCCATGGAGGCATGGGGAGGACTGCTGTGTCCATGCAAGGGAGGGCCAGGAGCCTTGTGTTTTCTTTAGGCTGCTCTGCAGTTGATAATTTCCCAGTAAAAAGTTAGTTATTTTGTGTTGCATGGGGGAGCCAGGATGCATCCTTCCTAGAAATGGGTAATCTCTTACCAAGTTATGAGGAGCTCGTGACACCGGTAGTCTGCTTTATATTCTTGGAGTAAAACAAAAGAGCTGGTAGCTGCTTTGGGTTGTGAACAGAGTGTCAGTGCCTGCCATGGCAGCATCCCTCAGCTGGAGAGCGCTGCCCCAGGCGATAAAAATAACCACGGCTTCAGATCACTGAAGCACAGCAGTTTTCCACTTCCCTTGTCCACCTGGTCGGTGGCTTTTCTCTTTATTCTGTAAAATACGTGTACAGCAGTGACAAGAGGTGAAATGTGTGTGTGTGCGTGAAATGGATCAAGGAAGTGATTTGGCTGGGAAATAATTCATCAGAAGGGGGAGAGGTTCGTTCTGCTGTGCTCATCCGTTCCCTGATCAGCTTCACAAGACGATCCTGCAGTCAGCCGGGGCAGTGCAGGGGCAAGAGCTAACAGATGGAGCCCTGGGGAGTATATTGATCTAGATTTATTTAAATACAATGTGGTACATGTCTCCAGAATAATTAAAAATGTCCGTGTGCATGGCAGCCCCCGCAACGCCAACCCCCTTCCAGCTGAATTCCTGGCATTACAGCACTGACCTTTTGTCATGTTCTTAAGCTTTTCTTTTTTCCTGAGGAAATGCAGAATCTATGACAGCAGAGAAAACTACAGTTAATCCTGGATATAGATCTCAGGGGTGGGAATCTACTGTCTGCTGTCAATTTAAGAGCAACGTGTTACAATTTTTAAAACTGGAATAGGATAACATAAAGCCATTGACCCAGTGTTTAAAAAAAGCCAACCTCTTGAAAGAGCATTTTTGCCTTTTAGCTTAAGGCTGCTGCTGCATTTTGGCTGGTAAGTGTGTTGATATTAGAGTGAAAGTAAATCAGGAAATGCAAGCAGAGGTAAGGTGGCAGTGCGATTCATCAGCCAGTATTGGGTTTTGATCTTTCCTTGGTCTTGTATGTTATCAACGGTTTTTCTCACACAGGGGAGAATAAGGTAAGGTGCCAGCTGTGTGTCTTCTCCTGCCTTTTCTGTAGGGTCTTGGATTCAGCATTGTGGGAGGTCAGGATTCTGCTCGTGGACGCATGGGGATTTTTGTAAAGACTATATTCCCAAATGGAGCAGCGGCTGCTGATGGAAGGCTTAAAGAAGGTACGGCAGAGAGAATCCAACTGCGTATAAAGGACCACAAAGGGATATTATTTCGGTCCGGCAGAAAAATTCAAGTACATCTTTATTTAGGCACCTGGCCATCAGCAGGGGTCTGTGGAGGATGTAACACACCCTGTTTTTTCATCCTGGGGAAGATCATTCATAGCAGTTAACTTGATTACATTGCATATTGAGAACGGGAAACTACAGCATGATGTGTGCTTTTTTTTCCTTCCTCTTCAGTGAACTTTATTTGTTCAAGCCATAAACTGTAGTCCTTCAGTTGGAGAAGGTCATTGATAGCAGTGAAACACGTCTATCCAACCAACATCTGGTCCAAGAAGGGGTTGTACAGAGGGACATGCTTGGGAGAGGCTGTTTTGGGCCCTTGTGCTCTCTGAGCCTCCTAGTATGATTTTTCCATGAATCAACAAGTAAGAGCCATGACCAGAAAAAGAGAAGGGGAAGGATATGAGGTTGTCAGTAAGGTCACTCAGATGGTTGAAGAAGTAGATGCATCCTAGTTTTATTACTGCTTTTCCAGTCTTGGTCTCTAAGCTGGATGTATAGCCTGTTCTCTGTGTGTTTGCATCTTGGTCTGAGCCCTCCTGTTGAAAGTACAGAGTGACCATGGGTTCAAAGCGGTGGTTTACAGCCCTTCCACAGGGGCTGGATTACTTCTCATCCACAGAAGGCTGCTCCAGCGCCATTCCTCTCAAGCTGTTCCCGTGTTACTTCTCTCCTCATCTCGTCATTCCCCTTGTTACATCTCATCGCAACTCGTTGTGTTTGAGGCTGCTTTTGGTGCCAGCTCTCCCACTTGCTGCCAGAGGGAAGCTCGCGACCCTGCAGCATCGGTTGTGCACCCGCCATGGGAAGCCAGAAAGTAGCAGCTGTCCCATAAACCCAGCAAACCTTTGCAGGTTATTCAGAGCTCTCATATTCTCTGTTCTTCAGCTGGGGCAAGGAAAGTAGCCAAGGGGTAGACTTGGCCAACGGTGTCGCCCAATCTAATTTTGCACCGATGCAATTAAATTCCAGAAAGTTGATCTGGATCCCACTCACTTTGCCCTCTTTTTAATAAAATGAAGGCAGATCAGTACGGCTGTGTGTAAGTAGTCAGACTTGAGGCCTGGAAGCAGGTGGAAATGTGATGGAACTTTGGGGTGAGAAGGGCATTTGCTATCACGCGTTTGCAGTGTGTGGACTACTGCCTTCTAAGTCAGAAGGCATTTAGTAGAAGGAGGTGTTTGCTCCCTGAAGTAAGGCCAGTTTTCTCTGAGCAGGCTTTGGAGTGACCTGCTGTAGTGTTTTACTTAGATTCTTGTTTCTACTGTTGATACACATGCAAACAAGGGAGTTTTGAAATCCCTTTGGACTTCACGTTACAAGCATCTATTTTCAGACTGGTTAAAATCCGTAGTGTTTTCAGCTTGTTAGTAAGAGAATGCCGAGCTAAGGATCTCTGCTGAAGAACAGTCTTTACTCTGATAATTCATCACTATTAACTTGTAAAGGCATTAGGAAAAGTAAAAATAAACTGAGAACATTAAAAGGCTTTTTACTGAGCAGTTAATTGGAATCCTTGTAGTAGCAAGTCGCTTTTGTTGTGTACAGGAAGGGGTTTCTTGCTGACTTCATTTTTTTTTTATATATCTAATTACCAGGGGATGAAATCCTAGAAGTTAATGGAGAGTCTCTACAAGGGCTGACCCACCAGGAGGCCATTCAGAGGTTTAAGGTAACACAGGTGTACTACAGGAGAGATTCACCCTTCTCTTCCTTCAGTGCCATTTAGCGCCCTGGGCTTTATGTTCTTCTGCTGCCACAAATTACCCCTTGCGGGCTCACTGGCAGGTGTTGGCCTTGGCGTGTCACTTCACGGGTTTCTCTGGTGTCTCTCCAGCAACTCAAGAAAGGGGTGGTGACGCTGACAGTGCGGACACGGCTGCGCAGCCCCAGCCTCACACCCTGCGCGACTCCCACCCTGCTGAGCCGCTCCAGCTCCCCCAGCTCCAGCGCCAGCGGTGGCACGCCGGTCCCCGGCCCCGACGAGGCCGATGGTTCCTCCTCCAACCGCAAAGGACCCGGCCCAAAGGACAGGATCGTCATGGACGTGACACTCAATAAAGGTGAGGACCCGTTGAAATGGGCTTGGAGAGCGAATTCATGGTTCCTTGGGAAGTTTTTGGGAGTAGGATAGTGGCTCTAATATGCAGGGCACCTCCCTGTGTCCATCTGATCCTGAACCACAGGATGGGGAGAAGAATGTTCTCTAATGCAAAAGCCTTTGAAGAGTTCCTCCTCCCACATCTTGCTGCTCTGCGGTCAGGAGACTCTTACAGATGGCAGTTGGTGCCCATGCTGCTGAAGGAGGAAGGCTGGGAGATACCAGGCAAAATGTGAGTCAGCTTCTTGGCAGCCCACATGGCCGTGCTCTTCTTGTAAAGGGCAGCTCTGGAGAAGGCAAAACCATGCAGAGTGCTCAAAATCCCCCAGATGAGCTGTTTGAACTCCTTCCTGAGGGCTGCTGTCATTATCAGTAGTTGCACAAGGTAAACGTAGAGCATATACTATATGGGGGTGGGACAAATACACCTGTTTTAAGGGCTTTAAATATCCTGATTTTAAAGGCTAGCTTGAAAATTAGGAGAGAGAGGGTAAGATGTCCAGCAATGCCTGTATCAGGAGCCCTGTTATCTAGGAACAGCAGAGGTGAAAGTGGACAGAAGTAATCACTGAACCAGAGATAACACCTCACCTTTCTTCTTTCCTCTTTGCTAAGGGATGCCATGCAGATATTTAACAAAAGAGAGCAGCAGAGATGACAGCGTCTTTTGTGCTCACGTTTTCTGCAATAATTTTAAGTGACATCTTTATTGGATTGCTGCCCCCTCTGCTTTATTCTTTGGACCAGATCAGACCTTGTGTGACATTTCCAGGCAGTTCCCACGACGCACAGAAAATTTGCTGGGAGTGGAGCTAGTCCTCTTGGTGATGGATCTCAGAAAACAGTCAGGATCAGATATTTTCAGTCCTGATTTCCAGTGTTGGTCTTGGCTTCCTGACTGACTGCACCTAAGGCCAACCTTGAAACAATACAGGAGTCTTGGTCTCAGATGGGATGTGGGAACACAAACACTTGTGTGTCCTGTCTGATTACAGTCTTCAGGGAGTAACAGCACTTTTCTTTGTACTTTTTGTTTTTCACAGAGCCAGGGGTTGGGCTCGGCATTGGTGCCTGTTGTCTCACGCTGGAAAACAGTTCTCCGGGGATATACATTCACAGCCTGGCCCCAGGATCGGTGGCTAAAATGGATGGCAGATTAAGGTTAGTTAAAGTAGAAACATGCTGGGGTGGTTTTACAATAAAACTTTGTTTTCACCAGTTGGTTGGTGTAGCAGGGAGAGGATTTATAGTTAAGCGTTCACCAAAAAGAAAACATTTAAATAAAGACATTCCAAAGTGGTATTAAATACCCAGGAAACATTATTCCGTGTGCTGGAAGCAGTTTGATCATTAAGGTTTGGGGTTTTTTTTAATTCTCTATACAGAAACTGAGCCTAATAGCACCCTTTGAGAAAGGGGAGCAGGAAGAAGTGCAGGCTCATGTCTTTCTATCAGAGCTGCAGCCAGAGACCCCAGATTGGGAGGGAATTTGCAGAGCTCTGCTAAAAGCTCAGTCACCTGAAACTCTCTTAAAAAGAGCAGGGGGAGATGTTCTTGTGCCTGATGGTGCCTGTGGCTGCAGCGGCGCTTTCCTGCCCTTGCTGTCTGTCTGGCAGGACCACTGCAGGCTGACCTGCCCCTTTCATTTACCCTGTCATGGAGTTTGGTTGCCTTCAGGGAGCCATAAGAGAGAGAAGCAATCATTCCTAGGGTTCTCTTGTGCTTTACCTTGATTTAAGTGACAGAGAGTTATTTGCTGGTCCTCCCCTCCTGGAGGCCTTGTTTTCCAGAAACCATTGGAGGAGACCTTCCACCTTTCTGCCTTCCCTGAGTGTATGCTGGTGGGCTCTTGGGAACGTTGCTGGGGCAGGGGTCTGAGTGATCTGCCGTGAGCCTGCGGTGTGAGCAGTGGTGCAGGGAGGCTGAGCAAATGCTGTGCTTTTACACGGGTAGAGAGCACCTTCTGTTCCCTCGCTCACCAGGAAAGCTGTGATAGAGCGATTTGTCTCTTTGGAATAAGGCAAGAAGATAATTTTATGGTGGCATCCCTGCCAAAACCCTTGAAGGTTCCTACCATGTAAAATGTCTATAGGAGACAGTATTTAATGCTAGCTTGCTTTCTTGTGAGCCTCTTTGGAAAAGATTGCAGTGCTGGTTGCGTCTGTATGTAACAGCTGTATCGTTTATTAGGTTTAAGTGATTGATTATATCCAGGCATCCTTCCCAGATTTCTAGCTTGCTTCTTTGAGACATTGCTTCTGTTGTCCCATCAGTGGTTTATGGCTCCATAAGCCAAAACTTACAGGATGGTTTTGATTTTTGGAAAGCTTTGTTAATCAAAACTGGCTTTGCAGTACCGGAAGGAGTTTGAATCCAGCTCCTCCGAATCTGAGCCTCCCCCTCTTGGTCATGCACCCCTGTGAGTGACTCTGTTGGTGGTGTTTCTAACAGCTGTGTATATCCAAAAGATGGGCACAACAGCGACCCACATGACCAGTGGGTCACTCCCTGCTTTCACGAGCCCATACCACAAGTACAGGTTCCTGGAGGCTGCCACGAGCTCTTGCCACTTTGCCTTTGGCCTGTGGATGCACAGTGCAAACCCGTTTCTGTTGTCACAAGTAGCCCAGCGTAAATCAGGAGTAGTAGGTTGTTTCAGTGTGTCTGTTTAAAGCCAATGCTTTGGTAATTATGGAGAATGCTTTAATGATATCTAGTTGATGATCTTTTCTTTTGAATGCTTCCAGATGTCTGAGCACCGTGAGCAAGAGTTAAGAAATTGGGAAAACAAAACTAAACAATCTATGCTTTCCTCTCAGAAGAGGGTTGGGTTGTTTGTTTTTTTTTTTAATAGGTTCTATATGTTAATTTGAAGCAAATACAGGCTTATCGTGCTCAGTTTTTTCCTGGAGTCATTTCATAAACTCCTATCTAAATCGTGAATTTCTTATCAGTGTTTGTGCTAAGTAATTCAGTATGATGGGAAGGAACAGCCCATCTGAATCTAATTTTTCCTCTTCTGTGCTCAACAAGTACGTGAATGCAGAACTGGAATTGCAGTTTGCTTTCACCCTGATCCAAATGTGGCCAGTTTATTCTGTTGATTTAATAGGGTTTGTGGCACTGACGGTAAG
Source organism: Thinocorus orbignyianus (assembly GCA_013400375.1). NCBI lineage: Eukaryota > Metazoa > Chordata > Aves > Ciconiiformes > Thinocoridae > Thinocorus > Thinocorus orbignyianus. The sequence goes on along the minus strand of VXBW01001444.1, from coordinate 293,063 downwards.
TGCAGAGGGGATCTTGGGACCCCCCCCTGCTGAAGGCAACAGGACTTAAAGCATTCACGTCACTGGGAGTGAGAGCAAGACTGGCTTCTTTGCAAGTCAGATCTTTTCCAGACACTTTCATCTTTGAAAAAGCTTGACCATCAGTTGAAAGCACAAATGTTTCTGTAAAAGGCGGCGGTGGTTAACTGGCTCTGTTTCCCTCTGCAGTCGAGGTGACCAGATCCTGGAGGCAGATTCTGTGAGTCTGCGTCACGCGGCTTTGAGTGAAGCCTACGCCATCCTGAGCGAATGTGGTCCAGGCCCTGTCAGCCTTATCATTAGCAGGCATCCGAACCCGAAGGTGAGGAGAAGACGAGGTAGTGCCTCTGGGGTGTTTCCATCCGGCCCCTGTAATTTGAGTCTTGCTGTTGGGAAAGCAGCAAATGACGAATACTGGATTTTTCTCTCTGTGGTGTGTACTGTGCAAGAAATCAGAGTTGTAATGATGCCTTCCAGTCTCCCGAGCTGTAGCAATGCTGGACTGTCCCTGCTGCTTTTCACTTAGTCACCCACTGAACAAATGCAATTTTCCTGGAACTACTCGAGTGAAGTGTTCCCATCTTTCTTGGTACTTGGACTAAGTGGCAAGGCAAATATGGCCCAAATCCTCTTCCTCCTTAAAGTTACTTTGCAGTTAGTTTGTATTTGAGTAGAATATAATTTGGAGCCAGGAATATAAATATCAACAGGCTGAACTGATCAACTATATAACAAAGTAGCAGGAATTCTGTTTTTTAAAAAGTAAAATCTGTCTAAAGATCAAAGTTTTCCTTCAGGAATTAAAATGTGACAATCTGGAATGTTCTGCTACTGTGAAATCTGTGCAAGGGCAATTTGAAAATCAGTCTGTGTTTACAAAGTGAGTATTTTCAATCAATTTTTAAAAATCGGTGATAGAGGATAAAAGTCTTTTAACCAAGCTATAGGGAATAACAACTTCTTTTATTTCGATATTTCAAAGAATTTCATGAGTGTACAAAACCTTCCTGTTTAAACAGGAATGAAGCTGTAAAAATATTTGCATTAGTGGGTCCAGAGAGCTCTGACTTTTGAACTCATAACTACAAACAGGGGCCTTAATAAATCCATATCCGGGAGAACTTGGGTTTCTTATTTTATCATTAATTGCGTATTTTCTGCTAAATCAAATACACAAACAATAAGCAAATAGGGGTCTACTGCCTGAAGTTTATTATCGTTGCTGCGAGGCCTTGCACTGCTAGAAAGAAAGGGGCTGTGGTTCTGTTGGCTAGAGGTAAGATTTGGGCTTATAGCCCAAGATAACAGTATTTCTAGGGAGGCTGTATGCTGTGCTGAACCAGCACCATGGTTCAATTTGATTGCGTTATTAAGGCATATAGACTTTTGGGGGAGCCTGTAAGTAGCATGAAGTAAAAGCTCCATGGAGTGGAGCCTACCCTCTTCTCTCCTTCGTCCTTCAGCTTGCTGCTTTGGTGGCTTGAAAGCCACCAAGTGACCTAACTGAGTATCTGCTGAGAAGATGAACTGAATTAGGCTAGTTGCTTGCTATTTCTCAGTAACAGAGGGAAACTATTAAGTGGCTCCTATTACAGTTTTCCACAAGCGATATTTAAAATGACAACAAATCCGTTGCCAAGAAATGCTAAGAAAAGCTAAAAGTTGAGCTGGAGGAGACCCTAATGCATTTCCCCCACTCCAGGCAGTATTGAATCCACAGTCCCTCATAGCTGAATCTCTGAAGAGTGTCCATATGGGGACCCATATTTATCACTATGTCACTGTCACCCTTTTTCTGACAGCAGCGGGGCTCTGCAGAAGTGTGTGGAGGGGTCATTTTATTTTGTTGTATTTAATTTGCTCTTAATAATACCCCAGCCTGCAGATCATAGTTAGGAATTAGCCTGTCCCTCTCCGGTTTGATCTGCCTGAAGCACAGAGGATGCTCAAAACCAAAGTTGGCAGAGCTTGTAGAAGTGTGGATTTTTGGTTAGCTTTAAACAAATACTGCAGTCTGCCCAGCACCTTGTTTTACTCTTGGGACGTCTTGTACCCAGAGGTTTATGTAGAGATCCTGGACCATGCTCTCAGGGCTTGGTCCGTGTCCTGAAGGAGCTCCCTGTGCTCCAGGAGCCCGGAGGCTTTTAGTTTGCTGTAAGGTCATGCCACAGGCTGAAAACAGATGTATTTCTATAAAGACTCATGTTGTTTTGGACATTTTTATACTTAGTATCTTGTTTTATGACACAAAAGGTCCACAGTACATTTTGTTGCTGAATATGTTCACTTTGGTGTTTTCATGTACTTCCAAGAGAAATACCACAAAATTTTCTTTCTTCTTGTTATTCTGAGTGAATGCGGCATTTAAACTATGTTTAAACTGCTGAGTTTGCTTAGGAATCTTTCAAATCTTCATGGTTCAGAAAGATTCAAGTTTCTAGTCTCTATTTATGTTGAATTTTAATTTATGTAANTGTTTTTAAATATATATTCCTGCAGACTGGTGGTTCCTGTTATAAAATTATATGGAATTTTCCAGTAATGAGAATTAAGTGCATGGCAGTAATTCAGGACAAAATTAGCAAATATGGTAAACTGCTATTTATTCTTGAACCAGAGAAACATTAATTACCAATTACGCATTTAGGTTTTCTTTTTAAAAGCAAGAAATGAAAATTAAAAAGACAGCTAATATCTTGGGAAGTCTGGTATTCTTCCGGTAGGTTAAGTGTAGAATATCTTCTGATGTATGCTTGTCCAAGGCAGTCTTTGTTAATTTTTAAGGTAATATTTTCTCGATAAATCAATGTACAGCACTCAATTAAGTTAAAATTGTGGTGTAATGGCTTCATTTGATTTCTTTAAGTCTGGTGCTCTTTTATTTATTTGTGTAATGTGGCACTTGGATGTGGTCTTCATGAAGTCAGCAGGCTTCTGCCTCCTGGTTTCTGCAGGAATACAACATGCAGGGAATCTAAATCAGGAAACCAGGACTTGGGAACTCTCAACTAGGTCTTCCTTACTGCATCTTTGAAAATAGTAGTATATCTGAAATCAATCATGTATTTCTTGTGAGAAGCGGTCAGATTTTCATCTTTATTTCATCCACCTATTTTGGTCTCTTGTCACCTCTTGTCTTCATTTGACTTCAGGTTTCTGAGCAGGAGATGGATGAAGCAATTGCACGTACTACCCACAGAGAGAGCAAGGATGCCAGCTCCTCTCACGTCACAGGTAGCAGCATGTTCTCTCCTAATATGTAGGTGCAGGAAGGTTTAAAGACACTCTCTTAGGCTCCCCAGCATCAATATTTTGAGAACAGTGTAAGAGTTTAGGGGGTGTAATCACTCTGCCCCCTGCAGAGATTTTAGTAAAAACATCTGATGAATCAGCTCTATAGCTCATGTTACTTGATACGGGTTTCACTGGGCTGCCATGATCTGAAGATAGGGTTGCCAAGAGGTGGTTTCTCTATCTTCAAGATGAATGGTAAGCACAGTGTCCTGGTAGGAAAAGAACAGGAGGAATTCACTGCACCTGTGTACACTTATCCATGTCAGTGGCCAAAATAATTCAAAAAATAATAAAAAAATAAGAGAAAGTATTACTGTGTTCATTTGAAAAAGTCCAGATATTGTATACTGGCCTTATGTTTTAGCTCTGTTTTAATCTTTGGGGTCACATCAAAATGTAGGTTCTAGCATGTGTTTGATGTTTTTGAACTCCAGATGTAGTGCTTCCTAAAATCTTACAGATGAAAGCAAACTCTTGGCAATGGCAGAGTGACTAGGAAGGTAATTTTTAGACATACATGTCAGATTTTGCAATTATTCTCTTTATGTCTGTGTCAGCTTGGGCCTTTTTTGAAGTAGACCTTGCCGGTGGCTGCTAATTTGTCTTTCGAGGTTGCACCTAGTTCAGCAGCATGCTCCAGTGGGTGAGGGAGACCATCTCCTGCTTATCTCTTGTTCATAGCTCTGTTCTGGGCATGGCTGGCCTAAAGTGCCTCTGGAACCGTGCTTCACCTGATCTGAGGGAGAGTGTGTGAAATGTTAAATAAATCTCACTTTAAGAAAGCAGCCCAGATAACAAATAAGTGAGATTAAATGCAGCCCCCAGCTCAGAGGGTGAACGAGCAGCTTGTTTGGATATATGGACCACAACTTTAATTTTTGGCATCTGACTAAGCTGTGTTTAACAGGAGCTGTACAAAAAAGCCCGTCTCCTAACGTGAAGGCCAAACAAGGAGAGACCTCATCTCCCCTCAGCTGGACTATGAAACGCTTTCTGGAGCCAGCAAGCCGGGTAAACGGATTAAATGCAATAAAAACAGCCCTCTGCTTTAAATTCAGCTTTAACTGAAGCTCTTACTTGATCAAGGAGTTCAAAACCAAACCCCTGTGCTCCTTCCCTACTACGTGGGCTCCATAAAGGGGTTTGTTTCTTATGTCACAGGTTTAAATCGTGACAGCAGCAAGCTCCTGTCTGTCTGTGTGGCTGTAGCCTTTGGGAGCGATGCACAGAGCTGTGGGCTCCCACCTCCAAGGGACACAGGGACGAAGGTAGCAGGAGAGACCCGAGCCTATGAGGTTCCTTGTTCAATCCGAGGAGGCTGAGCACTTGGTCTCTCTCTGTAGCCATTGCGGTGGAAAAGTCTCTGGTTTACCTGGAAAAGCCAAAGAAGCCATGCAAAATGTGTCCAGAGGTGCAGACCCTTCCCTTCCCTCTATGCTGAAGGTGTATAAAAGGAATTACACAAGTGAATGGTTTTGTTCTTTGTTTCTGTGTTGAACTACATCTATAAAGGAGAGTGGGATTTTGAATCCTTTTTTTATTTATTATACTGGCTAAAAGTGTATTGATGTGCAGCATTTCAGCCATCCAAGTTTGACCATTTGGCTCACAATATACTGACAAGTTGTAGAACCATAGAATCATAGAACTGTCTAGGTTGGAAGGGACATTTAAGGTCATCTAGTCCAACCAACAACCTAACTCAGATAAAAAACAATCACTAAACCATGTCCCTAAGAACTATGTCAACCTGTCTTTTGAATACCTCCAGGGATGATGCCTCAACCACTTCCCTGGGCAGCCCATTCCAATACTTAATAACCCTTTCAGTGTAAAAAATTTTCCTGAAAAATAAAGAAAAAAGAAAAAAGAAGTCCTCTGTTTTAAAAGTGGGCTTTAAAATTCCTTCATTGATAGGGCAATACGAGTGGAGTTTGTGGTGCTTGCATGCAGACGGGGGCTTTAGGCATCGATGATGGCTGGTCACCAGGCTCACATTTTCTTCAGCAGGGATCAGTTAGCTCCGAGGCAGAGCTTTCCCAGTACTTCTCCCACGATGGTACGAGCCAGCTCCCGTTTCCTGACGCTGTAGCTGGCTCCTGTGATGAGGAGCAGCTCCGTCAGAAGAACAGGAACAGCTTGTTGGATGATGGCTCTATTCTTCCTGGCAACCTGGGTAAGCGACGGAAACGTGTCCAGTCGTTTGGCTGGAGGGGGGAGAGTCACTGGGCGCTGTTTTGCTTTACAGGAGAGGGGTGGCAATTCCCGTGGTGGTGGGAAACGCCAGGCAGCGTAGTGCCCATCATATTAAATTTTGGTAAATGGAAGGGATTTTATAACAGCGCACGTAAATGCCTGTTTCCATGGTGTTTTGTCCAAATTGCTCCTCTGATGGTGTGAAATTGACTTTATTTGATTGGTTTGGCCGGAACTAGATTGACAGCACTGCAGGTTGGGTTTTGTTTTTTTTTTTTAATACATGAATGATGATCATCTGTTTGATTACATTTAAATGAAAGTGTTCACAGCTATCTCAAATACACAATTTCAAAATGTCACATATAGCACTGTAACAAGAGTCAAATGTTCAATTTGACATCAGATATTCTGCATATTTGTCTTTCTCCCCATAGTAATTGTCTGAGAGAATCTTAGATTTCCTTGCTGACATGCACCTGATATCAAATTCAAAGGATATTGCATTTTTCCTTCCTTTCCTAGGCTTCTCAAGTAACGTCTTTGTCTACAGAATAATTTTCTCTGGAAATTCATTATTTCATGCTTTAAAGCATTTTTACATTTTAAAATACCTATAAAACAAAGCAAAACAAAAAACACCTACAAAAAAAACCCAAAACACAACTCTTTCTGAGGAGGATGTGGAAAAGGTTCTCGGGTTTATTAGTCTTTGATTTGAAACTCATTGTCATGTTATTGTGCCTTTTTTCATTCAGGAAAGGGTTTTTCACTCTCCCTAAGTTGATGCAGGCAGTCCTGAGCATAGATTTAAGCAAAATATGAAAGAAACTCTGTTGTTTAAAGTAAAATACACATGTGAATTAATATCCTTTTCTTCTTCGGGTCATAGTCATAATTTAGAAATGAAGCGAAAATAGAACCAGATGTGCCGTCAACTGATTTTGGGAATTACCCATAAATTGTAGAGCTATTTGCTGTCCCTCTTGCTGTTTATTGTAGTTAGGGGGAGGGTATGGAAAACCTGCTTTTGCTTTTGAGGAGAGGTTAAGCTTCCCCGGCAAATAGAGCCACATGTACTCTGCTGCAGTCNTTTTTTTTTTTAAGCTGCCGGGGAAGCAGGAGTGGCAAAAGCAAATGGTCTGGCTTCTCCCACTAGTGGGAGATCGTCTGGCCTTCACAACAAGCACGTGGAGTCTGTCCGACCTGGCATCCTCAGCGACAGCCCCAAGTCTGCCCGCAGCCCCTTTCATCGACAGAGAAGGGTTGTTTTCTACGATGGTGACGTTAGTGATGATGACGAAAGTTCCCACTCGCAAAGAAGCCAGAGAGCCAAGAGCCAGGAGGACGCTGGCATTGTTATTACAACCTCATCTGTAGAAATTGATGATGAAAGCCAGGACAGCGAGTCGCCTAGATACAGTGGCACAGAGACATCTTCCCCTGTCTTCAGCAACTCCGTGGAGTCTGCAGACAGCACGCTGGAGCAAATTGACTCTCCTTTCTTCCCCATCATAGCATTCGATTACTCAAGCATGCCTGAAGTTCGTCTTGGTAGCCTGAGTTTGAAGGAGCTCCGGGAAGCACAACTTGAATCTAAGAGATCGCCAAAACTTGAGCACAGAGCTGTCACAAGAGTGAAAAGCATGATGAGCACAGAGTGTCGAAGCCTTCAGAGACAGCGGATGGAGGAGCATGGCTCTTACAACAAGCCTGTTGCGAGGATGCTTCCCCACAGCAAGAAATGTGAGGCACCCAATGGGGCTGGGCAGGGACAGGGTGAAGTAGTCACTCTGGTTCGCAACGAGCACGAGTCATTCGGCCTGGATTTGGAAATCCAGGCCATGCCCTTGAAGGTCGTTGTCACAGGGCTGCGGCCAGGTGGACCAGCAGAAATGGTAATTTTTTAATTTGAGTTGCCTTGTTGTGATTTGCTTTGGCTTTGCAGGGATGATTATTATTAAGCAGGTGATCTGTTAAAAGTAAGTGTAAGGGAGATGTTTGTCTCTGCTGGGCAAAGTGTCTCATCTCATATTGTTCCAGAGATGCTGTTAGTGAAATGCTTCTGATTCGGAAGTGCACCATTGGCTGATTCAAAACTAAGAAAGTGAAGAGGCAGATCTACTGGGCTAGACTCATCTCCACTCACACTCAGTTTTGAGAGAATACTGTTTGTTTCCTTTCTTTTTACCAGAAGCAAAGACAAAATAAGTAAATCCTGGTGGCAAAAATGTTTATTATTTTATACGCACATATTTCCTGTGTTACACAAATCTGGTACCAGAACCTAGGTGCTGGCCAGGTTTGCAGAGCACCTGGAATCGCTCTTCTGCATCTCACACATGCACAAACTAGTGTGGTTACTTGCTTCCTGCTGGATGTGGAATTGCTGACCTAGATGTGAAAGTGGAAGGAGGATGCTCTTTGGTACAAAGCTGGATGTAGCGTTTTTAATCCAGATAGCAGGCACCAGGGTGAGAAGATACGTCACAGCAGTTTGAATTGGGCTGTGAGAACTGGGGATTTGTTTTCCGTTCCTCCCATTTTCTCTGACTTACTGTGCAGTGGTTAGAACTGTACTTAGGCTTTTCCCTTTAGAGCTCAGTCCCTGTCCAGTTTGGTTGTTCAAGAGAGTCCAGGTGGCCCAATGGGAAGCTGTCACCAGCAGTATAATTTGTATATGAAATGCAAAAATGATAGACAAACAGTCCCGAAGAAACTGGGACTGATCTATCTCAGTTCATTGAAATGAAGAATGCTGTGTTCTCCACCCTGATACTGATCTCGCAGAGAACCCAGCAGCTCTTCTGACCTTCCTGCTTCAGACTGATCATTAATTCCTCTCCTGGCAAAAGCACAGCCTGCTCTTTATTTACATGTTGGCAAACTGACAGCAGTTGTACCTGTGCTTTGCAGTGATGTGAAATAAGGAATGTTGCTCAGAAGCCACTAAGTGCTTCCCTGCAATCTTTGCCCCTGTGGCAGGGCTTCTGAGGTGTATTCATGATTTCTTTGGATCTGTCATTGCATCAGGGATCAATGGGCAAGATGGCTGTAGGAGATGAGATTACCACCATCAACAGCATCCCAGTCAGTAAGATGACCTACGAGGAAATCTGCTTGCTTATGCAGTGTCTTCCCACATCTGTAACCCTGGAGATCCAGAAAGCAGCATCAGGTGAGAGAGTGGTTTTGCTTTTCTACTATTTATTTTGAGAACTGGTAAAGAAAATTCCCTTGGATCTGCTGGGTCTGGTCTTCTGCTGCCCCAGCTTCCAACACTGATTCAGGGCACAAGCAGGGAGTACACTGCGTCTGCGTCGGTGAGCCAGGCAAAGCACTTCATCACCGAACTGCGCTTCAGGGTCCACCCTAGCACCACGGTGAGGGGAGCAGATCTACTCCCGGGTGAAGCATTCAAAGCTCCCACTTGAGTGTCCCCTGCCAGCATTTACGGAGGTCAGAGTCACGTCATGCAGACCTGGAGCTAATTTGGCAGTGACCATGTCCTGACAACACATTTTACTGCTGTGCCTGTTCAAGACATATATTGACCCTTTCTAGTAATATCCGTCTCTCTTAAATCTGAAGTATAAGTAATGCCTTTATGAATGGGCAATAAGGAAATAAAAGCCTCCTCTTTTCCCTCTCTCTCTTTCCCCCTCTCTCTCTTTCCCCCTCT
>VXBW01001444.1:192903-219275 GCA_013400375.1 Thinocorus orbignyianus | reverse complement strand
TTTTTTTTCCCCCCCCTCTTCTAGTGGCCTTTTTCTGTCAGTTAGAGCCGGGGTATCCCATTCATAAGGGACAAAATTAGCTAAAGAAAGAGGTCTAGGTCAAGTGGGAATCATCTATATTGAAATAAACAACCAGAGGAATCCAAAATTGAATAGAACTTGTAAGTCAGCAAGTTTGCCTGGAAAACACTTTGGCACTTGACAGAAACTAGAAATTTTGGCAGCGGTAGAACTTTGGAGGAAGGAAAGAAGAGAAAGGACAGAAGGATATTTTTTTCAAATTAAACTGGTTGTGTAGAGGTGCCCATGATAGCTTTACTGCTCTCCTGTTGAGTTCCAGCACATCCCCACTGTGTTAGGCTCTGTCCAGAAATAAGCAGGGTCTGCTAGCTTCTGGCTTTCCCAAAACCTGACATGGCAAAATGGGCCCATACCAGCATGATGAACAGACTTGAATTTTCCCTTTGCTTCTTTTGATGAACTTCAGTAAATGACATGTCCCACTAGATCTTGGTCTCATTTGTGGCATAATCACGTATCCACAGGTGCATACCTCAAAATAAACCTCCCAAATAACTTGTTTTTGTGATCTCTTTCATCTGGTGACCAATGATTCTAGTATGGATTTGAGAACTTCCTCACAGAACTGTAATAGTTTTGCAAGGTTTAAATTTTAACAACTTAGTGTTTCTTAATGGGAAAAAAAGTACTTTTTTCTTTTTAAAGAGAGCTCCCAGCTGCTGCTGCTCAGATCACAGTGTCCAGCATTTCTCTGAAATGAAAACAGATGGAAATTTCCAGGGCATTTCATCCCATTCTTCTTGCTTCTAACCATTTGCCTTCAGGCGCTGGGACTTTGAGAACCACTAAATCTGATAAAATGGGTAAGAAAATGTGAAAGCTGGCAGTACAGAGTGAGACAATCCTGAGAAGCTCCATAAGTTTCTTCTCCTGAAGTTTCATCTCCTTGATCTATAACTGGTGAGTTCGTACCACCAGTTTAATGGCTTAACTGCAATGACTCTCATACAACCAACTCAAGAACAGTTAAGATGCCACTTCCATTGTACTTGATTTTAGGTTTTTCCTTCTCTTTCCCCTTCTTCCCTTCCTTTTTGGCAAAGTTATCCCTCTGCTCCCCCCCACTAAGGAGGCTGCAACCTGTAAATGTGACTTCTGTCCATATATTAAAGAACAAGGTGGAAGGTACCCTGTGCCTCCCTGTCTTTGTTCCCCACTGAAAGGGAATGGATGGAAGATGTTGTGCTGATCAGACGGGGGAGAGGCTCTCAGAAGAGGGCACTGTTAGTGTTATCTATATTACATTAAGTACAGACTTTTAACTTACCCAGGACTTCTGACTCTACATGTTGTTAATTTTAGTCTAGGCATGGCTCCTTGGTGCAATGGGAGTTGGGCAAAGGGCCGGAGAGTTTTCCTTTCCACTTTGGTCTCCGATTGAAGCTGTTTCCTAGAATAGAGTTGTTTCCTGGGAACTTTGTGTTGATATGGGGCTGGGATCTCTAGGCTGTGGCCTCTCATTTCTTGGTCAATTCTGTTCCAGGACTGGCACGAGTGTTGAGAAAATGTTACACTTAGAACATATATGCACCAAGAAGAGCAGCTGTGATAGGTCAGGATAATGGTCTATCCAGGCACTTAGTCTCTCTTTAACAATAACAGATGCTTTAGGAAGCATTTAATGAGGCAAGCCTGGAGTGAACGCTCCTCTACTGTATTTTTCTGGCTCCAATGATTTGGTGTATGACGGCTTTCAGAGTCAGATATGGTATCTTTGTCTTGAGATACTCCTGATGGATTTTCATTCCACAGATCCATCAAGCTGGGTTTTGAATCCATGCAATATATTCAGGGTTCCCATGGCAGTGAATTTTCAGTGTAAACAAACTTTGTGTGAAGACACATCTCTCTATTCTCTCTGAAGCTGTCTCTTTCTTTGCAGTTAATTTCTTCTGTGCTTTTGACACTCACCTGTTCAGGGTCGTGGCGGCCTTCCACTGCCATGCACAGTACTGCTAGCCATGCCTGCTGCCTTTCTAGGTTGTCTGTGGGTAGGACAGTACAAATCTTGGAGACACCCACCTAGGTACCTTCTTCTACTGAGAAAACCTGTTGATTTTTGCACCTTTTTGCTGACATGCATGGATGTGCGACCTTTCTCTTTTCTCTCAGCATCCTCACTTAGACATGCACAAGTCTGTGGGACCAGATGTGATGAATGCGAGGGTACTGAGGGAGCTGGCAGAAGCACTCACTAAGCCACTTTCCACCATTTATTAGCAGTCATGATGAACCGGGGAGGTGCCAGTAGACTGGTGTTTGGAAAATGTGATGTCTATCCACAAGAAGGGCCAGAAGGAGAATCTAGGGAGCTATAGGTCTGTCAATCTGACCATGAAGGCTGGGAAGGTTACAGATCGACTTGAGTGCCATCACATAGCATTTAGAGGACAGCCATGTGGTTAGGTCCAGTTATCATGGGTTTATGAAAGGTAGTCCTGGCTTGACTAACCTGATCTCCTTCAAGGTGACCCACTTAGTGGACAAGGGAAAGGTTATGCCTGTTGTCTACCTGGGTTTCAATAAAGACTTTGATACCATTTCGCACAGTGTTCTCCTAGAGAAACTGGCTGTTCAGGGCTTGGGTGGGTATACTCTCAGCTGGGTAAAGTTGGTAAGTGAATGGAGTTAAATCCAGTTGACAGGTGGTCATGAGTAGTGTTTCCTGGAGCTTGGTATTGAGGTCAGTTCTCTTTAAGATGTTCATCAATGTCCTGTAAGAGAGGATTGAATGCACTATCAGTAAGTGGTCTTGTGAGAAGCAGCTGAGGGAACTGGGGTTGTTTGGGGAAAAGGAGGTTGAGGGGAGACCTTATTGCTCATGGCAGCTACCTGAATGGATATTGTAGCAAGGTGGGTGTTGGTCTCTTCTCCCAAGTAGCAAGCGATAGGACAATACAAAATGGCCTCAAGTTGTGCCAGGGGAGGTTTCTTTTGGATATTAAGAAAAATTTCTTCACCAAAACAGTTGTCGGACATTGCAACAGGCTGCCCAGAGAAGTGGCTGGAATTGCCATTGCTGGAGGTATTTAAAAGATGTGTAAATATGGTGCTTAGTGGCATGTTTTAGTGATGTTTGTTTCAGTGTTAGGCTGATGATTGCATTCAATGATTTGAAAAGCCTCTTCCAACCTAAACAATTCTACGGTTCTATGCTGTCAGAAAACTTTTTTCCCAGCCTATGCTGGTCTGGGACACTGACAGTCTGCCGTTTTTTCTTCCTGATGAGGTTAATTCATTTGAGCATCCATTTCTGGGAGGTGGTAGGGTCAAGGCAAGCCAGCCCATACTTACATCTCCTCCATATCCTAGGTAGCTCTCAAGTGCTCTGCCAGCACCTTCAAAAAGATACCTGAAGGCATGCAACATGCATACATAATTTCATATAATATAAAAAGAACTCTGGTGGGCTACAATACAGCCCTTATATAATTTCAGACACTTAAGTGACCCTCTTTAGTACCCCTCTTTTCTGTCCCACTCCAAAGTACCCCAACCAGTTTTAAGTCAATGGAAACATCAGATGTTTCCCAAAGAAGACTGACCTCTATAAAAGTCAATCTACTTTAGAGATGGCTAGCCCCAGGCTGTGGGAACATAAGTAGCTCTGGACCACTTGGCAGCACCTGTAGGTCTTTCTGTAAGTCTTTGCGTTCTAAGCCGTGCAGAGACAGACTTGTCAAACAGTGCAGAGCACAGGAGTGTAGGTGGGTTGCTGTCTTGGAGTGTCCCTTGCAGTTGTTCTGCAGAATTGAACTTTCCTTCTTTTTTCCAGGTTTGGACCAGGTAGAAATGGAGGGTTCTGCAAGAGATGGTGTTGTCAGGTGGGCAGGTCTGCAGGCGGGCATAAGACATGTTTTCTTTGAATTACCTTGGAGTCAATATAGCATGAAAGTTTCTCTCTGGAAAAGTCATAGAAGTGAAAGCCCAAGCAATTTTGATGAAATTTGCTCTTCAGCTGCTCTGCCAGAGCAGCCCTTGCCTACTGCTGCCTCCTCAGTTCTGACCTCTGATGTCCTCAGTTGTACTGGTAACTGTGTTGTACCACCAAGGTACTGCATGCTGTGCTCTGTGTGAGGTGGTCTTTGTATAAGGAACTCAAACTAGCAAAAAAACATGAGGAAAAAGGGGATGTTTCTTATAAAGGCGTTGCTGTCAAAAGAAATATGTGTTAAATGTGCATATCTGGTAGCACTATTTCTTGGCATATTTGTGTTTAACCCCGTGTCTTCATAAATACTATGGTATGGATCTAAATGTCACATCATCATTTTCTTATCTTTAAGTCCATTCCTTCAATGTGTTAATGAAAGAAAAAATCTGTTTACAGCCCAGTATATTTTCATAACAGTAATAACTAAATTAAGGAATAAATCTGATCTCCAAAGACCCTGCACTTCTAAACCTTTCTCTTCCACTCTCCTCAGTCACCTCTCCCTGGAAATGACCTGGAATTTAGGCTGGGGTCTCCTTTATGCTGTCGTTATGAGAGGAGACAGAAGAGTGACTCCAGAGTGATGCCAACACATAAGTGAGGAGAAAGCAGGGCCAATATTCACTCCTTCACGCCCAGAGGTCTTGACTTCATTTCCCTTTGCATTTTAGCTCTGCACAGCATTAGAAGAGTTTTTAATGTAAGAATGTGAAGTGAAAGAAAGCTCTGTCTCTGGGAATCTATTTTCACAGGGAAATCTGGCATACAGAAGTTCTTTCCTTTGACAGGACTCTACTTCTGTGAGGCTTCCCACACACAAAATTTAAGAGACTAAGCAGTACAAAATGCCAAGTCATCAGCATTTCCTTTCTGGACTTATGGTTGCTACAACCTCAATGCAGTTTGGTACTTTCCAAGCAGAAGCAGGAGTTTCTTTGTGGATATTTACACAGGCTGCTCACAGAGCAGTCCCTCAGAGCCCAGCAGCTCAGTCCCTGTGAATGATGTCTGGTTTGCCAAAAGGTTCCACTAACAAAAGAGCCTCTGATAGAAAGAGTTTCACAGGGCACAGTTTGGGTATGCTAGCAAAGCAGCATCTCTGACACTGGTATGTCACCTGATGTTAGAAGATAGGGGATTTGTGNACTGGGACAGGGATTCATTTCTTAAACAGAAAAATCGAGCCCATGAGAACTTGTCATTTCCCCCAGCCCCACAGAAGATTGTGTTGCTGAGAACAAGAGTCACTTCTTTGGAATTTCTGCTCAGTGTTTCAGTTCAAAACTGTTTGTTAAAAAAATGAAAGAAATGCACAATGTGGAGCAGCTCATCAGCTGGGGACAGTTCTGACAACGATGCTTGAGACTGAACATTAAGGCATCAGTAACATCTTCAAGTCTTGCTGGCAGGAGAAGGAAGAGAGCACTAATTCTTATTTGTTTATGCTAGTTTTGGCTGTTTGGAATTATTGATATGTCCCTTGAAACTGTCTCTGATCATTTCCCATTGAGCACAGAGGCATGTGGTGGTAAGCAGAGACCTGGCCTAGCTGCTGGACTTTCTCCTGCTGAACTCAGCATCCAAGCTGCTCCTAGCAGCAACAGATGTTTCTGCTTCTTAAGGTCTGTGGGAACCTCACTCAATTTTTTTTTTCCCCCTTCTTCCTTGTAGGAACAAATGCCAATATAGCTGAGATCCAAAAAAAGTTTGACCTCAGCTTTATGTTATTATTGGAAGGTATTGCAACTGGATATCCTATTGTCCATCCTCAAGTAATAAGGCGATAGCTATTAATGCTGTATTTGGTTATTGAGAACTTCAGAATGAGAGCATACATTTGAATTACTATTACCTTTTAAAAACATATAAATAAATTGGGGCTTAAATCTGAGCCTGGCTTTATTCCCTGTATGTCAATAGTATCTGTTTTTGCCAAAAAGACCCTCACTAGACAGGGGATTTACTTTCAGGAAAAGACGGGCTTTCTGCCATATTTCCACAGGTAGCCTCTGAGTGTGAATCAACAACTTTAATTTCCAGCAGAAAGTCCCTAGAAGCATTCTAGGCGGTGCCTAATCAGAGGAGGTGCCAAATTCCAGCCTCCCTGCCCAAGTACCTGCCCAAGTGACATTTTGAAGATGTCACGTGGACCAAGGCTCTACGGCAGGTCTGCATGCTGCCTCGCCTCTGAAAGAGAGCTGAACCAAGTTGAGTGGTCAGAGAGGAGCTGTAGCACAAAGCCGTGTCTGAACAGGGTATGAAACATGTCTCTTCTTTCACATCACAGATTCTGTAATCCCTCCTGCTCCATGATTGCTGTCAGCAGCTCTGAAAATGAGCCAACTGGTTACCTCTTGGGTATGGGGTCAGGAACTGGGAATGACATCCCAGGAGTGGCATTGGACACATGCAGTTGCTGGAAGGTAGGGGAGAAGAAGGAGAGTGTTTTGGGGCAGGCAAGATCTGACTGCTGTGCTCCCCAGTGAAGGAAAGCTGATTACTTCTCCCACGAGCAGTTTTGCCATTTGGCTTTTTCAAGCAACTGCTGTCGCAAGCCCAAATGCAGACCTTGGTGGTGGTCTTAAGAGACTGTACTGGCAGGGTAAGATCACCATCAATACATGGCATACAATCCTTGGCTTAAGGTTACATGGTCTGCATGCAGAACAATGACAAACTGCCCAGATAGGTTGTGCTTCGGTCTCAAAACTAAAGGTTTTTTTGTTTGGGTGAAAAAGAAAAAGTGGTGATGGGGGTTGTTCCTACGCACTGGACCCCCAGCTTTCTGGGCAGTAATGTTTCAGCTGAATTGGATGTTTCAGGAGCCTATGGGAGAGATGTCTGCTCTTTCTGCTGTGCCTCCCAGGGCTGATGCAGGGGTTAAGGTCTACCAGCCCCCCATGTAAAATGCAGTGCTGGAAGGACATGAGGGAACCAGTGCCCTGCCATGGGAAATACAAATCCCTCCAGCTTCCTGCTATTGCTGTTTGTTTGGAGATGGCTTAAGACTGAAAAATGAGACTGGTCTGGCAGCCAGTGGTTGCTCTACTGAGTTTCCTACGTGCTGTCTTGGTACTGTGCAGTACCAGGATCCGCCTGGTGCACAGCACCCCTGGGACAGCCCATGAGGCAGGGTTTCAGCCGGATGATTCAGCAGTAGCAAAGCACGCAACCCGTGTCAATCCTGGGTGTCACGGGGATGCGATGTGAGGCTGCCTGCTGAGACAATGCCCCTTAAACTGGTTTGGTACCAATCTTCTCCCAGGATGGTCTTTGGTGTGCAGCTGCCAGGTGGGATCTTATGAGCAGCTAGGCACCTGCCAGGGAAAGTGGGACCATACCTCAAACACTGGTCTGGGTCCTGTTCCTTCCTTCTTTAGCAAAAGATTCAAAGGAAATCTCTTGTGAGGTCTCTTGTGGTCAGGTCTGTTCTCCTCCTGCATGGGATCAGCCGCAGCAGCTCCCCTGTGAGAGCTCAAAGGTGGGCTCTCTGTCCTCTACAGCCCAGAAACCATGTCACAAAGTTGCACTGAATTTCGAAAGTTTCACAGGATTCAGAAGCCTCCTCTCATCAGTCCTTCCTCCCAACCATCACCCTTTTTAAAAACTATTATATTTTTTTTTAAATTCTGATTCATTCCTAGACCTTGTCCTGGGTCTCTGCTGCAGCCTCTGCTCAAGTCTCTGTCTTCTGTCTAAGACCCTGAGAGTTTTCACTCCTTCCAAGAGGGTTAATGAACGAAGCTAAGTTTACAATGGTTCAAAGCCTGGGAGGATCAAAGGGTAAGCAATCCCTTGGGATTTTGTCTATAAACTCTGGCTTTCAGTGCATCTACCCCTATAAAACAGTGCAAGACAGAGACTTTCCCAACCTTTCTTTTTTTTTCATATTGGACTGCTTGTCCTGCAACTTCTCAGCAAGCCTTTAAACAGGTTTGTTGTTCAAAAGCAGCAAATAAATTGAAAAAAAGGAGGTGACAATAAACTTCCACCTGACATGTGTGAGTGTAGCACTGTACGTAGGAGTTATGGCATGATGCTGAGTGGATGGGCTCCCCAAAGTTTTACTGAAGTAATAGCAAAGGAAAACATTATTAGATGCCTCTCATGTGATACACAATAGATACCCTTAAATAATAAAGAAACTAATATATGACACACCGTGTGCTAATGTTTTGTTAATGAGTCCATTGCTGCCGTCTCAAACGCAAAGACTCTCTACATTGCTGTAGTAACTAAAGCAATAATAGCAATAAGTCACCTTGTGACTTAGCATATCTACACAATGTTCACACTGGTTGTTTTCAACCGTGAGAACAGGGCATGTCTCCTGTGGATGTGGGGAAGAACCTAAATTTTGGACTGGAAACTTTGCTACCACACACAGACAGTAAAGAGCTTAGGTCAGGTCCTGTCACTGGTGGCTGGTGGAATGGATAAGATACCAGTGTGTCAGCTGGTATAAGGGAGGTTTTGCAGTCTACTTGAAGATTAATTAAAACAGAGATTTTAGGAACAACAAATACTCCATTAAGTAGGTTTTAGAAGTGCATAGCTGCTTGGTTTGAATCTGGGATCTGGGTAAATAAAGAGTCTTTTAATAAAAACAAGGATGACACTTACAAAACGTGGCATTCCAGTCCCCCAGTGATAAATTTTCTTTCTGTGGTTCAGTGAATTTCAACGGTTTGTGTCATCGACACTGATACTTCAAGTATTTATTTTTTTTCTTCTTTACAGCTGTACATATGAAGGACTTAACAATTTCAACTTAAATTTAGGATAAGTTTCAGATTAATTTGAGCTGCAGTTATCAGTGATCAGATCTCTTACCAAGGAAATACTTGCATGTATTGTGTTGGAGAGTAGCTGAAAGACCTCTCTGTCCTCCAGAAAACACCGTCTTCTCTCCCTTGTTCTTTCCCTCTCCTACACTTACTAGTTCTTCCACTTACTAGTGGCCAGCGTTAGTAGGATGAGGAACAGACCAAGGGCTTCTTTCCCCTAGATGCTGGACAACCTGAACCGTGTCAAATCTATGTTTAGCCGTGCCTTTTCATAGCCTGACAGGATGAGGTCGTTTCTATCATGATTAGTAACTCCTTATAGTATCTTTATGGCTATAAAATGTCATGAAAGCCCCAATATGCTTTGCAAGGGTAGGTTAAGAAGGCAGAGTGCCTAAGTCGTGGTGACCCCCCACAGAATTGCGATAGCACATCCCCCTGTGGTATAAATCTACTGGTCAGATGTTTCCTCTCTGCAACACAGTAAACACTGGTGTAATTTACATCAAAGTAGCTGGTGATGAAATGTGCCTAAAACACAGATGGGTTGGATGTGGCGATGCTGTCAGTTCCCGTGGGAGCGGTGCAGCTCTGCCATCTGCACAGAGGCTGAGTCCAGCTCCAGCCATGGAGCAGGACCTGCTCCCACTTGCTTCCCTCCTCACCAGCTGTGTGCAAAACCTGCCGTGCAACAGGTACCCTGCTCTGTAACTGCTGTTAGGAGGCTCTGTGGCAATGCTAACAAGTAACTCTGACAACTGGATTATTTTAGATTTGCTTGACTTGACCTTAAGGGGTTTTGTTTGTTTGTTTGTTTGTTTTTTCTTTTTTAGCTTGGATTTTTGTAAGTTCCAGTTGAACCAAGTGGAGGAGGACACTTAGCTCCTGTCATAGCAGAGTAAACCTGCTGCTCTGATGAAATACGTAGTTTTCTTTCTTTCCTTTCTTTTTGTGTTTCATATTTAAGTTTTTTATTCACGTCCTATTTTGAGTTATCTACATAAATAGAAACTGTGCTTCAGGGTAAACATTCATGATGTTTGTGATTACACTGTCAACATATGATGAAATTTACTTATTTGTAGCAGCACTACAGTGCTTTGAATTGCTAAGCAATTTGTAGCAGCACCACTTTGCTAAGAATAATTTAGGATGTGCTGCCACCTAATGGCTTTGTTAATAGAGGAAACAAGAGTTACCGTGGCTCGTACCACGATTCAGAACGAAAAATGAAAAGGTTTTTAGTTACAAGGTGGAAAAGTGTGTTAAAATTACATTGCTGAAGAGAACATGTGCGGACTTAGCTCCTTTTTGGACAGTTTGGGGTGCAGCAATCTTTCACAGCGCCGCTCTAGTCTGCAATACTAGTCCGTACGTAAGTGCAGAGACACATTTGTGTTTCACTTGACATGTAACCTGAGTTCTCCAGCCTGTGTCAGTAAACTTAATGCAGCTCTTTACAACAAAAATTCAACAGCATTTTTGAATTCCAGTTTTAGAGAGGTTTTCCTGTGACTGTGGCTTGACCTCTTTCGATGGCAAAAAACAGTAAATGAGAGCAGCCTGTGGCACTCTGAAAAAGGAGAGTTTGTCAGGACCACCCCTTGTCTCCTCTGCTGTGAAACCCCCTCCAGAACAAACTTTCTGGCATAATTTGTCAGAATTTCTACTGAGCAAGGAAACAATACCAGCTCCCAGCAAGGCTTTGAATATTTCTGCTGGGTAAGCAAGTTTGGTATTGCTGCCAAAAGTCTTAGCAACTTCAGCACATGAGCCTCAGTGGTCACAAACTGCAGTGAAACAGCTGGTGCGTGGGAGCACCCATTGGGAGCATGCATGAGAAATCCCTCAGAGAGGGGACTACACTTCTGCCATGCTTTGTGCATGGGATAGTTGCTTCTGTAGTCAAATGGGATAAAAATGACAAATGATCAACCATGTGGAAATGTCTTGCCCCAGCTCTGACTCTGATCCTCTGTCCACCACTC
Source organism: Thinocorus orbignyianus (assembly GCA_013400375.1). Taxonomy (NCBI): domain Eukaryota; kingdom Metazoa; phylum Chordata; class Aves; order Ciconiiformes; family Thinocoridae; genus Thinocorus; species Thinocorus orbignyianus. The sequence continues at coordinate 208,485 of VXBW01001444.1, read as the reverse complement.
TGTGGAGCCCCCATGAACACACACACACACAACCTGTTTCTCTCACTGGACCCATATTTGTCTTCCCCCAACCTCCTTCTGCCTGTCCCTGTGTGCCTGAGCATGCTCTGGATGCTACTTTGCTGGTGCTGCACCATCCCAGGAGCACCCAAGGGACAGAGAGGCCCTCGTGTATGTGGTTGGCTGTGCATAAAGGGAGATCTGGGAGTAGAGGCAGTCCTGTGGCTGAAGTGGTGCTCCAGGGCATCTTTTCTCCAACTCTGCACCACCTAAAGAATGGCCTCACTTTTAAAATTGTTTCTTAATCAATTTAAACTGATTACCATTTGTGAAACCATCCCCTGGAGCATCATCTGTGTAGCACAAAGTGAACGACACGGTGCAACTGTCCAAGTACAGTCGCAAACAGTTTATCCACCCCCTTGTATTCCCCTCAGTGACCCCAGGAGGAGTGGGGAATGTTGACTTCTGCTTCCTGCTGCGTTTCATTAGAGGCAGTCTTATGTGCGTGTCTGACATCCAGAATCCATAACTGAAGATGTTCTTAAAAAACAGTGTGTGCCTCATCTCCGTACCGTGTTATGGTTCACATCTCAAGCTTAACTGCAGGGAGGGTGGTGGGTGGGAGGGTAAAACTGACTAAAAATGCAAGAGTTACAGAAATAACCATGTTTGATGTGGTCCAACTGGATAAAAGTTCTAGCTATGAGATTAAATTTCTTAATTCCCTGAAGATTTGAAGAGTTTAATACACATTCAAATTCTTGGACGTACACAGTTAGTATATTTATTCAAATTTATTTTTTGTATAAAAGCAGCCCACAACATTATGCCTAAGTTACCTACATGTAACATTGGCCTCTGTGAGTGCCAATTAGTTGATTTAAATGACAAAACCTCTCATAAGCATATGAAGATCATTCTGTTGGTGTCCAATAGAGTGCATCCCTCGTTAATGCTATGACTGCCTCATTGATCAGCACTATGGACTTGTTCCTCTGGGGAAGTGAAATCCTGCTCAGCCTTTAAAGAAGTAGCTGCTGGCAGTAGAAAAGTCACTTTGGAAATATGTACAAGGAGGTTATATATAGTAAAGAAAACTGTTCTCTATCCTGGGCCTAGGGAAAGCGCATGCAAAAGGGTTATGCTTCAAAAGGGAAGTTTATCTTCCCTGCAGCACGAGGAATAGTGAACAAGTAGTGCAGACTGGAGTTTCTCAGTGTGTGCAAGGTTTCCAGCTAAGATTGAGCTGTGACTATTCAGGCTCTTCCTATCAGCCCATTTGCCAGAACCCTAGGCTGAACCTTAGGACAAGAGGCTTCTGGCTCGTTGCACGTATTGTTTTTTTCTTCCCAGCTTCTTCAAGCTTGCAGTTGGGTAATCCTGGGCTAGGATCACCCTTGGTCCTAATTGATTTGCACCCAAGGTCACTTTGGCTCAGGACCTGCATACCCAATGGTCACAATGTTGTTACAAGAGTGATTTATCCTCCTACACCCAAATGAGCTCTCTATCCCAGTGTCAGATGGTTTGCACACAACTGGGAAATTCAATTTTTCACTCAGATGCCAAAATTCTGCAAGGGACAAAGTTCTGTTAAATCTCATGTAACTTTGATCATTTTGAATGAAATGTCAGTTGCCAACAGGAGGTCAAAGGAAGTCATTTAAACTGATTGTTTGTAAAGGAAGCTATCAGTTAGGGTTTAATGCATTTGGCCTAAGCTGAACTTTAAAACAGGATCTTAAATCGCTTTTAGGTTGGTCTTCCTCTGAGCTGACTCCAGCAAACACAGTGCTGCTGTTCAAATATAGCAACTGTTTTAGTAATTAGGTTTTTAAAGTCTATCTGAAAAGGCCTGTACTACACAGCAGCAGTTAGTGAGACAGTAAGTTACTTCAGCAGGAAGAGCAAGGTTTTATGCAAGGCAGAATCTTCCAGTATGGAAGATAAGGAAAAGGTGGGAGAAATGGCTTTTCTGTTTCTATTGCAGAGATAAGGGCAACAGGAATCCTTTTGGAAGTTTTAATCTCAAACAAAAATTGTAATGTTAGGTAGTAAGCCTTACAACACTGATGTGCCGAGCTGATTAATTAATTGTAAGTGACTTCTTGGCTAAGCTGGTGCCCCAAGCATAGACCTCAGCAGTTCTTGGCACGAAGAGCCTTTCCTCAGGCAGCTGGGCTAAAGCTAAGCTCACGTAAGTTTAATCTCTGTGTCCTGTTTAGAAATAAATTTGTTCACCCAGTCCATTTGTTTGCTCACCTTATATTGACCATGTTCTCCACACTATCCAAGCCACCTGTGACCTGTGGCTTGTGCCTGGAGTCTCTGTGACAGGGTCTTCATCTCTCCTTCCTTTCCCCTCCCCTTCCATTGTATTGACATGTGGGAATGCCCTTTGAATGCTGTGCAAATCCATGTGTGGTTAAATTAAGTCATTGCCTTTTTCTCAGCTGTTTGTTTCTGGCAGCTGGCCCTTCAGAGTGGTGTGCTAATGGAGCAGGTCAATAAAAATGAATGTGTGAGGAAAAGATGAGGAGAACTTCCGCGAAACCTGGAATGCCTCTGGATATGAGAAGCACTGTGGGAAAGACCTTGCAATTTTCTCTTTGGAGCTTTTCTGAAGGAGAGCCAACCACAGCTCACAGCCAGAAAGCTAGCTGGGTCAAAAAGTTAGCACAGCTTTTGTTTCAGTTTTGGTCTGTTTCCGAAGCTGAGGGGCTGTGAATACTGCTGAAAGCAGAGCTTCTTTTCCCACCCCTACAGCTTGAGGACCTCAGTGGTTCTTGGTGATGGGTGAGAGAGTGAAAAGAGGCCTGGGTGGAAAGCTAGGCTGCTGAAATGCACTCGTTTGGACTGCACTGTGGTGGAAGGAGGTCATTCCCATCTCTGCTTCCCAACCACAAGCAACTGCTTTGAGGTAGAGAAGGAGATGCTGGGGAAGAGAAGTTTTCCCATCTGGTGGTTGCTTTGTCATCTGGCTGTGAAGCAGCACTCCTTATGGACATGAGCAGATGCTCGCTTCCCTTGGGGTTCCACCTTCATGTAAAGTCAGATGCCATCAGCAGCTCATAGTTGAAGGGGCAAAGGAAACGATGACATTGTCATAGAGATTTTCATATATGGAGTCCAACAGGAATGGACTGGGTGCTGGAAGGATATGCCTAAAGAAATCACGTTTTTTAAACTTTGACATTTTCACTGAGTTGTGGAGGGAGGAAAAAAAATCTGTTGTATTCAGTCTTAATTTACTGCTTTTGTCTGTGTTTCCAGGTTTTTTTATTTTCTGGGGTGAAAGAAAAGACTTTGAAGGCATATGTGTTTCCCTCTATTTATAAACCTTGCTGTCCTCACAGATGCTGGAATACAATGAGCAGTTTTCCACTGCTCTTGTGGCCCATTGAGTGTGCGTGTTTCATCCTCATGCAGAAATTTTGTCGTGCATGGTTTTGTTCTGTCTCCCTTTTTCTCCTCTGCTCCAGCTGTGGCCTTTGAAGCCCAGTCAGATACGCACATCCTGGGCATTTGCATGAATCCAAATGTTTCAAATAAGAAAATTTTGGGTTACATGTTCTTGTAATTAGCTCAGAAATTAACACTGGAAAACTTTGCTGCAATGTCAGCCTTGTTGTGTTCTCATAAAACAGTCCTCCCACAAAAGAAGGTTGTTGTATATACTTCATAATCTTTATATATACTTGATACTTTTAGGCTTTACATAGTTCAGCTGTAACTTGGAAGGTCTTCCTTTTTGTCTCAGCCTCCCCCTCAGCCCTCTTGGCTTGGCTCTGGACAGTTGGGGGTTTATGTTCTCACTGGTGTGACATCCCCCTGACCCAGAGCCACAGGAGCAGCAGCTTCTCAGACCCTCCAGCAGGCAGCTGATACTACTGAAAATGATCATCTCAGGCTTTTCCTCTCCCCTGCTCAGTTGTGGCTTAGCTCAAAGTCTTAATTTTTCAGAGCCACAAAATATTGTATTGTCTTCCTTGCATGAGCAAAATTGCTACTGGACATTTTCTGCTTATGTCTCTTTTTGCTATATTTTGACCTTGTTTTCTTTTAACACAGAAATACTGAGGGAGAAAAGTGATACTAGACAAGGTCTAGTTGATTCATACTTACAAATTATTGTTACCTTGCCATGCTTATGATGGGTATTTTGCATGAGATATGGTACATTTCTGAGACATCCACACAATCAACTACCTTGTGGTCCAAAGGTCAGCCCAAACCTGCCACCAAGTCCTGGCTTGCAATCTGTGTGCATGGAGGTGAATGAATTTGGGCTGATTGGGAGATCCCTTGGGTAGTGTAGATCTGGCCTTCAAAACAGCATTGCTTAAACTGTGTTAGAGGACATTTTGTCTCTCTGCTCTGCAGTGCCAAGGTTTTCAGGTTTGGTCTGTATTTTGCTGTTTGCTTTAAAGTGACATTGCTCACTCAGACTGACAAGCTGACTTTGCTATCCACACATGTCTACATGTCTCCAAGCAGTCGTGGTGGGACTTCATCAGAATGGGTCTTACATTAAGCAGATTCATTTTCTTCAATGGCTTCAGATAATTTGGAAAAGATAAGGACAGAAAAAGGAGAGCAATAAATGTGTCTGCCAGTCACAAACAGGGTAAGAACAGCTGAAGATGTGAAGGTCTTTTAACATGGTCTGTGAGCTCTTTTAACATAGTCTTCTCCTGGGAATTACAAACCAGTGGAAAAAAATCTTTCAAATTATGGGCTCATGCTAGAGCAACAGGCAGCTGTAGTTGTTCCCAACATGCTCTTATGGCCATTTAAAATAAATCATGCATTTGACAGTCTGTGGCATACATCCAGTTAAAAGTCAACTCGATTCTCCTTTGGTAGAAGTCTGAGTGGGAGCTTTGTCATTGATTTCCACAACAGCAGAAACCGGCCCTGGCGTTTGTCACCTTTTAAGTTACATACCTCCCATGGCACTTCTTGCTGGAAACGTTCAAGAAATCTCTCCATTATAAACAAACATGACCTGAAGCAGGGCCACAAGATTTGAGCACTGGTGCCGTGAACACCTCAGCTCTCCAGCTACTCATATAACTGTCCATAGAGTAGAAAGCAACACATTCCTCATGAAAACTGGACTGGGACATCCTGGAACATACAGAGCAGTGACTATGGCTGGGCCAGGAGAATAGATAGCAATATATATATAATTCATCACTGCAGTGCATGTTTTGGAAGCAAAAGGATTTCATGTCAGGAAAAGCATGCTTGCCACTCCATATTTCAGTTGCAAAGGGATAGCCAGAGCTTTGGCAGCATCTGGATGTTAGATATACCTTGGTCTCTGTCAGCACAAGCTAGGGTTCCACAGTACATTCTGAATGTCCAAATTATTTTACTGCAATTGGTAAAGGAGTAAATCTGGAGCAACTGAAGAATAAGCACGTACGAACCAGTTTACCAGTTTGTGGCACTGTTAATGATTACCCATCCTTCGTTATGGGGCAGCACGAGTAGCATAGATGGCATATCTAACCATTAGCTAATGAATGCCTTCACTTCTGTTCAGGCTGAACTGCTAACAGGAGAAGCTGCTGTTATAGTTATAGGTTAATTGTGTCCGCTGTGGAGTGGCTGATAGCCAGTTCCCAAAGCAGAACTCTTGTCCATGTCCAGGCTGGGATGCTGTACTGGGAAATTGTCACCTCAGTTCCAAGCCAGTGCTGTTGTTGGCAAGGAGGCCCTGATGCCAACCCAGGTGGGGAGGTGGGAAGTCTGAGATGGATGGCTGGGTGGAAGGACAGAAAGGAAAAGGGCTTGGAAGAGAAGGCAATAAGCCTGGTAATGAACGGCTTAGAGGCCAGAGTCATCTCATAAAAACCACACATCTAAGAGAAGCTGGGAGACTTCAGTCAGACTTCAGTTTGGCTGACAAAAGGTGCCACTCCTCCTTGGACACTCCTGAAACATTTATTCTCCTGCTGGCTGGCAATGAGGCCAACTTAAGCCAATGGACATGCTGTCCAAAATCAGGGCAGGTACTGAATAAACAGCGGAGCCCTGACAATCTGCTCCTTGGCTGCTCTTTAGTACTGGTCTGAGCCCTGGAAGAGGATCTGGAGGGATCCCTCACCAAAACAGGCAGAGGATGCCAGAGCAGCACGCCCACGTTGATGCATCGCTTGGCCGGTCTCCGTGCTGTGCCTGCTCGCACCAAGTCTGACAGCCTGTTTGCTTGTATGGGCCACTTGGCTTAGAAATGCCTTGTCCCAAGTGTAGTATCTCACACAGATGCTTGTAATTCATTGAAACCCCCTTTGCTCTCATGGCAACTAGCCACCTAGATGTATTTTAATCCAAAATTAAGTGTTGTAGATTATAAATAGCTCCTGCACACACTACGGATGTATTCCAAAGAAATACTTGGACACGCTTCTTGAAGGAAGAGTCAGTAAGGAAAGGCAGTTTGGTTCAGCTGAGTGCCAAGGTATGCACTGCTGATTTCCCTTGCTGTTCAGTAAAACTGAGCTGCTGTCAGAATTGTTCCCTTCTTTGCTCCTTTTTTTTTCAACAATTACTTTTTTAGGCAGGAAAATAGTTGAACTAACTATGGTAAGTAATAGGTGCAGAGTCATAATATAAACCCGCCTCATTTTCTGGGGTATTGATATCAGCCTTACCTGTTTGATATATCAAAGGAAATATCTTTCAACAGATACTTGTCTTCTCTACATGGTTTCAGGGGTTGGTTTTGGGTTTTGTTTTTTGTTTTGTTTTTTTTTTTTTTTGGCTGAAGCAAAGCCCGGGAAAATCTATTACTTTATACATAAAAAAAAAAAAAAAAAAAAGAGAAATCTGTTTTGCTGGCTGCAAAGGACCATTTGGAATTACAGGAAAAAAAGCAACTTAATTCTCTGGCGGTCTGGTTCTTCCAGAGGTCTGCAGGAGATGCTGAACATTGTTAAACACTTTAATAAGGCTGATTGAGTTAGTTTTTTTGTATTTTGCAAGTACTTGGATCCCTGTTATCAACAGTGTCCTGAGGTCTCAGAGACCTTGAAGACACCTGGAAGCTCTACGTCATCAGTCACCAGGCGCTGTCAGTCCTCTGTGGGATCTGGCAGTGGGGGCATGAAGGGACTGAGTCCCAGATCCTAGAAGGTCTTGGAATGTCTAATGCCTGCTGTCTTTCCTGGCAATGCAGAGCCTCTGTGTCTTTGGGGGTCTACACCCAAGTGGCTCACCCACTGGCTGGGAGAGAGCAGCTGTCTGATCCCAGACCTCTCCATTTCTGAGGCTGTAGGGGACCAATACCCCATGCATTCAGTGATGCTGGTGAGCCCCTCACCCAAGCTTCACCCAAACTGTGAACATCACCACTGGACACTCGTAGTGACCTGTGAGGGCAGCACTGGTACCAACAGGGCTGCTCAGCTCAGCCTCCCCTTCTGCAGAGCCACAGGAGGAACAAGGATGTCTGTTTTCAGCCTGTGTTTGCAGCTGTCTCCTGCACAAAATGCCTGCAGAAGGCAACACAGAAGGTACTGAAGCCAAGGGCAGCAAAGATCAGACAGGGGACCATGAGTTTGCTGTGTTTTAAACTAGCACAGACACTGTTCCGAGTTGCTATCACATCTTTGGATAGCACTGTAGATACGTGGATGCAGAAAACTGAGTGCAGAACTGTGGGGTTCGTCTCCAGAAATGCCCTTCTCCTTGATTTAATCTAACCCTTGCTATAGTGTGTTGTGATTGCTACAGATGACAAGAGGAGCAGAAGCCAGAAGGCTTCACCAGGTGTTGGTGCTTGGATCAGTGTGATGAATTTTGAAAGATCTTCTAGCAAGGTGCAAGGCATGCAGGAGATGTAGCCCTGGCTGCTTGTAGTATTAAAGGACCTGCAAAGGAGTAAATGTGAAAAGGAATGTGTCTTATATCCATTGATGTAAAGCATTCTGAATGTCTTGCTGAGGCCAATCAGTCTTATAGTGATAGACAAGGATTAGGACACTTTTAACCTGAAGTCAAAGCAAATGTAAATTGCTTGTTTTGGAGAGAGAGGTCCTTCTCATGCAGAATTCTGTATTTATCCTAACAGTTGACACTTCCATAAGTGCACATCTGAATGTGGATTTTCCCCTTTTCTGGCAGGAAAATTGTCTTTCTCAACTTGCTCCATTTGCTCCCTGTCCATGTTTGACAATCTTTGAAGTCTCCCATATCCATCATTAACCACTGAAGGTCAGCACCTTGCAAGCTCCAAAGAATATTTTTTTCCTGTCACTGATTTTCTTCCCTACAGTTGTCCCGTGCCCTTGCTTTAAACTTCTTTGTCTTCGGCCATCCACCACAGAGATTAGGCCAGAAGTAGAACCGCTGCTCTTGAAATAGGCACTAAAAGTTTCAAGTAATTTCTTCTGTTTTTCATACAGACATCAGCAGAATTGCACGACATTCAGGGCCGAACAAGGCGGGTGCCTGGAGATTCATTTTCCTGCAATGAATCTGCCAAAGCCTATTTCTGAGTAATTTATCGTTGATTTGTCAAGAGTCGTCAGTCTTCATAGAAAACAGTCTTTTATCTCTGACACAACCAGCATGGCTTTAATGGGAAGGGACTCTTTAACCGAGACAGTTTAAAAACACTTGCCTTTTGACCCCTTTCTTTGAGATGTGATTGAATGTGTGGAGTGTTTTTGCAAGGAGTGCAGAATAAATAAGCAGTGAGGGAGCTGTCACAAGCTGTGGAGTGAAGGTCGTATTCTTCTTTTTTTCACTTGTGTTTTGCCAGATTAACTTCAATGAAATGGGTGACTGGTCTGAATTGAGCCCATTTCTGTGATGGGTTACATGTGTTGCACCACAGGGCAGAGTGAATCTCCAGTAAAAGCTGCCTTGTTTGCAAGGAAATCGGAGCTGGGAGGAACCCAGGGAAATCGGGGGGAGGAACCATATCAATACTAATAAGGTGACAAAACTAGTGTGTAGGAGATGAAAAGCATGAAACATATTGTTATTTCCATGGCAGGGAGAACTGCACCATCCCTGCAAAGCTAGTGCTTCCACGGTCATACCAGGTTGATTTTCAGTTTAAATAGCCTGCCTTGGTCTGTGAGTGGAGGGCTTTCATGTTTAGGTAAACTCCATTAGCCTGCTTGTAAATTACACACAAGTTAAAACATTCCTTCGTGAGCAGATTTACAGGTATGGGTTGGAGGGGTGAGGATGCATGTGTGTGTGTGTCCTGGTTTTCCCAAGGGGGCCAGATATAGTCAGCACCCCAGGAGAGGCAGATTTCAAAGTCCATGGCATACCCATACACCTCTCAGGCCTTCCTGCACCCAGCTCGACCCAAGAACTGGATTAACACGGGCTCCATAACTATACAAACAAGGACTTTGCGATCTCTGAGAAGGTTTGAAAACTTTGGGACTTCCACCCACAGACTCGCAGAATGGTATGGGGTTGGAAGGGACCTCTGGAGATCAGCTAGTCCAAACCCCCATCCAGTCACGTCTGTGTTAATGCATCTGTCACCGGGGAGTGTCCACAGGTCTGCAGGAACCCGAGCCAAAGAAAACACAGCTTGGGGGGAGATGCCACAGCAGGGGCACGTGCACGGGGTCTCCGGGCTGCCTTTGCTTTGGCGCAGGCTCCAAGGATTGCCATGAGCAGAGCAGCAGGAGGGATGCTTTCCTTCTCCCTGTGTTGCAAACCTTCCTCAGCATCCCTGCATCGCTTTGGATGCCAGCAGCACTTTCCAGTGAAGCTAAGGCAGGCCGTGGAAAAGCAGCTTTTTCCCTGGGTACCAGAGCTGCCTTGGGCTGCATCCAGCCTTACCTACCTACCAGCTCTGCAGCGAGTTAATTCTGCCTCCTCTGCAGGTGGGATCATGGGCCACAGGAGGCCCCATGTGGGAGGAACAGACCATGGCAGATACCTGATCTTACTGCCACTTGCTGTGGATGGGTCCATAATGGTGAAATTTTGATGTGGCAGCTCTGGAAGAAGACAGTGAAATTAATGCAGCGCTCCTCAAAGAAATCTGCGCCAGGAGCAAGTAGGAAACCACAGTTGTGTGTTCTATGGTGTGAAATATTGATTATCAGATATATTTTACACCTTTAAAGATGTATATTATATGTTTTGATACTGTCATCAGGGTCAAATGTTGCCCCTGAAATAAATAATTCAGAATTTACATGTGCACACCTGACCAAAGCTGGGAAAGAAGAGATAAAGTTATGTTGTAGACAGTGTGCTGAGGTTCAGAGATTAGGACTGATATACCTAGAGGTATTTGGACTGTGGAAGGCCTGGGCCTACGTCGTTTACCCAAGGTCATGGAAGTGGTTGGAGGCCAAGGAAGTAATTGGAAGCATTTTCTCCACTGTTTTATTTGCTTGTTTGCTTGGGAATTACATGTGTGCATGTGTGTGAGTGTGTTGAAAAACACATTTTTGAACAGCTGCGTCACCCGCTCTTTGCTGATGTCTTCTACGTATGTGGCTTGACGCCTTACTCACTGGAACATCTTTCCTAGCGTTTGCAAACCATAGACTGAAATTTATACATCTTTGTCCTTCTACGACCAGTATTCCATATTCCAAAATAGAGGCTTGTTAACTAACCGCATGTAATTGAAAACAAACAAACAAACAAAACACCCTTTAGTTGCAAACTTTCAGTTAATTTAGATCTTTCACTAAGGTCTCCTCTTGCTCAAGCCTCTATGTCCCCTTGTCACATCTTTCAATGTGCAGTTTTCAAAGACAACCCCGCGCTCACCTTGCTGGGGACCCATTGTCATCCAAAATTGGGACTGGGAGCTGTTAGTATCTGGTCATTTATAAGCTGTTTTGGTGGCAAGCACATGCAACATCCTTTGCCACTAGCTTGTGCACTAAAACAGGGCTCCCACAGTATTTTTAATCATAGGACCACGTAATTTGTTTGGGAAAAGAAAAAAAGGGATTCTGCCCAGAACCATTTTCCTCTGTGCTGCCACCAGGATGTGCATTTGCAGATGAAAGAGTGCTCAAATTTTACTTCAATTTGTACCATCAGATCTAGTTGCCCACCTATCCTATTTCTTGTGCACAGGTGTGGGAACTGAGCAGGTATTTGTGTCTGTTGGTGGCTAAAAACTAATTTCTTCATCAGTGACCTTCCAAAGTCTTCCCCACTACCCAGGGCTTCCCAAGCATGGAGTTGCCATGGGATGATCATGTTATTTATGCGGGAAACCTCATAAACCTCAGAAGCACTGTGACTTTATTCTAACTATAACAAAGAGTGGGTGAAAAGGGTCTGTTTATCGTGCTCTCTGCACACTTAACACGATGGCCCAAGCCTTGCCAAAAGAGCCTGGACTGACAAGAAGCACATGCGCACCTCGGAGGCCGATGGTGTTTGATAGCGGGGATGCCAGGGAAGATTTCACATTCTTCAGGTCTAATCTCTTATAACAAAATGGAATTCAAACCTAACCCTTGAGAAAATAAGTCAGCTCTGGTTAGTGTCATGCCATCTCCCATGTATTGGTCAGGATTTGCTTTTGGTGGATTAGAGCTATCGTTTACCTGTTTTCTGCTTGGTCAGCAATGTTATTGTTTTAACAATATTTTTCAAAGTTGTTTATTTTTGCTACTAATCTAAGATGAGCCCTGTAATTATCTGTGAAATGGAGGAAGCAGTCTGGGGCAATTCCTTTCTGTAACTGTGATGCTCTCTGGAGGCAATGCCTGATGGTCACCACCACGTTTTCCAAGGTGCCTTTTTCCATGGTTATTTTAAAGACAGTTGCATCCCATTTCAAGTACCTTGGTCCTGCATTAATATGTTTTACTAAAAATGACCCTGACAGAAGGCAGAGACTTTCTGTCTCCTAGATGGATTAAGTGCCATAATAATGTTTGTGATGAGAAGAATCTTCCCCCCGCCACAGTATTTTCATTTAGTGCATGTTTTGTGGAGTATTTCATACGTTGGACTCCAGAGGCAAGACAACACCTTTTACCTGCTAGGAAAATAAATAAAATATTTAAATAAAATATTTTCACTTTCGCAGTTTCTCATGTTTTAAAGACATAACACAGGATGACCAAATCAGGGGTAAGAGGCATAATTGCCTTCCCATAGTTTTTTAGCCCTTCCTCTCCTCATCCTTTGCTCTTTGCCACCCAAACATACCTGTGTGCTCCTGTGACCATACCACTGTCTTCTCAGAGTCCCTTCCTAACTACTTCCTGCTCTGACTCACGCCCTCCTGGTGGCTCCACCACCCTCTTTCAGGTTGTGACACCTGTTTAGACCTTGGCAGACCTCAGCCCATGCTGCCAGGTTCCCTGATGTTTCCTCAGCTCCTTTCGCTTCCCTGGTTTTCCTGCTTCTTAATTTTTTCCTGTCCTTTTTCTCACTTCCTTGCTGTGCCAGACCCGCTTCCTCTTGACCCATGGATCATCTCTGGCAGCTTTTGCTTTCACTCTTTGCCTTTGCTCTGCCTATTTATTCCTTACACAGGCAGGTAACTCTGTTAATCACAGAAAAGTTAGAAAGGAACTCCACGTCTTTCTAGGTAACTAGGTATAATTATTCAAGGCGTATTTTTTGTACCTGGACAGATTCAGTCTGGACATTCGTCTGGAAGAGGTCACAAATGACCAACACAAGGCCTTTCAAATCCAAAAAGTAGCCTAGACCCAAGATGTTCTAAAAACCTTCTGTTTTCTCTGTGTTTATACCTTCAGTCCTGCTCTGATCTCCCAAACATATCAATGCCAACAGCTGGAGATCTGGTGGAGTTGCCACCAAGCCGCTTGACACAAACACAATGCTATAGTAGGATTAAGACTATTTACAATAACTGTTTGCTTGTTCTTTAATTGAAGCAGATGGAAAAGGCCCTGATGAAAACGTCGGTTGTAAATGGATTAAGAAAAATCAGAGTGCATACCTCTGAAGGTTCCAGTGAAACATCTTAAAGAAACAAAAAACCCTCAGCCTGCCCCCTCAGCATGATGTTCATAGTTTGTTTTTTTTCAAAGGGTGGGGGTGGGATGTATGGAAAAATAATCTCCTGTGTTCGGGATCACTATTATACTTTCACAGCTCTCTGTGCATTTATACCAAGCCTAATACAACAGCTCGGATGGAGGTCTATGAATAGTAGGGTAATACAATAACTACTCAAGACCTTGTGAGCTTTTCATGAATGCAAGTGACCCCAGTGTATTTCTGACTTTTTTTTCTTCTCTATGCCCTCATCCTCCTGTTCTGCAGTGTGCAGGCACCGTTACTTTCCACTGTGGAAATGGGCTTCTGAAAGAGCCTCTTTGGAGGCAGTGATCAAAGTTTGCCTCTGAGCTATTCCAGTTGCTAACAAAATCCAGAAAATAAACTTGAATTTGTATTATTAATCCACACCATTATGAATGAACTGCAGGAAACAATGCATCTTCCTACATAAACAGTATAAATAAAACTTCTGATAAGCACTTTGCTACATTGAGTTGCTCATTCTTTTCTTTGAGAGCATTCCAAAATTTAGTGTGCAACTTAATCAACTTCATACATGCTTGAGTTGGGCAAGTCAAAACTAACATGACCCTGCGCAAGGAAAAGCATCCCTCGCACGAGAAATCACATTCTGCTTATTTACTGAACGTGAAAACAGTCCCAGATCATTCCTTCCCTGAGGCAACAGGAACATTTCAGTGTTTCCTTAACCACCGCCACCCTTCAACACTTTCCAGGAAGCAAACCGTGTTCTCAGGGTGGCCCTGGCCGTATGGCTGTTAAAGCTGAGACGGAGCTGATGAAGCAAAATGATGAAAACCTCAATTCTAATGTATTCAGCAGCAACAGGGTCGCCAGCTACAAATTGTGGATGTTGTTGCATGGTGCTGTTTAACCTCTCTTTTCTATCTGCTATTGACCACACTTAATTTATTTCATATCTAAAACTTCGGAGCCTGCTTTGGCAAAGAGGTGAGTACAGGATTAGCTTCACCTGCAGGTTACCTTGTTTAAATTAACAAGGCTGTTTGCATGAGTTAAATGAAAACATACGTAAGCTGCTGTAGTATTTTTAATTAAAAAGATAGTACAGTGTGTTGATACAGTGCTATGTGGGTCGTAGGCATTAAAGAAAAGACAGAGAGTTGAGTAAAGCAGTTCAGGTGGTGAATCAGATCTGCAGTAAATGGCAAAGGTTTTTTGGGGAAAAAACCAAAACAAAACAAAACACTTTTGGGGAGCATAGTTATGCCAGGCCTCTCTGGGGATCCTTTGAAAATCAGAGTCCTTCTGAAGTCATGACACTTGGGTCTGGTTTGGAAATCATCCAGAGGATTTCTTCTCTGTCCTTGGGCATGATTAAATTTCTTTAAAAAATCGAGCTTTTTGGAGGGACTGTGACCACTTCTGGAATGTGGTAAATTAAATCCTTTGTCATCTATAGACAGACATCACGGGGGTTACAGCAGTGCAAACCTCTCTTCGTTTCAGACCTTGTCACTGGATACTTTCCACGTGGGGCGGGAGAGTGTGGAACACGGTGGTGTGGAGACAGGTGTCTCCTCGGTGCCTGGGTCCAGGTACCCAGGTCCTGCTTTTGTTCCTGCTATCTCCGAATCAGTGAGAGAGACGAGGGCTTAGCCCTGGGAGAAACACTCACAGTTTTCACTGGCTTCAAGACAGCGAGTTCTGTCTTTGCTTACTCATTATTTGTATAAAGGAGAAGAAGTAATTACAAAGAATAAACATCTACAACATCCTCTCAACAGCAAAAGCTAAATAAAAGTCTGCCATGCAGAGCTCCCTTGCTTAACTGAGCACAGGAGCAGAGAAAATGAAGGAGCAGTGGCACCTAGAGCAGAGAATCACCTTGAAGCCAGCAGCTCACAGCATGTACAGCAAGATGTGATGACAGCAGATGCTGAGCAAGAGAGGGAAAACTTCTGACAAGCCCGTTTCCCAAGTAAGAGTCCATCCATCATGAGCCTTCTTCTGGGTACTGGACAACATACCAAAGGGCTTAACAGCTTCCTAGTAGCTGATTCTTACGCAGGGATCTGCATTATTTATTTATTCATTTATTTTACTGTTTCTGTGGGGATCTGGATTATTTATTTATTTATTTTACTCTTAGGGTCTTCCTGTTACAGACAGGGGAACCCGAGACAGGGAGCAGTGACGTGACCTATTCAAACATTGCCTGCAGCAAAGCAAAAACAGTAGAAGAGGGGGTTGCCCGAGTCCTCTTACACATCTTTATTACTTCTGTGCTGCTTTAATAGAGGAGTTACAGTTCATGACTTGCGTATCTCTGACTTCCCTGGCTGTAAAATGAAGTTATTTATACTACAGGTGAAAGTGCTAGTGAGACCGATTTGCAGATCGGCATTTGGCTGGAGACTTTCCTACTCGTAGGAAGTTCTGTGGTGATCAAAGCCAAAGCGTTGGCCAAACACTTTGCAAGGGCATTGTCGTTTTTGCAGGTTTTGGGCTCCCAGGCAGTTAGGCTGTGAAAACTGGGTATGGTACAGGGATGGCCAGACCTGATGCGCTGCTTTCTTGCTTTCTCCAAGTCTTGTT
>VXBW01001444.1:163414-182021 GCA_013400375.1 Thinocorus orbignyianus | reverse complement strand
AAAAAAAGTAATTTATGGATGAGGGAGGCAGAGGGAAAAACCTGACACTTCCCAGTTTTCAGATCTTTCGTTAAGAGTCTGCTTTAAGAGTCCAGGCTCTATCTGCTCTCTCTGTGTATGGCCAACAGGCAGAAAAGTAAAGAGTTGCTCTTCAGGCAACATGTCCTATTTCCTCTTAGTTGTAAAACTTCTTAAAGAGAAGTGAAACTTTTGTTTTGAAAGTTCTTCTCAATGAAGAACTTTACCCACAAAAGTTTTTATAAAGATAGACCTGTGGTCCTGCCATCTCCTCTGGGTTTTAAATAGATTCAGAGTGAATTCAAACTTTCTCCTTGTATCTTACCTTAAATTGCATCCTTTTCCTGCAGAAATTTTTCTGTGTGGCTCAAGAAGGCTACTTACTATACATGACTGTGTTTGCAGGACTGGCCCTTTCTTGATTGTTCTTAGAAGCTCACCTGTATCAAAGGATGGCTCTTTTGGTCTCCCGTGTGGGTACTAAAGATGATCTATGAAAAGAGTTGCAGAGGGTTGCATTTTTATAGCTCTTATGACTTCCCCGGACCAATACCAAAGTGCCTCACTTTGGGAATTCTTCATAATTCTTTTTAACATTCCATGGAAAAAGAAAAAGCACATAAAAAAGTTCTTAAAGCAGATTGAAGGCATCTTAGCAATGAAGCGAGGTCTCTGCTTGGCTTTGCAAGCTGAGTTTATCAGCCAGAGTCTTGTTTGCGCTGTTTGTTGTCCTCACACTGACCCATATTTGAGTTGCAGTTTTATCGACCGTGCCTAGAAGGGTCCTTGGTGGTGCCTCTCCAGATTTACATCAGTGGGTGCACAGTGATGCTGGAGGGCAATGTTTTTTAACCCTAGGATGGACTTGCCAGGAGTTGACTTGTAGTTCTAGATCCTGGGCTAAATTTCTGTCCTCGTCAAGGAGCTGTATCATGCCAAATTCTGCCTTCAGTTACCCACTAAGGTTTACTACAGGATGTCAGTATTATCTATTTCTCCAGCCATAAAATTGAGGAAAAGGTCTAATTTATGCCTCACAGAAAAAAAGAACTTGATAGTTTATGCTGAAGATGTAGTGTTCCTGTTAGGGCAGAGAAGGTCGCTGTAAATTGAATCTTCAAATAACTTGCTGGACTTTGTTTACTTATGTTGATTTGCTGTCATTGCAGTTCAACAAAATGCTACTGTTTGAGATAAGAGGAAAAAATGTTTCTTTTTTTAAAGTATATTTTTTCACATAAATTAGATTTTTGTGATGTTTTCTTATGTTGCAAAAATATCCAGAGTATTTCCACAGTGGGAGTAAGCTAACGGTACATCACTGGACCACCTCCAGTGAAAATAGCTGTGGGGGAGTGGAAAGAGCAGCAGAAACCAAGTAGTTGGGAGCAAGAATTGGTAACATGTACACATATATTTATTTACACATCCTCGTTTGCAATACAGACTGCTGGATATTTTTAAGTACCAGGAAAAAGAGACTTCAAACGTTTTCATTGACCTTACAGCCATTACAGTTATAAGTCGTTCCAATGAAAAGAAAATTGTTCCAAGAAATTTTCCTTAAGGACTTGACAAAGATTTAATGCAGGACAAATATATCTTTAGGATGGAAATAGAGAGGAAACTTTCTGCGTTCAGATTCCTCTTAATTGTATCTTAGGACCGAAGACCCTGGCTGTATTCCATAATGTCCAATTTGGTGCTTTGCTCTGTAGACCTTTTTTTTTGGAAGAAAGAACCAAACAAATACAACAATCCTTTTATTAAATGCCATCTTGACCGTGCTTCTTGGAAGTATAATGGCCCAGAGGATGAAAAATCACAGCAAGTTGTTTATTACTGAAATGCAGTCTCAGTTGCAAGAAGATTAACTGTTTTGAAATATTAAATATCCTGCCTGCTACAATGGCATGCATACGGAAAAAAGCTGCAAAGCAGCATCAAAGAACTGGAAAAGTCTCTGTTGTGTCTCATTCTGGGGACATGTAATTGGTACTTGTGTGAAATGCTTGAGAACACAATTTTCGGAAGTGGTTGTTCCGTCCCTGAGTTACCCTATTAACTAAATGGGGCTGCTGCAGGGAAGACCTGTACCATGAATCCTTATGTCAACCCAAGCCGCCCAGTCATAAGTTCAAGGTGAAACAAAGACCTCCAACATCTGGGTCTGGAAGTCAACTGTCAAATGGGTGTTCTGCAGCTGAGTATCAATAGCTGGATTAAAAGCTCCTTTACTTCTTTTCCTGGGTTGGGTTTGAGTTTTTTTTTGGTTTGTCTTTTTCTGGTAGGAAAACTATAGTTCCTCAGCCTGTTTATATAGCATGAAAAAGGTGTGTTCATGAGGAAGGCTTCTTTGGAGGAGAAGGTTCTTGATAAATACAGAAGCAGCCACTGGATTCTGTTAGAAATTGTTTTCATTTGGCTAAACTGCAGACTTCAAATAATTTAAAAATTTTCCTTGTTACTGAAGACAAAATGTAGTTGTTTGTCTTTTGAAGATACTTTTCTATCTTTTACCTCATAGCAGAAAGACATCCCACCTTCAGAAGGCTCCCAGAAACCTCTCATGATATCTTTATGAAGTATAACTGTTAGTCTCTTGGAGAGAATAAATTTTTTTTGGCATCTCTTCTTACTGAAGCATGAGTTTTACAAGTAAATGCAAGATGTTTTTATTTGGTAGCAGCTGTAAAAATAACAAGAAACATAGAACATCTCAGCTTATTTGCCTGCTTTACTCAGACTAAATGAACTATCTTTAAAAGACTTTGAGAGGCACAGACATCTACTGCTTTTTATTTGCATTGTTTACACTAAACCTTTATTACTTCTCCTTACAAATTCCTTTTTTAAAAAGAATTCTTCCTAAAAAGTATATTTTCCACTATGTTCTTCTCTGCTAAATGCACCAAGATACTTCACGGGCTACAGTAGGTCAGTCATTCCCTTCATAAAGTCAATGTTTAGGTTGTGGTTTATCCATAGAGCCCTTAATTTTTCCTTTACAGCATATAGCTGAAAATCATAACAAAAGGGAATTATTTATAAACTCAGAATCTCAACTGTTGAAGTTAGGAAGGTTCTGGCAATGTCTTAGCTGTCTGTAATGGCAGAGCATGAATTCTTTTGGAAGAAATTCAGGTTGAGATATGACAGCGTATACACATAAAAATGCTACATAAATTACTGTCTCACCCAAGATGGCAAGAGTACCTCCTGTTTGTTCTCTAGTGCCTGTGAACAAAAAAGTTATCTAGAGTCAAAATCTGCTTCGCCACACCAGTGCAAATTGGATGTAGTTCCACTGGCTTTGATTGAGCTTCTCTAGATTTATGCTACTTTAAGTGATGGTGAAAATTCTATTCGGCTTTTATGAAATGTCTTCCAGCTCCCTCCAGGATGAAGTAATTTGATTGTATTTTTCAAGGAATTGTCTAACTCAGCAGTTGTTGCACACGGGCAGTTAAGTTCTGGGTTTTTAGCACCTTTCTGTATCACCATAGATTCTTAAAGTTAATTTTGACTGTGGCTAATAAAGGATTTAAAAAACCCACAAAACTCTAAAAAAACCCAAACACAACTGTCAAAGCCCAGCTTGTTTCCTGCGTGATTTCTTTGGATAGTCAGCAGTTCTGTGCTGATTGTACATAAATAAACCAAATATGTACAATTTTAAACAATTTTTAAAATGTCGGAAATCTTCAACAGGCTGGTGTATCTTCACTAGTACTATAACCAGGCCTTTGCATTTATAGCCTTGTCTTGGCAAGACCAAAGCAAGTTTATTATCAGACCCGTGATGCCCTAAGGGATGGATCGTCAAACCGTTTGGATGCTTCACTCCATTGATTTCGGTAGGAGTCAGATGCCTACGTGTCATCTGAGGACCTGTGCTCAAGTATAGAGCATATGGAATAAAAGACTAGTAAATACTCGTTAATTTCTTTATGTGGCAGGACTTTGTAACTTACTGACATGAACAGAAAAAAACCAATGACCAACCCTGACTACAAATCTCATTTTAGAATATCACCGAGTCCGTGTTCAGTATCTTTGGGAAGGGATAAGAATGAGGCTCTCTGTATTCTGAGAAAGCAGGTCACTCTTCCAGCTCTTCTCTGGATCGTCCTGCATTTATCAACATCCCTAAACCACGAAGAGCAAAAAAGATGCTGAGTTTTAGGGTTATGTGCGCTGCTTCCAAATGCCAAGGCAGAACATACCCCCTCTTTTCCCTTGTTAATTATCCAAGAGTCTCAGCAGTGGCTTTGATTACAGGGCTGCATTTTTTCCTTCCTAGACATGTTACTTAAACTCATGCAGTTTCATACCGAAAGCTGCAAAGCTGCCTCAAAGTTTTCTTTTTTGACTTGCTTGCAAATATTTTAACTTCGTTAAAACAGTGCTGCAAGTAAGCAGACATATGGAAAACACTTCAGCCTTATCAGGAGTCTGGGGAGAGTGTGTAAGTCTGCCAAAGTAGGAACTGGATATGCCCAAAGGGGAAAAGCCTGTGGCAGCACCAGGGCATGGCAGGATTACACTGTCCTCATACTGTGCTGTGTGACAAGGTACTGCAGGGTGACTCTGAGAGGAAATTAAGGGCATGGATTTGATAATAAATATAAAGGTCCACGGATTTTGAATAGAAAATTAGTCTTGGATCGTTTTCATTCTGGGGTGTGTGGAGCTGGAAATGCAGAGACGCAGAATAAACATCCCTGAAACCCCCAGTCTGCCATGGTGCTGAAGAGGAAAAAGCACATTAACTTGAATAAATATGGGAAAAACAATGTCTCTGAAAACTCTGGGCTTCTTGCTAGAATTCAGAGAAAAACTGAGGCACAATTTCCCCTGAGGCATCCAGAACTGTGAGGTGGTGCTCTGAAATGCCTCTTGGTCAGTCGCCTGAGAAGAGCCAAGGGACATACATCTCAGGGGATAAAGCTATACGTTTTCTGTCTGCCTTAGAGATGTCACTCCAGTCAGAGTTTTTCCAGTGTTTTCCTAGAGGAATATATGCAGTCGCTGGAATGTTTGTGCTTTTCTAACACTCTTGCTTGGTGGATCATCGCCTCTGGTACTTAGATCTTTAGGAACAAGAGAAAATAAATAGTGGTCAAAACTTGGCAGGAATTGATCCCCAGCAGGGATTACTTAAACCCTTTGCTGTTCCACGTATCATTTAAAGAGTCAGCTTATTGTAGGTAAAATAAATTTATCTGGCTAAGTGGGAGTACTGAGATAGTTGTCTCTATCAGAGGAAAATGCTGGAGGTGAGAGTCTCATCAGCTGGCAGAGGCACAGGAGAAAAGGTCTGGTTATGGCAAAAACAGGAACTGGAAATGAGAAGGGCAGGTGTGGTGCCACAGTATATGCAGTGAAGCAATTTCAGTAGTGGTGAGAAAATTTTAATACTCCTGTACAAACTCTTGGCAAGACCTCAGGTGGAAGAGCCTCTGCAGTTCTGGATGTTAACTTGCAAGGGTGAGGAGTCACACCTGGGACAAGGCTTTCACAAAGACGGACAACATGGGTGATGGTTTAGAGGTGTAATGAAGAAACCTCCCTCTGGGAAAGGTGCAAACCAGTCCTAGTTTAAAAATTACACAGCTATTTGAATGATGCTTTAAGATCATAGAATCATAGAATGGTTAGAGTTGGAAGGGACCTTAAAGATCATCCAGTTCCAACTCCCCTGCCATGGGCAGGGACATCTCCCTCTAGACAGGTTGCTCAAAGCCCCATCCAGCCTGGCCTTGAACACTTCCGGGGATGGGGCAGCCACAACTTCTCTGGGCAACTTGTTCCAGTGCCTCACCACCCTCATAGCAAAGAATTTCTTCCTGAGATGCTGGTCTTATTATACATAGTCCATATTGAAGTGGAAATACGACTTCTAAGTTTGGAACTGGAAAGCCTGCATGCAGTAATGGGGCCCTTGCAGGCATCTGTACTCAGGCACATGACTTGGAGAAGTTGTCTTCTGCTGGGTAGCTCAGATGGTTTCACTAGATTGCAAAACTGTGTGCAGAGTCATTTTCTTCCAGCTGTGTAGTTGGTTAAATTGAGCCAGTGTATTCCCAGCTGCCTCATATCAAATAAACCAGCAGTCCCCAGGCTGTGGTCATGCTAACTCCAGCCTGGAGGTGTTTGGGGTCAGCACAGCAAGCTGTCAGGGACACCAGCTTTGCCTCTCACACTTGCACTAGTGCCTGTGGTTTGACCACTGACTTTTGCAGGCTGGAATTCCTCTGTCTCACAAATCATGGCCTGGTGCCTTAGAATCAGGTGCTCCTTCCTCTCCAGCGTTTTGCCTGGGCTTTTAGCTTTGTTATTGAAAGTGGTGAACGTGGGAAATCTTATCTCTTGTCTGAATGATTTCCAGAGCTGTGCTCAACATCCTGTGATGGTGCTGTCTCTTTATGAATGTCTCCCTTGTCATTGTTAACATGGAACAAATATCCCTGGAAATAAACAAAACAAGGAAATATAGAAAATATTTGCTGTAAAACAGAATGGTGTTTAAATTGAAGGTCTTCCCAAGAAACTTACTCGTACATGCTTTGGGCAGAGTGTGCTTTGTCTAACCTTGAATGTTGACTTTTCTTTCTGAATCTGAGTGGGATAATGTGGGGAGTTTTTAAATGTCAGTCTCTGTCAGGGACTTAAATCATGGTAAGTCTTTTGTACGCCATGATTTAAAAGCCGTAATGGAGTTAGAGCCTTAATGGCATGTATGTGTATGAATTCTAGAAAAATAGTATTTTTAATTAATTAACAGTATTTTATTGTAGTCATTTTTGAGTATAGAGAGAAATGTTTGAGTAAGTTTTTTTCAATCCTCAATCCACAGCTCTAAGCTTTGATCATATAGTGTCTCCAAGGGTAAAGTTTTGGGGAATAGCCCATGGTGTGGTTCAAAGAACAGAACTTTTACTCTTCATGAGGTTGTTCCAAGTGGCACTTTGGGGATTAGATATCTCAAGACGTGTAAAAAGAGAGCTTTTTGTATGAGTGACGCCTGCTCAAATCCAGTCCAGAGGCTGCTGGTACACAGGTTGGGGTATTGTAGCTTTGTTTTCTTTCCTTAGGAGAGCTAAGAGGTGGGTTGCCTTGTGTAGGTGACTTTTCACAGACGCTTGTTCCCGAACAGTAAGAGAGCAAAGACTTGACCTGGAGGTTGACTCTCCAGTGACCCTTAAAGTTGGAATAACTGAGAAAGCAGTGGTTGCACCAATAAAAGCTTCAAATGAGCTGAGGGCTGAAACAAGGGAGATTGTTGCTAATAAGAACTGAACCGATGCCAGCAGAAAGCTGATACAGGAGCAACATGAGTGATATTATCTCCCCAACAGACGTGACAGTGTTCCAGAGGCTGCAAGGTCAGACCCTGGGTTTGCTTAAGGGCACGTGAAGACAAAATACATCCTTTCTATAGTACTGTAAACAGGGATCCAAACCAGGATAATTAGCATTGCTAGAATGAGCTCTCTGCTCTGTGGAACTTCTCTGTCTATTTCTCAGCCAAGAAGAACAGAAGAGTCTTTGAAAAAATAATTTGCAGCAAGTTTGAAATGACTCAATGGCCAGAAAGAGAGAGGCTGTGACTCTGCTTTCCACTGTGTGTAAAAATTGCTCGATGCAGACGACTTTTACCATAAGTATGATTTTACTACGGAATGATGATTTACAGGAAGAAGTCAAGGCAAGCATGTCCCGGCCGTCCACTTAACTTCCAACCGACCATTTAGAGCAGTTTTCTCCTGACCTTGTGTATTTAAGGGTCATTAACACACATACCAGAGGGTTTGGGGCAGATTCTGCCCTTTTTATTATGTTTGAAATCTTTAGGACATGAATGAAGGACAGTTCAGCTGTGACTCATGGTAGCAAACCATCTCCAAAGGCATTCTGATTGCTTAACGGAAAGAAGCCCAAGTTTGCCAAATGTTTGAGAGTTACTGACACATTTAGTGGTAGATACAGTCAAGAACAGCTCTTTAGAAACAGTGACCACACAAGTCAGTGACTAACGGTGAGGAGTACTTGGAGGTACTGAAAGGTAATTTGAGAGTAATGCAGATGGATGGGTCCTTGGTTTAGGTACGTGCCACATGGTGACAGTTCTGTAACTTCACATATAAAGCAAACAGAGTGGGGGAAAAGAAGTGAACAGTACCAATGAATTTTTCCAGATCCTAATGGAATTGTTAAGTGAAATGTAATACTGTGTGTCAATTTAACAACCTGACAAGTCTAATGCCAGAAGGTAAAAAGAGCAAGATGAAAATACTGTACAGAAAAGTAAACTAGTGGACTTTAGCTTGTGGGGGGTTTTTTGTTTGCATGTTTATTTTCCAAAAAAATAATTAGGATGCTGACATGATTAAGTTACTTGCTGTGGGTCATTGTGTTCCCACATGCAATGTCGAACTAAGACAAATCCAGTGCCTAAACTCCCTGAGTTTCACCAGGGACTGCCCACGGAGCTCGTGAGGACATGAACCTGCAGGAATGTGAGAAATATGAATACGTGGGGTGTCTTTTTGTTTTTTTTCTTCGGTGGCACCTACCAAAAGAAGCTAGAAACAACTCAAATATTTGTGCTGCAATTGCTTGTTACAGTTTCTGTGTCTAGTTCAGGCTTTGAAAATATAGTTCCAATTCTAAAGCCAATAGCTGTATCTCATGCTGTTATTTTGGGGAGGGATCTCCAGAGGGGGTACAATTTAGCAAAAATGGGTGGAGATCTCAAGAAACATTAACTTTTTTGGAGATGTCTGAAATGACCAAATACTATGGGAGAGTCTGGAAGAACACAAATTATCTCTAATCTCTTGAGAGGTATCAGGAGTAAGGTTTTCTCAGGCAATATATGATCTCTCAGATCTCTCAACTGAAACAAAAATCCAAACATAAAATCAAGGCAGGGAAGCACTTTGTAGGCTCTGATAGTCCCTGATACCCGTAATTTATTCCGGGGTTACAGGGAAATGTGAAAGAGTATTTTAATCTGTGACAGCTGTAAGCTTGCTGTAGTTTTTAAGAAAAGATGAAGTAACTTTAGTGGATTTTTGGATCTCTGTTCCACTTGTCTTGAATGTGATCTCAATGCACACTGCAGATTGACATCAGCACAGGAAACTGTACTCTAAATAGAAAGTAGGTACTTTTTCTTAAATCCCCAGACAATGCAGGATTTGGGGGGAAAGAGATCGCTCACTCTTTTGCTAACTGGTATAAAAATTGCTTTTTCCTCCAGTTAGTTTTTACAATCTCACTGTCTAGCCCATATTAAAGATTTTTAGGCACTCGTACAGCATTCATTAATCTATTGGGTTGGGTGGTTTGCTTTTTCCACCCCAGACTAGACCAGTATTTTTAATTTCTATTGCATAGCACTGGTGAAATAAAGGAAGCACCACAGGAGAGTTGAGGACACAAGTGGTGTTTCGTATTCAGGGGAAGCCAGAGGAGCTGTAAATCCTATAAGAAGGATGCAGTGAGCACAGTAACTTGCAGTCTGAGGAAAGCTGTCCTGAGCCTCCCTAAATACAACCTGGTGGTATAAAGTCCCCCCATCATCCCTTCTGCACGTTTCCCATGGGAAGGCGACATGGTCTGGGAGACAGGGTGCACAGCGGGGACTGGATGCATCTCACTGAGGACACTATGTTGGGTTTTTTTATTATTTCTCCAGCAACAAGTCTAAACCGTATCTGTGCCTGATAATAGGAGCCAGCTCCTGTTAATATCAGTGTCTCCCATCAGCTGGCGTTAAAACTCACTGGGTGGGGAAGATATGGGTAGGAGGTTACATTAAGTGCCCGTGAAGCCTTAGCAGTGATCTGTTTTGAGGAACAAAGTGATATTTACTGTGGGATAGAAACCTAAATTGCTTGCGTTTTTGCTGACATTTTGCCAGTGATATTTTAGAGCTCAGACCACACAAGGAAAATGGTGTTCCAGGATATACGGCCTCCTTAAAGAGAGACTCTGAGACTATGACCTAATGTTTATAACTGCAAGAGTTATTGAGAGTCAATTGGAAATGCAAAATTCCCAAGTGATTGCATTTATCAGTTGTGTGATTAGCATGCTTGTGGAGCATAAACAGCTGAACAAATCCAAATGGTTGATGCAGCTCACCAAGAGAAAAAAAATTAAAAATATGTCAGATATTGTTGAGAATGTAGGTAGGGCATGATTTTGAACTCTGCTCAGAGACGATGATCAAAGGATTTTGTAATGGGCTTTTCATCATTGCTGGTCCCCATAAATGTCTGGGCAAGTAGAGTTTACTTGGAAACTGATAGGAATATCAATGGCATCACTGTACTTGGTGGGATTTTACACATTCAGATATGGAAGTTTGCTTTATGGGTTACTCCAGAGAAGGTTTGGTTTTAGCAAAGCGCTCCTAAGACAAACTTTACTTTTAACATAAATTTATTTAAATATTCCTCTCTCTCTCACACACACACTATACTTTATATAATACATACAGAATCTTGTATATTTATAGCTTTTTATGTCTCTATATTATTTATACAGATATATAAATAAAATCTCTTTATCCTTTTTTATAGCATTGTAGTTGTTTGAGTTCACTGAAGGTTTCTTTAGGTGAGATTACTGTTTGAAGTCTGCAGCTTCTTGAAAATTAATTTTTTATTTCCATTTATATAGTTGAAATCATCATGTCCTTGATGACAGAAGGCCAGATATTTAGTGCTGGTCTGTAAAACCTGGAAGACCTGTTTTGTTGTAGATGAAACACAATGATTTCTGCATTCTAGTTGTATCTTATTTTCACATCTTTGTTGGCTCAAGAAANTTATTATTTTTAGGTTTTGGCTAAGGTTGAACTTAAGGATTTTTCCCAGATTACTCCATTTCAATATGCCTGCATCCTGGAGAAACAATCTGGGAAAACAGGAGAAACTAAAAATGCAACTACAACTGAAAATTGCGGTTAAGTTTAATTGACTTTGTAAGAAGTTTTGCTTTATGCTGTTTTATCCCTGCTTATTTATAAATTATTTTTAAGGAATGTCAATGCTAGTAAAAAAAACATTTTTCCCCCTCTTTTATTTAATAACAAGGGAAACAGGGGCTTACTCCTTTTTTCAAATCACTCGGCTGAAAAAGGATACTTAGAGAGTTGGCTTATTGGTGGTAACTACTGCCAAAATTATTTTACCTGTTGCTATAATATGTGAATGTTTCACACGCAATGCCTTACTCCTATGTCTTTGTCCATTTATGAATGTAAGTTCTGCTGATCCAGGCACTGCAGAGATGTCTATGAGGCCTTCGCTGGAAACCCAAGCTGGAAGGTCCTTGTCTGGGGGGCAGCTTCGAGACAGATTTGCGCAGCGTCCTGCCTGCGTGCAGATGGAGTTTGCTGAGGGTTTGGGAACACTGTTTTTATTAGTTTTGTTCTGTTTTTTCCCTTTGGCTGACTTTGCCCATCTTCGTTCACTCAGCCCCGGGAGTGTGCTTTGGTTGGGACTTTGCACTTAATTCACATCAGCAGTTACAGTAAACACTTAGTAAATAAGAGATCGTGTACTTAAAATATTTTTTGGTATGCATTTTTTTAACAGATTTAACACCTG
Source organism: Thinocorus orbignyianus (assembly GCA_013400375.1). Lineage (NCBI taxonomy): Eukaryota > Metazoa > Chordata > Aves > Ciconiiformes > Thinocoridae > Thinocorus > Thinocorus orbignyianus. The sequence continues at coordinate 170,376 of VXBW01001444.1, read as the reverse complement.
TGCTACTTGTTTTTTTAAACAATGCTGTGTGCTGCATGACCATAATCCAAGAACAGTCATGCCTTGGTTTTGGAGAGACAAATGCTGGCAGACCAAGGGTACCTTTTCCATCTGCTCCCTTCCGCCAAGCATCAGATCTGCCTGTTGGCATCAGTTAGATTTCAGATGACTTTTTCATAAAACCTGGAATGATGAGGGACTAAGTGCCTTGTCTGTGAACAGCATGTTGAATTTCTGTGGTGGTGGTGACTTGAGGAATAGCCTTAAAACTGTCCTCTCCTTCTACCAGCCAGGTGTCTCATCTGGGCTCTATGCTACGAAGCTGGTGGTTTTCTCAGTAAAGCACACGACTCACATTTTCTCTGCTTAACTTATGATTTATTCCTCAAAATGGCTCTAACACGCATTTCTTGTAAATGGCCCATAGCCTCATGAGAGCGGCTTGGCTCATCTGCTGGGGCTTTTGAAATCCTAATGACCATTTAATCGAGTAAATGTGTGATAAGCTGTGAGCTAGAGCTGGCGTCATGGCTCTGCTCACATTTAACGGTGCAATGGTCTTCAAACAGCACGTATCCTAAAGTGTTAAACCATCCTGCTCATCGAGGCCATTAAGCTATTCTCCATACCCACAGTCTAGCTGTGCATCTGTGACTCAGTGTGAATTGCCCTGCAGTTGGGGAAGCCACAAATATCCATGTACGCTGTCTTTCGTTACACAGCTTAATGAGATTTCTGCATCCCCTGGGAAACCGGCGTGGCCCGCAGATGGGTGATAACCACGTTGTTTTCCCGCTGTCACCACTTCCCCATACTTCTGAGGTCCTCCCAAAGAAAAGGCATAGTTATGAGTAGCAGACTGTAAAAAAAAGAAGTTTAAAATTATGCCTATATTACAGCTTCATATTGTTAAAATGTATTTTAGACAATAGAGGAAAGGAATATGCTACAATTACTTTTTTTTTTTTTTAGTTTGTTTCTATATGAGCCTCTTGGTAATGCTGAGGGGCTGGTTTGTAATTTCTGTGCTAATGGCAGATGCCCAGCAGGAGATAACTACCTTTCAAGAGTGCCTGGCTTCTTTTTTAGGGACTTAAAATAACTGGCCAGCAGAGAAGAAATTGTTCCAAGGTTTCGTGCTTGGGAAGAGGTTTCCCAAACTACAAACTTTTATCAAGAACAAATGAGATATTGAATGAACATGCAGGCAACCGCTTAAAATACGACTGAAGGAAAATTGTGCTCCAAACAACACAAAACTACAGGACTGTGTTTTGTCAAAGTCAGAATTCATTGAATTAAATTTTCTCAGAGTTGATGGCTTTCCTCTTCTCATAGAACACAAACACAGAACATATTTTTCCATTTTCGAACCCTCTCCATCTGGAGTGTACACAGCCTCCTCTCTTTCAAAGAGAGAGGAGCTTGGTTGTGTAGCTATGACACAGATTGTAAAAGTTCTGTTAAAAGATTCTGCTAATTTACATGGTCATTGTCAAAATGTTGAGGTGTCAGACAGAAATAGAGCATCAAATGCAGCAGAAAAGTTACAAATTACCTTTATCCTCATGTTTACAAGGAGGTCTGAATATGTCCTGCAGTCACCAGACACAGTCTGTGTTGTACCAATCTTAGCAGACCTCTTTCCACATGATTGCTTAAAGTGCTTGTATAGTATATGCTGTTAAACTGTGTGTTTCATGTAATCTCTTTTCAGTGCTGCTGCAGAAACATTAGTTACTAAAAAACACAAACAAGCCAAACTGCAAGGAGGCAAATGTGATTAAACAACACAATTATAAACTCAATGGAAAAATTGTGCTCAAAACTAGCATCCTCGAACCATTTTGCATTTGCCTCTTAAACACTTTTTTTTTTCATCTTTGATGGATAAGAAGGCATAAGACTATTCAACTCTAAAATTGTGATTTGAAGTTGTGCCATTCCTAAGTATTTTAAAGTGAAGAAATGCTTAATTTCCCATTTCCATAGGAGACCATGCCCAGAAATGGGGGAGAAAACATGTTTCTTTACTTGTACCATGCACATACACAGGGTGTTTCCAGCCAGCCAAGCACAGTGCCAGGCTGTAAATAAAATGGGGCTGGAGCTTAGAGCTAGTACAGGTCTAAAACATTGTGTGTGCTTCAAGTGTTAATAATGCAATCACATTTTCTTCAGATGAGAAATAAGCTCTGCTACACATGAGATTTTTTATGGAACTGTATCTTTTCTTTTAATGTGGGAGCCTTTTTATTTTTACAGTCTGCACAGTATTTTGAATATAGGTGCTTAAAGGTTTTGTGATCAGAATATTTATTTCTGGTCGAAACATAGTGGGTGTTTTCTAACACCTGTTTTTGGGTTTGTGGTGATAAATGGTGGCCTGGCAGCCATGTAGGATAGGAAATATGGTTGTGTCCCAGGCAACCTAGGACATCCTCTCCTTGGGCATAACCAAGAGTCTGATTTTTTCTTTACATTGCCAAATTAATACAGATTAAAGTTACTGACCAGGAGACTTCTGTTTAAGCAAGAACTTCATGGTTTAAAATATAACCACAGGAAATGAAGTAGTCAATAATGAATTAGAGTAAATGAGTATACAAACAAAACCAGAGAGGACTGCCTGTGATGAAAATACTAGCCAACACTCGTTAGAAACCTATTTTGCAAGGTCTTTGGTCAGACTGGAAGCTTCAACACCAATTTTCAGCTGATGAGTTGTTACCCAAAGGGCTTGCTAATACCACACAATTAATTGAGGCTACAAATAGATCCATAATCCTCCTGTCAGAAGTGCTGCTTTTTTAAATTTTGCCTTATGTGAATGATGTTAATCTTTCCATTTTTGGATAAAATTATGTCCACTACTAAAATTATGTTTTCTAATACTTTTCCTGTCGGGGTAAATCCTCATGTACTAGTGATCTCTTGGGTCCTATTTCTCATGCAAATTCAGATTACATGTTTAAAGACATTTTTAGCCTCTGAAGCTGATGATGGTTGGTAAAATGACACTGCAATGAGGAATGCAGCCCACTCAGTGCCCACCCTAAGCCATCAGGGATGCCTACAAGCCATTTTCTTAACGTACTTTTCTTGTCTGTGTCCTATCCTTGGTCTATGAGTTAATTGATCCAGTATTTTCTGAGATAATTATCTTAAGCTTTGACAATTTGGTTAGGAAAGCAGTTGCACATCTAAATCAAAAATAAAACCCATATGCTTTCAGCACTCTTGCAATTAGGCAGCAGTACTATGGTTGGCTTATCAAGAACAACAGTGGAATTTTTTCCTTCTTTAATTGAGGACGAGATTGGTGCTTGATAACTGACCTCTTGGGAGTTCAAAGCTCTAAGAGAGACCTCGACTATCACACGTGCTGTGATTGTTTGGTGTTTCTCAGGGATGGTAAATGAATACATTTGCCACCCCACCTCCCCCAACCCCGATTTAACTCGTTCCTCAAGGCTTTATGTGATGCTGAGAGAAAGGCTCGGTATGAAGTTCAGACCAGAACTTTAACTTGTGTGGTGGGACAGCACAATTCCTCAGCAGAGTTTTAGTCTTATTTCCCTGTTGATTTACCACAGGGCTCTGTACTTGGTGGTGTTGGTGTGGAGGTTGCAGTCTGCAGAAGATGTTTGATACTCAATGAAAAGAAAACGCATCAAAAAAACAGTAAATCAACAATTGCTATGAATTAGAGGCGTCCTTTTGGTTATGATTTAATAGTAGTATTTACACCAAAGGCTTTTATCAGTGTTAAGCAGGAGTGGGGACAGCTGTCAGAGTATAATTAAACTCCATTTAGAGGGTTTAATGTGTGCTTTGGTGTTGAGGGAGTAATTCCAAAGCTTAGAATTATAAGGGGGATTTAATCACAAAAGATTAAATAAATCCCAGCTACATTTGACAAGCATTTCACTCTTCAGTAAGTCATATGATCCATAATTACTCTCCAAAAGCCTAATTAGCTCCATTCCTTATTTAAATCATATCTCTTCCACAAGACTCTTCTGGCGTGGCCAGAGGTCTGCGTTGCCTTTTTTGATGTGTGTTTTGCTAACCAGGATTTTCATCCCAGCAGTTAATCAGCCCTTCCCTGCCACACTCCTCGTCCAGCAAGATGCTTTGGACGCCTCATAACCCGGCCTCAGAAAGCTTGTGTGGCCAAGTGCCCCAGGGCAGGTGATAGCAGGAGTCAAAGGCCAGCACAGTGGAGAACAGCGTGATTTAAACCTGTCTGAAGTAACCCCTGAAGAGGTTTTTGCTGGAGGCTTTCATTCCACCTGTTGCCCTATGACCTCCTCCGTAGGGACAGAGACATGCTTTATCCTCTTCATGGAAACTTCTATTTTTCTTCCCTCAAAACAATACAATTTCTCTTTTATGCTACTGTCATTTTCTTCTGAGTGTGATTTCTAGCAGGAAAAACTTGAGGTTTATTGCCCCAAGGTTGGTACGATTTCGGCATTGTACTGCGTGCATGTCGTTCTGCCAGATGTACATACTTGGCTCAGGGAAGAATCAAATCTTTTACCTAATCAAAAATTCTTCAGTCAGGGTGCACGAACTTTTCCAAATACTTGAAATTATTAGTGGAGATGGCTTCTGAAGTGTAATAGCAAACCTGCAGGTTCCTGTAAGCGGNTGTAAACGCTGACACAGGTGTCAGCCAATGCTGTGCAAATACATCTCAATTCCACCATGCTTGATTTAACTANACCTGTCTGAAGTAACCCCTGAAGAGGTTTTTGCTGGAGGCTTTCATTCCACCTGTTGCCCTATGACCTCCTCCGTAGGGACAGAGACATGCTTTATCCTCTTCATGGAAACTTCTATTTTTCTTCCCTCAAAACAATACAATTTCTCTTTTATGCTACTGTCATTTTCTTCTGAGTGTGATTTCTAGCAGGAAAAACTTGAGGTTTATTGCCCCAAGGTTGGTACGATTTCGGCATTGTACTGCGTGCATGTCGTTCTGCCAGATGTACATACTTGGCTCAGGGAAGAATCAAATCTTTTACCTAATCAAAAATTCTTCAGTCAGGGTGCACGAACTTTTCCAAATACTTGAAATTATTAGTGGAGATGGCTTCTGAAGTGTAATAGCAAACCTGCAGGTTCCTGTAAGCGGATATGTTATCTGTTCACATCTAATAGTACCAGGGAACAACATTTGTCAAGGTTCATTCGGCTACAGTTATCCCTTGTTTTTCCCCTTTAGAACTCAATTGCAGAATTTCCACAGCACTTTCTGTTGAACAACAACAAAGAAATAAAGGAGCTCTCATGCATACTAATGGCTTGCATGTTTTGCCTGAAATCCTTAAGGGGTGACTGCCCTGTGCAAACGCCGTTTCTTCTGCATCGAGTGCTGGTCTGGAGTTGGAGAAAAGCGTAGCATTTTTAGCCATATGGCTAAATCCCTTTAAAGGACATTTAAACCTCCTCAACTGGCCACGTGTCTCCCTGGACTTAAAGCTCAGCCAAGTGACTGAACTGCCTGGNAGGAGAGGGGCTCCATCCCTCTGAGCATCTTTGTGGCCCTTTGCTGGACTCGTTCCAACAGGTCCATGTCCTTTCTATGTTGAGGACTCCAGAGCTGGACACAGGACTCCAGGTGGACTCTCATGAGTGCAGAGTAGAGGGGGATTCATGCCTCACTGATTTTTGTTTTTGATTCTTTTATTTATTTTTTTTTATTCTGTGATGCTCCAAGCAGGTAAGAATGCAAGTGTCTAGAAAGTCAAACCAAACCCTGCTGCAGGGAGGAGGAGTGCGAACTGTGGAAGGGTAGATTTGCTGGGGCTGTTGTTGGACAAGTTTTTATTTCCATTTAGTTTCGTAACATTATTCGTGAGGGCCAAGCAAAGTCCCAAGCCAGGTGTGCAGTCCAGTCCATGCTCACATAGCAGTGCAGTCTGCCCCTCTCTGCTGCCGATGTGTGGCCTACAGGAGGGAATTAATGAACTGTGCTTAATGGAGGCTGCAGGTTTTGCGTTCGCCTCACAGGGGCCCACAGCAGAGATAGTGAGCTGTCTGTTGCCAGCATCCCCTTTGGGGGAATGTTACAGCACCAGAGCTGATACCAATACAGACGCAGGGTCTCTTACTGAGGGTAAGAGCGATCGCCGTGAGATGGTGGTCGCTGTGGTTAGGATCAAGGAAGGCAAAGCTTGTTAGAAAAGCCTGGGGCAGAAGGACTCCCCCGGCAGCCATGGCTTGGAAATTCAGAGCTGCCATATGCATGGCCAGTGCTCTGCTATTGATAATTTTATAGGATATTGACTCCTGTCCCAGTCTTCTGACTTCCAGGTGACATAAACTCTGCTGGCAAAAGTATTGTTCAGTCTATACCAAATCATTCAATGCTGGAAGGATTCCTTGAAAATCAGTCTCTGCTCTCAGACTTTTTTGTGTAGAGAGATTTCCCAAGTGGTCACAGCAGATGTCAGATGTTCTGCTTCTAGCATCTTCACAGTTCCAGCCTTCATTAAAACAGAGTGGTACACCAAGAGTTTATTTTTAAAATTGCAGCCCACAGGAGAGGGGAACTATTTTGCTATGTTTCTGCAACTAAAATGTTTTTCTATGAAGGTATGATACAGAATCAGTTTCAAATTAAAAAAAAAAAAAAGAAATAAAAAAATCTGAAACCTGAACCTGAAGTAGTCAATGGCACATGAGCTTATATTCTCCATACTCACGTTCTTGTTGTTATCCTATGGATATCCTGTGGAGTTGGGTCTGCAAACAACAAAATGTGTGGCCAGACACAGAGATGAGAATATCGCTAAGGAATAAAAAATGTTGGCTAATTTGTCTGAGGAGAAGTCAGTATAGACTTTTCTAACAACAGCTTTAAGTGTGCCAAATTTTAGAACACAATTTGATTATTTGGAGGAGTTAAACAAAAAAAAAACAAGAAGCCATCACACCATCCCCCCCCCCCC
>VXBW01001444.1:123609-163384 GCA_013400375.1 Thinocorus orbignyianus | reverse complement strand
AGGAAAGAGAAAAAAAATTGCCCAGTATAAACATTTTGTGTTTATAAACAGCCACATTACTGCGGGGTACACCTCTGGTTGTGCCAAGTTCACTTCCTGTGGCAGAGGTGAGGAGTAATGCCAGTGGATGGACTCTCCCCATCCACCCTGTGGATTGGGGCACCACGTAATGCTCCCTCTGATCCCTGTCACTCTGTCTCCATGGGTCATCTCCTTCCTTCCCCTGCACCCTGGGCTGTTGCTAGTCCCCAGCGTTGAGAAGTCTCTTATCCAGCCTTAATTAATGCACTCTGAGTCAAATGTGTCCTCCTTACCCCGACCATGCTGCAACTATTATCTATGTGTGCCAGGATTATATTATATATTATGTGCTTCAGGTACATCCCTGCAAAGAAATATGGAGAGGAATAGGGGCATAGTCGCATTACACCACTAAGGACATGGTGTAAAGAAAAAGGACAGTATGGAGTATAGCAGGCAGAAGAACTGATAGCAGAAAATATAAATTCCCAGCTCTGGATAGGCATCCCCACAAAGAGGTGCTTTGCTCTCTGACACAACATACCTTTGCAGCTGCAGTTTGGTCCCAACTCCTGAACAAAACTGTTAAGAAACCTGAAGTCGTTCCAAGATTTCAGAGCAGCTTTGCTAGTGCACCAAAGCCTTTGTCTGACCCTTTTCCTGTAATCCCCTGAGTGCAGCATTGTTTAATAAAAAAAATAATAATGTCATTATTTTGTGAGTAATTATAATAGTAATTGCTATGTGATTTCTTTTTCACAATTTTTAAAACAGCAGTCATTTACCAAAAATAGTTGAGGCGTTTACATAATTGAGAGCTTTTAAAGAAGATATTATCTAACTCATTGTCCTGGTCAGTTCAAATTTTGGATAAGTTCTGTGCCAGAGAAAGCTATGGGACATTTGAAGTTGTTGGGAGGCGTGTAAAGGAGATGAGTCTCATTGGCTTCGGTGAAGACAGGATTTTCAAAGGCAGATGAAGTCTGCTTAATTTTTAGGGTCTGTGGTGACTGATGGGAGTTTGGGTCTTCTGGGATGGAGTGGGGAACATTTCGAAACCCAAAGCATGGGAGCCAGGACACAAAGATGTCTCAGGTCCCCAGACAAACTCTACCCAGGCAGGTGAAGAGCTGGCTGGGTGCTGGTCCCCCTGCAGATCAGCTTCCCTGTGAGATCAGGCACAGATGACAGGGTTATGGCTGTCCACGTGGGTTGGCTTTCCATCGGCCACAAGGGCAGTTTGGTGTGCTTTAGGCAGGCAGGATGCAGCTCCTTGGGGGCTGTGTATCAGGCTGGAGCAGAGCCCACTGGACTCTACCCCAACTCTACACGTATTGTCATCTTAAAACACCTCTACGGCTTTTGCCAGCTCTGATGATAGCTGTTAGACTCCACGCTGTGGATGCCATCTCCTTGGGATGCCACCCTCTTATTGCTGGAAGAGGAGAGGGAGACAGGAGAAAACACAGGCGGTGCTTGGACATTTTTAATACTGTTTCCCTAAGCGATTGCTGGAGACAGGGCTGGGATAGGCGGACTTTGTTTTAACCTACCTATGGCAGTTTTCTGTTCTTATCATCACTGGTTATTTATGCTGCTCTTGTGTCTATTAATTTCCAGAGTTGTCTTGTTGTACAGTATTTCATCTTTCTGGGCATTTGCAGAACACATGCATGTACTTAGTGAGGTGACGGTCTGATTTAGTTTCCCAGTAACTTGAAAATAATACTTCTTAAAAAATCATGAAAGATTTGAAGAGCCAAAAAGCTACACTTGAAAAAAAATGGCAAAACACTCTGAAATTTGCTTTAACAGTTTGGATTCACTCATACATTCCTTTTATCTCTCCTAAAACTTCTTGGCTTACTTAAAAGATTCCTCTCCAGATTGTCTCTAACAAATTCATCCTACAGATGGGTTGCACAATTAAAACCAATCTTATTTTTCTTTCTTGGTCTTTCGGTGTTACTATCAAATTCTGGATTGATTGTTGTTTTTTAATCTTAATTATCATGTCAGTTTAAGTGCACAGAGGGGTTTTAAAAATAATTTGAGCTGGGATCATGCCGAAAGCTGCATCTGGATTCCTGGAGGATGAGGGAAGCTTTGAATCAAACAGCTGGCAAGTTTGCTGGGTAGGGAAAGGCCAGCAAAGTACTTTCAACCTGTGCAGATGTCAATGGGCTCCTGGCAGCTATGGCAGAGTTGCTCAACTTTGTGGTTTCACAGGGAATCTGGTGTTCAAGGCTTTGCTTTAACACCTGAGCTGCTGACACACAGCTGTCCTGATGAAAAGCTCTGCTTGGGGAGCAAGGGGTGGATTTTGTTGTTGCTATTGTTGTTGTTCATTGTTTTTAAGCTCTTGTCTGCAGAGGAACTCAAGAAGATGAACCCAAAAGCCAAAACAATCAAGTGAAGTAACCATCCCACTGTGCAGTATTATCACTGTGCCTGCTGCAGGCAACCTCCCTTGGTATTTTGTGCCGATGGGATCCCACTCTGGTGGGTTCCTGCTCTCTTGGGGGCTGCAGCATCTCAGTGACTCTGTCTTTGCAGCAGTTGGGGTGGTGTTAATGAGCCTCTCTCATCCCAGATCAGTGAGGAAACTTAAAACCACCAGAAGAGGCCATGAGATGTGCTCAGTGCTCACGGTTTTCTGGAGACACATCTGACCTGTGGGGCTCTGCTGGTGGCATCTCATCTCAGGTGGCATCACATCCCTGTGCCAACCTTTGCAGCTTTAGGGTCTGAAGAGAAACGGTGGTTGAAGATCACTTCCCTTTCTATAGCTCTTCTTGGCCCTGCTTGATGTGACATGCAGAACAGCCTCACCTGTTGCTAGAAAAGATGATTCTGTCATGGAAGGTGTTGTCATGAGTGTCCCATTGGAAATGCCATGTTTGTTGTCTTGCTTGTATAAATTGATGTTTTTCAAGGAGAATTTTATCTGTAGTTTTGCTACTTGGTGGTACTCCAAGTTTCTGATGTCTTCCCATCCAGCAGGGAATGGATCTTGCCTTTTTGATGTTGGGTTTGGTTTTTTTCCCTCTTCATTTTCCTTCATTTTGTTTTTGAGCCAGAGAGGTCCCTAACGTGGTTAGTGGAGTGGCCTGTGTCTGGGCTGAAGAAACATGATAATGGGTGCAGGGACTCCCCTAAGGCTGCCTGGGGGTCTATGCCCATAGTGTCATTGTTGCCATTTACCCACAGAATTATATGCTCGTGCCTTCAAAAAGGATTCCTAAATTATTATTATTATATTTTTGCATGTCCACAAGCAAATCTGTACTTCCAACCTCACCTACAATGGCAGCATTGTTCATTTGTGAGCAACCAGAGTGTTGCAGGAACCACCCCAAAAATTCACTGGCTACAACAGAGTCATAGAATCACGGAATCATAGAATCATCCAGGCCAGAAGGGACCTCAAAAGGTCATCTAGTCCGACCTCCCCACAGTCGCAGGGACACCCCCAACTAGCCCAGGTTGCCCAGGGCCTCATCGACCTCACCTTAAATATCTCCAGGGAAGGGCCCTCAACCACGTCCCTGGGCAACCTGTTACAGTGTTCCACCACCCTCAGAGTAAAGAATTTGTTCCTGTTATCCAATCTAAATCTGCTCTTCTCCAGCTTAAAGCCATTGCCTCTCGTCCTGTCACTGCAGGCCTTTGTAAACAGATTCTCCTCAGCTTTCCTGTAGGCCCCCTTCAGGTACCGGAAGGCTGCTGTTAGGTCTCCTCGGAGACCTGGAGCTTTGTGAATTTTCCCCTAAATGACACATGTCCAGTTCTACCCTTCATATCCCAGCCATGACATGAACATTGTGAGACTAATTGGAATTAACTGTGAGTTAATTCCAATTATTACCGTAAGTGTGAATATTACCTTTGGTGAGGCAAAGGAACAAGCATATCTCATTGCAGGAGCTACCAAGGTTACCAAAAAGGCATTTAGGGAAGACGTGTACGTGTTTGTATACATTTAGCACATTGTATGCTAATGCCAGAAGGCATTCTGGAAGCTGGATGAACTCGCCGCTTTTTGTGTCACTAAACTTAAAACTAAGAAGTATTCTCCCTTAACCCCAAATAGCAGCAGTGCTGATTTAATTCATTCATTTTTATAATCAGAAGCATGTTTAATTTCAGACTTCTGATTGTCGTGCAAGAGTTGAATCTGAAGTACTTTCCAAGTTTAAAGAATCGTTGTAATGTCTAAAAATAAGAAGAAAAATATCTGTGTCCAACAATGCTTATTTATAAAGACTTTAAAAAGGGAAAAAAAGAAGAAACAATGTAGTTTTTGTGACCTGAGCCTTTGGCACCCACCCAAACCCGTTTGCATGCTGAGTTCGTCCATTATACACTTTGTCAAATCTTTCATATAATCCCACTGTCTCTGGTCTTAATCTTAAAAAAATAGGCCTTTGTTTTGTATTTGACTCTAGAGGATAAAGAATAGGAGACTGTCTGCAGCGTTGTCAAACCTGGGTGGGCATTTTAATGTGCCTTATACATTTTTCTATTGTGTAAGGACATTTCCCTCCATGTGTGCGAGACCGCTGGGTGTCCATTGTTTATACCCTCTGCTGGTGTTATCTCCAAATTCCTCCTCTCCTCCAAGGGAGCAGATTTCTCCACAACAACTCCTCTTCCAGGCTCAGAAAAGCCGTCTTCGCTGGTCCACTGGCAAGGCACCCAGCTCTGCTCGGGGGCTGCTGGGGGTTGAGCGCTCCTGCAGGGACAAAGCCGATGTTAAGCTTTTTTTTTGGGAAACAATAGGAAAATTGGAATACTTTATGAGGGAGGGGGATGCTGGGCTGCTCAGGCAAGGGCAGACCTTGCACACCAGGCTGTGCAGTCAGGGGCTGAGTCTCTTGGTAGACTGAAATCTGCAGTCCCCCTTTCCACTGCGATTTTAGACTATACTTCATGAGTTTCACTATTTTCTGTAAAGGAGCGCTCTGGTTGCAATAGCCACAGTAGACTTTGCGTGCAGCTGTTTTTCACCCTTTGTTGATGCAATTGGTGATGTCAAGTCCCGGTCCGTATCTTTGCATCTCTCGGGAGAGCAAGACATGCTCAGCTGTCAAAATATCACATTCTGTTGGGGAGGGAAGTGAAGGCAACATTTAGTCTTGGATTTGTGGAAACTGTTGTTTGTCACCTATCCCCTCCATTTTAGCTCACAGTTCGAATAGCCTCCCTCTGCTCCCTGTGGTGCTGAAAAAAATGCAAGACCTTAGATGCTCTGTTATTTTAAGATTAAAACAACATTGAGCCCACATTATGCAACTAAGAATTGTACTTTGTAGTTTAGTGAGTTTGTATACCATTAACCTTTTTTTTTTAATCTAACTACATACTTCTTAGTTTTGCCAAATGTCCATAGCTCAAGGGTTATGACCACTGTAACATGTGTTGGGGAAATATTCAGGGTTATGGTCAGATGGGTATGGAAGTGATAAAGGGATGGATGGGTTACTCCATGGCAGCATCTGCCCAGAAGAGCAAAAGGTGTCACTTGGTTGCCTGCAAGACCTTTTTCCAGGGATGCACGTTAGAGGATGATGTGTGTTTTATGAGTCAGTTGATGAAACACAATGGAATTGCAGTGCAAAGCATTGCCAAAACATGTGTGAATATTGAGACTTAAACCACACTAAGGCCAAACGTCTGCAAGTTGCAACAGCAGAGGTCCGTTGTGTTTCACCTTGATGAGGGCAACAGAGGTGACACCAGGAAGAGCAGAACCTACTTGATGTGGACATGGGCCTCAGCTGTGAGATCTGTGGGAACTGTAATGTTGGGTAAAGATGATTTTACTTGTTGAAGGTTTTTTGGTTCCTATACACAGAAATGGTCTGTGCCTGTTTGCTGGTGAATCTTCCCCACTCCTCAGTAAATATGCATGTGATGCGCTTACTCAGGGGGCCAGGGTGAGAAGGTTGTAGTGGCTCCACATGGATCTGTGCAGTGATAATGCTTACTAACTCAGCATTTCTGGCACCTTCCATCCACCGGTCTGCAATGCCACAGCCTAAAGCACCACCTAAAACCACCAGAATCATCGAGCTGGTGATCCACTGGTCCCAATATGTCATCTTCATGAGTACCCAAAGTCACGCTCCTCAATACTCTCCCATAGTTTTCTCCCAGCTTGCAACCATTTTAAACTCAGGGACTCACAGAGTAGGAGACAGTGACTATATATTTAGTGAAAATAACAGTTTTCATTTCTGCAGCTTGGTTCAGTTTCACCTTTGATAGATCAAATCTTTATCGTCCCTCGGAAAGGAGATCCACAGTTCAAAAAGCCATTGTGGGGGAAAAACTTCAGTTTATTTTATTGGTACCTCATTCTTCCTAGCTTCATCTGATACTCTCTACTTCATATAATGTGCCAGTAATGTAATACTGGGTGGTACAGTATTATCATGCATTTTGAGGGTTTTCAGCTTAGCAGACTTCAATATGTTTTACGGACATTTATTGGGTAAAAATTATTCCAGCACAAAAGTTCCATCTATAAAGTCTCTGTTTCTACAACAAACTCATCCTTACCTCTGTGTTACAGAAAACATGTCTAACAGGTGATCTGCAGGTTGTCTGATTCTCATCTCACTGGTGGACTTGACGATGCTGATGTCAAGGAGCATCTCTTCAGTCATCCTTCTTTAGGCTGGTGAATCGCCATGCTGGGGTGAGCAGGGAACATGGGGACTTCTGGCCTTTGTCAGCTTCCCAGAGAGATGGGGACCCAGCAGAGCAGCTGGTCATCTCTGCATTGGGTATGCAATGACACCCCCCTGGGACAAATGCACCTGGGGGCTTGCAGAGAGGAGGCTAGCCTGTGAGTGTTGTGGCCTCTGTGGAGATGTAGGCTCTGCCACAGGCATTTCCCTTAGGTGACTTAATTACACAGAACAGGGATCATGGGATTTACTGATAAACTGTAGGAAAAGGGAGAGTTGATGACATGAAGGCTTCTTATCTCTGCGTGACGTGGCATGCAACCCAGGATATAAATCACAGTTTTCACCAAGTACTCATGCAGAAGCTGTTCCTGAAAAGCAAAGGTAAAGCCTGTGAAGCATGCTAAGCAGCTGTGTGCTTTTTAACCAAACTGCCGGTAAATGACTCCTCAAGATAACTACTTAGCTTGAGTATCTGTAAACTGTGGGCAACATTTGTGTGGGAGAGATGAATGGCTTAGAAAAGGACTTCTGTGCTTTCCAGGATGTCCTCGGGTGGCTGTGAGAGGAGACACAGGCTGGATGCTAATGAGTTCAGCAGCTGCTGTGACTGATGTTATGTTCCCACTGTCAGCACCAATGGTGTGTTGCCAGGCTGGGTGTTTTTAAGACGATGGATATGTACGATCTGGTGCCAAAGCTCCTTCAGTCTTTGTCGGCTTTTTTCCTTTGTCCCTTCTAAGATCTAAACCAGTTCTGCTCTTGCACAGCCTCTCACTTTCTTTTAAGTATTTGACATCATAGGCATAAAATGTGTATTTTTTGAGCTATTGACTGTATCTTTTAAGTTGTGCTAATGCCTAATATTGACGTTGCTTGATCGAGTTATTACCCCAATACCTGTTATCCAAAGTGCCATAGGCATGGGCTGGTGTGCCTATAGGGACTTGCAGAGCAAGCCTTACCAGGTGCCCAGACCTTAAGCAAGTCTTACCAGATGTCTCTGTCTCATGTCACCATCCTCTCTTGTGATTACAGAGGATAAATATCCCTTTGCAGACCACATTTTCCAAAAGTTCAGGGACAGGTCTCAGTGCATGCAGTTGAATAATGCCTTTCCCTCAACAAGAGTTAGCTTTTATTATTTCTAGAGGTTCAAACCTATTGCTAGAATATTAGTGCTGCTAGTTTATCTTTCTTGAGGCGGTGTAATATTTTCTTGGCTATGTAACCCATCTTCCTGTGCAGCGAACAGATGTTTTCACTGGATTCCTCGCATCTCTAAGGTCTTTTTCCTGGATGTTTTACATTCAGTTAGAATTTATGAATGTGTAGAAGCTCCTTCTGGGATGTACTACATTTCTTCCCAGCGAGTTTCCCAGGGCGCTGGGATGTCTGTGGGATTTCTGGTGTTTCCTGGACTTGTGTGAACATAACTCTCCAGAACACTACGTCAGCCAAGGGTCTTGCCACCTTATGCAGATGATAATTAAGAGGCATTAATCACTATTAACAGCCAAGGCAGGTCTTCATTCTACTCTTTGACTTCCTTCATGTTGGAAGCTGCTAGTTTTCTTAATATTTCTGTTTCTGAACTTCTCACCCCATATCGTAACATCCTGTAATAAGCGAGAATCAGTAATTTTTATATGATAGTACATGTGAAATAATAGGAGGGGAATGGGAAGGTGGTTTGGTGGTCTTCAGTCTTTCAGCTTTGCTATACCAAGGCCTATAGGGTTTTTTGCAGGCCTAAGTGTCTTGCTGTCCCTCTGGGTCTGAATGGGGGTTTCTACCCTTTACTTAGAGGTGCCACTATTTGAAGATGAGTACCCATCATCTGCACTGCATTGGGCCTGACATGCCCCATGAGTAACAGCAAGCACAGCTAATCCGTGCTGTCCCTCAGACGCTTTTCCAGTTGAACACACGCAAACAATTTGAGCTGAAACTTCAGCTTGGCAATATTTGGGTAATAGCTCTGCATATGGGATGAAGCATTCTGCTACGGGATTACCTCATGGGAGAAGTCCTTCGATTCGTTCCAATTTGGCCTCAGAAGTACGTTTTGGTTTAGTTGGTGAATTTCTAAAAATGAAGTTAAGACAACTAGGGCAATGGTTTAGATGAATGATTGATGAACACTTGTCCAGTTATAGCTGTTCTGTGCAGCTTTTTCATTATCCTAGCTGTGGAATAAATACAAAAATCGAAACACCAACATTCATATGTTGTTTTACAGCACATGCCTCAAACGAATTCTAAACTTACTGATTTAAAAATAAATGTTAAGCTCATGTGTTTACAATCAAACTTACCTTTTTAAATTGATTGGGGGATTGCATATCTTCTCTGTTGGGTTTTTTTGCCCCTCCCCTCTTTTTCTGCAGGAGGGTGTGATATGTCTTGTGGAGATCATTTATCCACTCTAAGCAAACTTCACAAAAGGAGGCATGAGTTGCTGCACTGACTGCACACAGAGGATGTGCCTTGGGCTGTCCCTTGGCCTCCAAATTTTATCTCACCTGCTTGTGCTGTGCTGGCCCCCAGCTATCGAATCGTGAGCTTTAAAGTAGTCAGCTTGGGAGCTCTTTTGGAGTCAGACTTTGCATTCCAGTTTTCAGAACTTGTCAGTGCTCCTAAATCCCAGTTTGGACTCAGAAAGAGATGTGCATGCTCAGTGCTTAGAAGGTGGGATGAATTGTTCAGGAGTCTTGTTCAGGAGAATGCTCTGTCTTTCTTTAGAAAGGAGACTATTTGGTTCAGGAGCGTGTCTTTCAATCACATGTAGTGGACTTGGATCTTTCTTGGCTTAGCTACAGCTGCTGGGTGTCATTAGGCGTGTTGCTTTGGGCTAAGCCCAAAGGGATTTCAGTATTGCAGTGGCTGACTTCTAGGCACCCGGCCACCTAATGAAATCCAGATCCCGAAGTCAGACATCCAGACACATCCAGGGAAAACAAAGGGCCTGTAAGAGGGAGCACAACGAAAGCCCGTGGGATGGGAGGTGCTGCATGAGCAAACTAGTGGGGATTATTTGTGTTAAGATGTTGCCCAGTGCAGCACTGGCAGCTCTCTCCTGGAGGTGGGTGTTTAAGGCATTGCAGGCACCTTTTTTTCTAAGGAGGGAAGCAGGGAGACCTTTGTGCTGAGCCCTGCGTGACAGTAGGAGGTTTGCCTCAGGTAGTGGTGCACAGGGTCTTGGTGATGGCAGCAGCAAGATCACAAAATCATGGAATTGTCAGAGTTGGAAGAGACCTCTAGAGATCATCTAGTCCAACTTGATGGATGGAAGATGCTGGTGTCCCTCTGCTGCATGCCCCAGCAGAAGGTTTAGGGGCCCTGGGACAAGTCACAGGGTTGCCCACGCCAGAATTGGTGCCATACTTGCACAGATTGTCCTTAAATTTATCTCAGCCTCAGGAAAGGACGATTGGTTCTTCTCTCCAACTGCTTTGCAGAGGCCTGGGCTGGGTGAAAAAATAAAAGAAGAAAGCTACACAGAAGCTAGATATCAGCAAATCGCCATTATGATACTTGGCCTATAGAATTGGTCTAATGAAACTGTCCTTAACGCATAATGCACTCTGTCATTTTACAAGGCCGAAATACCTCCCCAAATAAAAAGCAGCCATGCTGGCAAACGGTCTTCAAAGGTAGCGAAATAATCCCTAAGGGGAGATCTGCTTTTGTGAGGAATTCCCCAGCAGACGGGCTGGGAGATCTTAACAAACAAGTCCTTTTAAACCGCCATGTACTTTGAAGCCTGAGTGAGCATTCATTCATTTGGCACAAAAAGCAAGAGTGAAGGGGAGGGGGACAAGGGGTGGAAAGGCTTAGTCAAGGTGAAAACGAAGTTGGGTCTTTACCCAAAGCCATTGTGGGTACAAATGAATTGCTTCAGTGGAGGTAATAAAAGATATGTTATCCCACATTTAATAAAAAGCAACAGTGAAAATACAAAGAGCTCATTTCAGGCTTCAGTTATCTGACGTTTATTGCACACAACGCCCTTTCTGCTGGGACGGGGACCCCAGAAATATGCTGCCCTTTGAAGTGTGGGCTGTGTGGCCAGTTGCCTGTTCACCGTTTTATGGCTAAATCTGCTTAACGTGACCCACTTTCATCTTTCCAGTGGCAGAGGGCTACGTGGAGGGGAGAGGGCAGACAGGCTTCTGGAGGAGCCCCCAGATGTGCACTGAGGACGGGGCAAACTGGGGAGCACCTCACCCTGTGGTGTCGGGAGAAAAGGGAGTGCGGGGGGAAAAGCGGGGGCTGGTCTCAGTGAGATGCAGAGCACACACAGGCTGTCAGCAGAAGTGGGATGCTTGGCAGGATGGCGAGGACCACAGACCATGCAGTGAAAAGCACGGAGCAGAGCTATTGTGGAGAAAGTTTCTGTTCCCTTTGAGTAGGAATAATACAACCTGGTCATAGTTTTTGCTTATCCTGCTAGTATTTTCAGCTCTCATTTGAAAGCGTTATCTCCAGTGGTTAGATCATGGTATTTGGAAAAACAAATTTCTTGACAGTGCATTTCCTGCTAACTGAGATATTAAAGTCTGTGGAAGAATCCCCGCTAACATCAACAAGCTTTGGACTGGGGCCATAGTCCACTTCCAGGCAGTAATAAGCACTGCACATTTTTTCTATCAAAAGCAATTATTTTACAGATGAACTGTAACAAACTGGCTGAGAAGTTTATCTTTGTAACGCCTTATAGGAAAAAAACATCAGTGGACTCAATCACAGTCATGCTTAAGTTTTCTTGTAACAGTGACATACTTTTAAAGCTTACCTTACAAGGTATTTTTCCTTATGCTAAAGCATTTTGCACCAGCCTCACGTTTGCAAGCAAGCCCAAAAAATTTCAAGCAAATGGAATGGATTAAGACAGGCTTTTTTCAAGAAATTGTGTTCTGACCGTTCTTAAAATAGCGTCTTTCTTTCCTCAAAAAGTAGATTGGTGTGCTGTGATATCATTGTGGAGTCATGACTTTGAGAAACAAACTTATTTATATTAATGAAAAATATTTCAGTTGAAAATGCTGTCAAAACAATCTCCAGGAAAGTCATTGTTGTGGACTGGAAAGAATGCTACTTCACATGTGTTTAATTATTGGGGGAAAAAAATGAATCTTGCCTTGCATCACAAAAATCAATCTGCAATAACAGGAAATCCTGAGCCATTTATGTAGAGGTTCCTCTTTCATTGTAACTGGCAATTGGTTCCAGCTTCTAAAACCTGTCTAATTCTCGACAGCTACAATAATACTGCGTCAGCCGGACTCTGCACAGTGATGTTCAGATCGTGAGTCTGATTTAATGTTGTAAATCAAAAAAAACCCCACGTAACAATGGAAATGACTTGTTGGTATGCGGTGATGCTCTGTTACTTTTGGGTTAGGAACACAGAGGTCAGTAAAAATAGGAAAATGTCCAAAGCCATGAGCAAGGGGGTGATTATTATCCTTCCTTCCTCAACCTGTGCATGCCTGCGCTTACACAAGAATAAAAAGTGAGGTCTAGATTGCTGTTATTTGTGCTGCCCCAGAGGCCTGCATTCCCAGCCCTGGTGGAATTGTATTAGTTAGTGCACAAACACAGAGCAGGAGGAGCAGCCCATGTGCCAAAACGTTTGTGTTTTGGGGTCCAGATTGAACGGCAGCAAAACGTGGACACAGGGCATCCTGGGTTACATAAAAAAAAAAAGTGTAAAAGAAGGATAACCAATAGGTCGAGGGAAGTGATTCTGTCCCTCTGCTCTGCTCTCCTGAGGCCCCACTTGGAGGACAATGTCCAGCTCAGAGGCCCTCAGCACAGGAAAGACATGGACCTGCTGGAACAGGTTCAGAGGAGGGCCACAAAGGTGCTCAGATGGCTGGAGTACTTCTCTGATGAACACAGGCTGAAAGAGTTGGGGTTGTCAGCCTGGAGAAGAGAAGGCTCCAGGGAGACCTTATTGCAGCCTTCCAGTAACTGAAGGGGACCACCAGGAGAGGTGAGGAGGGACTCTTCGTCAGGGATTGTAGTGATAGAATGAGGATTAATGGTTTTAAACTGAAATAGGGGAGATTTAGATGAGATGCATGTATCTTGACACGGATCCTTTCAGTCTTGTCATACTGTGTATTTTTTGCATTGTTTTCTCTTTATGTTCCTGTTTTTAATTTTCCGATCAGTTCTCTGTAACATGTGGGTTTTTATCGTCCACTAATCCATTTTTCCACCCATCACCCACACGCTTACAGATAGAGTGTTTGCTTAAAGAAAAACCCACAACAGTAAATTATTGGGACCACGGCATAGGGTAAAGCTTGCAGAGGGAATCAAAACTCTCAAACGGGACAGTCAGTTGCTGCCAAGATGGTCACAGGAGGCACCATTGCAGGGGTCCTTTTGGTGGCCTTTCAGTAGGATGCGGTGAGACTCTTGGTGCTGCTCAGTTCGTACAGTCCTACTGGCCATGCTCCAATGCATGCATTGATACCAATCATCTTAAAACTACGTACAAAACATCTCCTACCTGCATTAAAGATATACAAAAGACCCTATCTGCAATAGCAATTTCTGTGGCCATTTGCAAGTACCTTTCCTACATTCAGCTTTGAGGAGCCTCCGCGACAAGCAGATTCTCCACCTTGATGTTAATCAGCACAATGAAGCACACAAGCAAGGTCTATCAGGTGTCCTATGCACAGCGAGGGCAGCCTGGGAGAATGTCTGGGCTGTCCAAAATCCCCAGCTGGAGCGTCTATGCAGCAGAGCCAAACTCTGGGTTGTGAAGTGAACTAGGAGATGGGTCAATCACCAGGTTTCACTCCAGGCTCTTGCCCCACCATGCAGAGATGCACTGGGGTGATCCTGGACCACCCAGGAAATGAATGACTAAGCGCGGTGGGTGTGCTTGGCTCCACCACAGCTGCAATGGTAAGACAAGCTTGCATTTTATCCTTTTATCACAATTAGAACTTAAATTCCATAGATCTTACCACATGCTTTGCAGCCTCTGGATCGAAAGGCAAGCACTGGCTGCTGTGTTCCAGATCCAAGGCAGGTGTCTACTTTATCACAGTTTGTTTGCTACTTGATAATTACAAGAGAAAGTAAGGTAAGCATCAGGCTCCTTGTGTCACATGCATTTGTACCTAAAGTATGTCCCCAAGAGGATGATCTCCAGCTACTTTTTTTTCAGACTCATTATGAAAGACTTGCAAAGAGCAAGCCATGCCCACATTGGCGGATGTTTTTCCACAGCCCATAAAGTCCACGCTCTGTATCAGCTGCCATTTAGCTGGTCTTAACGGATCATTTTCCAGGCTGTGACATGGCTCACACAGGATTTTTCTTTCCTTTGCCGATTCCTCAAGCTCTGTGTTTTCTATTAATTTCCTTTGATAATGTTTGTACAGTGTGTTTGGAGAGGAATATGGCTGTCTCTTCCCATGTGTGGAGACATTCTCATTCTGCAGGGATTCTGTGAGAAGCTTTTGTGAGGAGCAATCTTCCACTCACGGGGGATGTCTTCTCTCCCTACACTTTGCCACAGAGCTCGTAGAATGGTGTCCAAACACCATCCTACAGCTCCAGCATCAGAAACCACCACATCTGCAGGCAGGCAAGATGAAGATACCCCTTACCCTGGATTTCTGCCACGCCTGGATGGCTCCCAGGAGCAACAGCACTGCTTAGAATTAGGGAGTAGTTTCCATATGGGGACAGATCGAACAGCTAAGGATTTATTTTGGAGGAGAAGCAACAGAGGAGTAATAGAGGTCTCTGAAGTTAGGAGTGAATCAGGGACTGCTTTTTATACCACCAAATCTGGATGTGTTTTATTAGATGTCTAATAAAATTATCAGGAGATAGATTCATGATTGATAAAGTACCCGTGGCTTCAGCAGAACACTTAATTCAGGGAAGAAAAGTCCATCCAGAACACCTGAGTATCTTGAATACGGAGCCACCAACTCTGCTTTGCCTGCTGTATTACTTTTACGAATGATAACTGAGGAAAAGAGCTTTTTGGACCCAAATTCTCCTTTTGCAAACAGTGGGTAAAACCTCAGCCATGCAGACTGGAAGCCATGGCTTATTTAAAATAGAAGAAAACAACATAGTGACCTTGGCTGTAGGACACCAAGCCCTGTCCCTACAAGGGGCAGGCTGGGGACTTGATACAGGGTTTGGGACACTTTTTCAGAGGGTGCTGGAGGATAATTGTCCCCTCCGAATATTGGATATTGCTGGATATTTTGGTATTGTTTCATTCAGAAAAGGTATTACCCAACATCTGATCAAACCACCAGCCGGTCTTTATCAAACCACCAGCCGGTCTTTATTCATTATTAAGTCACAGAGCCTCCTTTCTAATATTTGGGTTCCGTGCTTGTTTACCCAGGGATGAGCTGGTTTCTTTGTGCCCTGAGTCACTGTCCTCTGTAGAGCGAAGCATCATGCTCAGCTGGACGTGGTTTGCTGCAGTGATGACAGGGCCCTTTTTTCTTTTGGTGATTCGCTGTTTCTGTTCTGCCACGTTTGAAAATCAAACCAGAAGTAGGGCATGGCGGAAAAAAGGGTGACTGCAGTGTGTAAATAAAGCATCGCTAGGTCAAAAATAACCCATGGAAACAGGACACTGTTATTTACAGTGTATGTAAAAGTAAATCATAGCAAGCAAACTGGCCAAATCAGTGCTGGAGAATGCATGGATGGTTTCTCTGCTGAAATCAGAAGGCAAACTCATAGCTAAATTACAGGCACTGCAAGTATCACAGAATCACAGAATCTTCATGGCTGGAGGGGACCTCTGAGATCACTGAGTCGAACGAGCAGGAGGAGGACAGAGTTAAATGTCTGTAGGAAAAAAAATACTCACTTTATTCAGGTTCTTCATGCAAGCAGAATGAAAGGTACCCATTTTTAAATGGAAAGATTTAACATTAAGGCAATCAATTAATCTCTTAACCATTGCCACTGAAGTTACCCAAGGTATCTGGGAGCACCACAAACCTGGGTGCAATTGGCAGCGATTGTGCATTCTTAGTGCTTTGGAGAGCAAGACTAGTCATTCATCCTGTTGGGAACGAACCCAAGGGATTTGGGGTTGGTTCTGCACCAAAAGTCAGGAGCAGGGACTAATCATACCAAAGGATTCACAAGCAAATGTGTCAGAAAACAGGAAATGACAGTATTTGGGGAGTGTGTTCTCCTCATTTAAGGTATAAAATAAGAATTTTGTTGTATTTTGTTGCCTGAAATATTTTCATGTAAGAAAACTTGAAATGCTCTTCAAATTACCTGGGATTTTTTCAGTTGGAAATGTCATAAAAATTGACAGAGTCATTGACAACACCTGAATTACTATTAGTCAACATTTTCCAGTGCTGGATAGGTCTGCCTGGAGATTTTGGCCTAGGCTTTTCAAGTCAGAGACAAGTCACTTAGAAGGGAGCTCCTGAGAGGGGGTTAAAAAAGTGGGATTTCATTTTCAAATGCCATAAATTTACATGTGAAGATGCAAAGCCGAAATTAAACCGGTAAGTTGTTCGCAGTTAATCATTTAACCATTTCAATTGGTGCACATGTAGATAAATATATTTATATGATACTAGGATCAAAGTGCTTTGAACATTGATAGAGCTGAGTTAATTTGTTTCAGAATACAGCGCAGCATAAAGCCTCACTTCTTTGTGGAGCACAGTTACAGCAAATGCTTCAAGTGACCCCATCCTCTCAGTTATTGCCGTGAGCCTTCCCATGATGTGAGTGGGAAGTACTGCAGTCATACTGCAGGGAATAACCACGCTGGGATCAAGAAAGAGATGAAAACGTGATCATGGGGGGAGGCTCTGCAAGATGGTCAGGAGAGGCTGGTTAATAATAAAGCAAGTTGCAGAACATCACTGTGAAGCAGTCAGGGCAGGAGCCTGTGGATGCACCCTCCCTGCCCCACACAGCACATCCCACCATCTCAGCATCAACAAAGTGCTATTAATAATTTTCCTGGGAGCCTGATACACACCATTGTTCTACATAATGAAAGGAAAAGTAAATAAAATTACTCCTATTGTAGCTATTTTAAAATACTCAAACTGTGGAATGCCACTTTTTAAAAATACTCTGGTTCGGGTTTTTTCCCTCCATGTGAACTGATTCAGGCACTTTTCTAGTAAGTGCTGTTCAATCAGAAATCTGGTATTGATAATAATATAGAGGCTTTAGGGGTAACCCCTTCCATGCTGTAATTCAACTGGTAGTAATGTAATTACGTTAAGGATAGCTGTTTTTTTGTTTTAATCGTTGCGTAGTAAATGAGGCATTTATCAGTCCTTGAACATCCTGCTGGCCTGTGAACTTCTGGAGTGTGTGTAAGGGTTCATCCTCCTTTTTTAGAGATAATACATGTTTGGAAGCAGTTGTGATTCTGACACCCGTGTCAAGAGTTCTTCAGATGAGATAGGGAGAGATATTAAAAATGCACCCCACTGTCTTTGAAAACAAAGATCATACATGGCATCATTGGTCTGTATCACGTTTCTTAGTTTTTGAGGTGTGTATGAAACTCTGGGTGGCTGGCAGCTACAGCAGGAGGAGAAAGTAGCGTTCTTTGTAACCTCCGACATGATTAAAACAGTCTGTGTGTTCACCAGAAGTCCAGTCCTTTTTTTATTTACTATTTTTCCTCTGTTATTTATAAAACATCACAGCAACATAAATATCCTACATGAAAAGCTTATTGCATCCTGTTTAAAATAGTTGTTTTGTTGTTTACAAGCCATATTTCCTGGATACTTAAAACTGAATTTGCCGGCCAACTTTTCCCAGTGCTTATAGGAAGATTTATACTGATTAGCGTGCATGCCTGTCTCTTAAGTGCCTGTAGTGCTTGAGCCTAGATAGTAAAGTACCTTTGCTGGGGATTTCCACAGGGATGCTGCTGTGGGGACTTCTGATTGACCTTGCTGGGTTTTACAGTATTGAAGAAGAAGCTCCATTGTGAGAGGCGCAAGGAAGCTGCCGCAGAGCACGTGATATTAAATGGATTACCCAAAAGCCTTCTTGCTGGCTGTGGTGCTCGCCTGCCTACCTCCTGGAAACAAGCACGAGAACATTTTTTTGTGAGGGGAAAAGAACAGCGTGTTTTCAGAGAAGTATCATAATTTGTCCCCTAAGGGTTCATTGAAGAATATTCTTTAGAGTAATTATTTTTCATTGGGATAAGACAGCCTGTAGGATTTTAGATGTTGTGCAGGTTCTGGAAAAATCCCAGCCAGTGAAAAAAACTTTCTTTTCTCTTTGTGTTAAAAGCTTATTATTCTCAGCAAAGGATTCAGCCTGACAAGAAGCTCAGATCTGGCTTCCATTTCAATAGCCCTCCTCCTCCTTCCCTCTCCCCTGCTCTCCTCCGGCAGACTTTTGTGTTTCTTGCAAAGGTTTTAATTTTACCACAAGCGTAATTCCAAGATGCAATAACATTGTTCCCTTTATTGGGTTGTTTTTAGTTGTTGCTTAGTTGGTAATGGAGGCTGGCCCTCCGCATCCCTGCCGTGACTCACCTCGGAAGAATGCCCCCAGTGCAGCTTTACCCCGTGGGGGCAATGGCTTTGCAGCCCCGACAGGGCACTGCAAGGTGTATTTTTGTCCCTTGCATCCCCTCTGCTGCCAGCACTCTGCAGCTTCTCTGGGGCTTGGGATTCACCTGGTATATCGATACTTTACCTTTGATTGATAAAGGACTCCAAGACAATAGGGCCTCCAGCACTAGAGGGACACCTAATCCTCTGGATCATCAAGTAAGGTAGAAATGAGGATGAGAGGAGAGGGCTTTTATCTCACATTTCTATGGTAGTGATCTAAACCAAGCTGAAGCGGGCACCTGGAAGCACTGGGGATGCCCCTGCCTCCCCACCAGCCCAGGGCTCCCTGTTGCTGGTGTTCAGCGAAGCCTCCACCGGCCGCCTTCTTCCTTACACAAACACACTATCTCGCTGGCCTGTCATCCTCAATTAGGGCCGTGCAGCTGACCGTTTGCATTCATTAATCATCGCCCGGGAGGAATGCTGGGGAGGGAGTTGTTGTGCAGTTCCCTCTCTCGTGTCCTTGCTGATACAAGGTCTTCTCACGTTCTGGTATTAAAAACATGACTCCTTCTTTATCACTGTCTGCAGACAGGGTACAGCTGCGGTCGGCAGCACCAGCCTGCTGGAGGTGCAAACAACCTCAGCCTCTTGCTGCTCCTGTTTAACATTTGTGGGTGCAGAGGACAACCCCATGAGTGGTTCCACAGGTGGAGCCACGTGTCCTACACCAGAGCAGCCATAGGTATTACCGGCCAGTGGGATCGGTGAGGGGAAAGGTGAGGTGAAAGCTTCAAAGAGAAAAGCCAAAGGGTGTTAACACCCAGTGTGTCTCTTGTAGTGTTGGAGCACGAGTCTGCAAGGAAGATGCAGTTTCTGTGATTCTATAGAAGCAAGCAGAGGGGGAGCCCTGTGCGGGTCCCCAGGGATGGCTGAGCACCAACGTGTGTCATTGTCCCCCCCCCTCACACACCAGGGTTTGAGGCGCTCAGCTCCCTGCAAGATCAGGCCCTGCAGTTAGTAAACAGAGACAATAAGACTTGGGTTTTTTTCCCCCCTCTAGTGTTTTCACTGCCAAAACCAAACTTTATGTTTAACAGATGGAGCCAGTCTGCAAACTCAGAGTGCCTGCTCATCTCCCAGGCTTGACCTTCCCATGTAGAAAGCGGCAGGGAATTTATACTAACTATTTTAGCAATCTCTGGCAGTTTGATTGATTTTTAAGTGCTACAAAACATGTTTTGCATTTAAAGCAGAGTTGACTAGAATCGCTGGATTTGCTTAGCATTGTGGTAATGTGTTTAAAAAGAAAACTAAAGGGAAACCTAATAGTATAGCTGGCTTTCTGGCTTTGCCAAAGATTCAAGAAGTATGAAATTAAATAATATTCTAGCACAGAATCAACTGCTGGGCTGCAAAAAGCAGGGCCTTATGTAAATTCACTTTGGGGTAGTGGCTATTTTCCTAAGCCTTTAAAGCAAAAATGAAAAACGTAGTCGGCTGTTGCCTTGCAAAACACTCCACTGTCCCATGGCTTATCGTTTCCCGATGTTCCACGGCATGAAGAGGAGCGATGCCTGGCAGCCCCTGACATGCAAGTGTGTGAGGAAGAGAGGGAGGAAGAGGCACCCCCTTGTCCTCTGCAGGATACCAGGAGGGGCTCAGTGCTGTGTCACCATGTGTGGTGGCTGCACAGCAAAGGCCTTTGTGGTGGTAGTGGGTGGATGAGGCTGTACTCAGACATCTCTGCCCACAGCCAGTGTCCTGAGGAGGGGTGTCTGCCCTGGGGAGAAGATGAGGTGGAAGGTGAAATCCCCTTTTATCTGCACCCTCAGCTCCCTCCTTCTTTCTCTGCCCTCTCCTCGCCTCCCTCCCTCCTCTTCAGGTTGAAATCAAGAAGTTTTTATCTGTACGACCCTTTGCTTCTGGGAACACTGCAGGATGACATGTAAAAATGAATCAAGGGAAGGTTGGGGAGAGCTGGAGTTCATCTTCCAGCTCCTTCTGGTGCAAAAGAAATGTTTCATGCTTTTTCTTCAGGTGATACCTGTCTGGGGACCTTGGTTTGCATTTGTAGTAGTAGTGAGCTCTCGCAGCTCCACCTGGAGTCAGTGGGAACTAGGCTTTGAATCAACATCGAGTGGTGCAAAACCTCTGAAAACTCAGTCTCTTCATCACAAATTGCTCCACAGTAAGCGGAGATTTTTTTTTTTTTTTATCTTAATCTCACTGTGTTTCAGCTCCCTACCTGGCAAAGAAAGGAGGAAAGTGTCCACCAACTTCCCAGAAACTGCTTATTTTTGTGTGTGTCTATAAATGTTGTGCTTAGCTCACTACAGCAAATTAGCAATACAAAAAGAAATACCTAGTCATTAGAAAACAGCTCTTGGACAACTCATTCAGCTTCCTTTTCCCACTGGTAAAATCCGGATTCTGACTGGGTAGTCATGTTTTATCTTTTGTGCACAATGCAATGTTTTTTAATCCTATAATCTTTTCCTCTTGGCTTCAGTTGCTGATCGCCAATCTGAATTCTATAAAATACTTTTTGGAAATGTAGGCGTGTTGCTGGAAATGCATGCGTGCTAGTAAATTTTCTTTATCTCTTGTAATACTTTCAAAAAACTCTGTAGCACAGATAAGGATGTACTGCACATGAATCTGTCCTTAGCTGACATGTGGTTTCAAAGTGTTTTCTTAGCCCGTCGGTAAGATCACTTCCAGTGTTTCCTTCGCATCTCTTTGTGCTTGAATTGGTCAAGAGTTTATTGCAAGAGGTGAAATGTCTTTTCCAAAAAAAATGCAAAAACACATATCTCCAGTCAAATGCAACAGAGAAGGCTACAAATGCCATGCAGATCATGTAACTGAAAAGGCAAATGAATCGTTTGAGCTCAGTGAACACATTGTCCGGTCACTTCTGGGGTCCTGCTCATCCGTTCACTGTCCTTGACAGGGTTAGTTTTTTGTGGACTCTTCCCATTTCCTTTCTGAAGCTGTTTTTGTCACATAGGTCCAGCAGTGAAGCAGCTGCCTACCCAAGCGGTAATCAACAGTGCTCCTACCTCCCTCTTTCCTCCTGCAAATCCATCCTCTCTTGTTTTTCCTGCTCCAGCCTGAGCTTTACTTTCATATTGCAGGGCCAATAGCAAATATCTCGCAAAATACTTTCAATGTGGAGAAAGAAATAGCAATGCTCCTCTCCCCGTCCCTGCAGCACTTTCAGCATGCAATGGGGGTGTCACCGTGTCTCCCGCAAGCATCTAACAGTGCTCTACGCCCTTAAAAGGGGAGAAATAATAAACACCACCTGGAATCAGAAATGTGCTAGCCATGGCATGGCTGCTACCTGCGGGGTTAACATTTTTTATCTCTGTTTTTTCATCTGCACGAAGGACAGCCCCAGAGCAGCCCTGTTTTCTTTGGCTGCAGCGCTATCGCGGGGCTGTGCTTTCTCGCCAGCACTCTCCCACGATCCAGCCCCCTTCGTCTTTTGGGTCTAATGCTTTTGTTAAATGGTTCTCCACTGCTGATATTTATGTGGGGCAGAGAGTGCTCAGGAGAGGCCCGCCAAGATTTATATCCTGTCGTGTAAAGCATGTTTTTGGAAATAATGGCATAATTGACTAAGAAAACGACTCCCTTTTGCAACAAACCAGTCTGTCGTGATGGTGAATACAGTTACCAAGGGCCACTGGTGAAATTTCAGCGCTTAAAAAGTGACTGCTGTATTTATGATATAGGGAAATCTTGCCGTGTGCCTCTGTTAAATTGGGTCATAATCAGAGCTCAGCTAGAAAAATGTGTCAGCACAGCCATTAGCTCCTCGAATGGTTGAATGATCTGCTTTTGGGTGATGCTTTAAGGACCATTCCTTGATTTTGTTTTCTGAGTGTGATGCAGCTAAAAATATCAGCATTTTTCTTGGAATTTGCAGTGTGTTGCATTCTCAAACTGAAGCCGAAAGTTGTGAACGATTTGGCAAAAACAGCAATAGCCTGGGGATCTGAGCTGACTGGGATTTGGGGTTAGGCTAGTAGTGATTGCAGTGGTTTTTTAGGCACTTTCATGTGAGCATTTGCCACACAAAGTGCTGGTCAGGGAGAGCGCTGTGAATTGCAGGCACTGCTGCCCCTGTCTCCATCGTGGTGCTCAGCAGTGTGTGGTTTCTGACTTGCTGGGCTGTTTTGTTTCCCCAAGCAGCGAGACTGGTGACCGCGGGTGTCAGGAGGGGACGGCTGTGTTTGAGGGCAAAGATTTCATGTGAGCTCCTGCTTTTTCTTTGTGAGCGGTGATCTGGAGTACGGGAGGTCCCTGCTGATGGGAGCGCTTTGCGGTGAACCTTTTCATCATGCCAGCCTTGTGGAATCCCGTGAGAACCCTGTTGCAGGGCTGTGCAGTAGGGTGCTTGACTGTGTGGGTACAAGAGTCCATCTCTCCTGAGTTTTCTCAAGGAGAACAAGGACTTGACTGTTTTCCTACGCATTTATTGGTGCCACCGACGTAGCAGCCTGTGTTAGTATGAGCTGCTGCCTCTTTCTGAGAGCTGCTGAGAAAGACCTTCTAACCAGGACTTTGGCTTTGGTCTTGGTTTTTTGATGCTGTCTCTTACTCCCTGTTGACATTACTGAGTGCTGTCAAAGCCAACGCCCCGTATTTTTTTTTTTTTTTCATGTTGTATTACCACCGCTGGCTGGCTTCTAGCCTTTCTGCCAGCCCTCCACTTCCACGGGTGCTGTGCCAGTGGCAGATGGTGTTTTGGAGGAGTTCAGCCCTGGGGATGGTTCACGTTGCAGTGGCCAGAATGGAAGTTCAGAAGCCCCTGAGTGAAATATCCTTGCTGCAGCTCTAAGACATGAAAAGCCCTGGTATAAAAGCTTGTTGCTTGTAGAGGTGCCAGTTCATGTGTCTGTTTGTCCATATGCACATACATAGTCATATACTGACCACTGTGACCCCCATCTTGCACATTTAGAACAAATACAACCCTAGCCCACTGCTCAGCTGGATTGAAGGATAAGCTGAAGGCCAGTTTTGGTATGCGACATCTGCTGGCAAAGCCTCCTAAATCCAAATTTAATTTGCACTTATAGGTTTGAATTATGAAATGCGGTGAATCCCATCGCATACTCCACACGTTTCCTGTTGACAGTGAAGGAGCAGAAACGGGCTGGTATCCATCCCTGCTGGAAACGTTCAAGTCAAGATTTCATTCCAGGAAAATCGTTTGGGTTGTTCTGTAAACTAACTGAGCTGATCCATAACCTTTTGTCGGGCCGTGCCAGGGACATGTAATGCAGCAAGGGGGGAAGCCTTTTCCACTCCCCACACTTCAGAGTGCTCTCTGGGTCAGGTATGATCCAGGAATGCAGCTGTAATCCTTGTTTCCTTAGAGGAGACCATTTAGTTTGTAGGGTGACATCGGAATTACTACTCCTTTCATGAGAGAGAGATTATGGCCATGTGGTTTTCCTTTCAGATTCAGGTTTTGGTTTCCATTTACAGGCGGTTCTTGTAAACAGAGTCTTTCTGCTTCATTTTTGCTAAAAAGCTTCGTGTCATAACACTTGGGGGGCTGTTTTATCTTGCCTTCAAAGGAGGCCAGGTAGCTGGGCAGGCTGAGAGCAAACTGCTCTTGCTCAACATTCCCTTTTACAGCAAGAGCTTTGAAGCAAATCACAGCAGACTGTGCAGCACTGGGCCACCCCTGTTCAGCTGACAGCAGTTTCTAAGGGTCTTCGATAGTGTGGTGGTGGGTAACAGTGCAAGCTTAGATAAAACACTGGCAGATGGCAGCAGACAAGCAGTTCTGGGGAAGACGTCTGCTGTGCCCACCTCCCATCTACAGCTGGCAGTGTCTCCTGCCTGTGCTGAAGGGGATGGATAGACTTCGGCTATGGTGCCCACCCAAAGCCAGTCTGAGTCCTGTGTGAACCTCCTCAATCCTCTAGCTTCCACCTGACCTCAAATATGTCAGTATAGCATTCCAAGAAAGAGTATTTGTTATCTGGTTTATTTAAGTCTGCTACCTCGTCATTTCCTTGGGTCCTCCCTGTATTTGACAAAGTGAAACACAGCACAGCACTGGTTCTAATCTGCCTTCTCTCTATGGTTCTTGGGTTTCAGCTCTCTGTTCCACCTCTCTTTCCCGTCCCCATTTTTTGCTTTCACTGGAAAGACCTCACCGTATTTACAAATTTCCCTTCCAGTCCCTTCCGGTACTGTTCCATCCCCATCTCTTTTTTCCAGATCTTTTACATCTGAAGATCCTCCCCAGAGTGTGCCTGTACAGGCGTCCTCTCGCAAACTCCTTGGGAGCTGGGGTTTCAATTCATTTTAGATCTAGAGTAGCCCTCAGGGATGTTCTTGCAGAGCTACAGATCCTGGGAGCACCTTTCACCTGCTCGCAAGTTGATGAGTTACAGACCAGTCAACCCCACATGGTGTTTGGGGGCTGCAGCAGAGGGTTGGCTTCTGTGCCCTGGGGTTTCTGGGTGATGCTGGGTGATAGGTATCCATCATTCAGCTGCAGAGTGAGGAAGGGGTACCCAAGCTCAGCCTAACTCTTTGAGCGTCCCTTTTCAAAGTGCCTCAGTGCTGGTTGGGAGCAGGACTGGTAGCTCCAAACACCTTGGTTGCTGCATCACTGCAAGAAGGGAGCAGCTCCATGGCATCACTCCAGCCACAGGGCTTCCTCATTGCTGTCCTGCTTTCACAAGACAGTGCCATGCCTTTCTAGGTCCTTTGGGAATGCTGGAGCAAAGAAAGTAGGTAAGTGCTCTCTGGGACCCCTGTGCAGCCACGTGGCAGGGAGATGCTGAATTTCCATGCAGATCAAGACCTGCATTTTCAGCTCATCCTGCATGTGCTCAATTGGACAGGAAACTTAAATGTTGCTCTTTTTTTCATCATTATTTCCCCTCTTCTGTGGGGATGCTATGCCAGACCATATTTCCCTGAATTCCTTTATGCCTGCTGGCCTGCAGGGATGGATCCAGGCAGGCTGAGGTGAAGAAGGCAGCCACAGCCGTCCAGCACATCCTCTGCTTGGTGCAGTTGCCAAACTCTCCCTTCAAGTCCAAGGCACGTTGGCTAACCCAGGCTCTGCGGACCTGGGGGAAGTCTGGACGCGATCCCTCATCTATTTAAAAAGCCCAACTATTGGAACGTCCTGCTGAACCCAGGGCAGGCAGGTCTCTGAGGCACCGTGCACACAGTGCAGTTCACCACCACAGTGATGGATGTGTTTATCACTGCCTTCATGATCCCGTTGTGCTATACAAGGCTTTTGGCCACCTCTGCATGTTCTCGTGAGAAATGGTGCCATTCTCTCGGCTTCCTTCTCCGAACTAGACGTGCCTATATCAGAATCTGCTGAGTGAGAAGCCATTAGCGTTTCCAGAGATGATCCTCAGTGCATTGCTGGCTGATGCATTTGTTCTCCCCTCCTGTGTTTCTAAGTAGCAAAGAATGTATAAGTAAATAATGATGGGGGGGGAAGTGGGGGGCAGAAATTGGTAATGGAAAAAATAACTTGAACAAGATTTGATAAAAGTGCACTGTTTTGATTCAAACTCATGGGTTACAAGCATTTCCTGCAGGCCAGTGGGAGTTGGAAGACTGTGTTTGTGGGACTTTGAAATCTTAGACATTTCAAAAGTGAGACAATCTCTGTGCCTGTTACAAAACATCAGACAGCAATCAAGTTGCATCTTAGCAAGCTGCTATTTTAGGTAGTACAACCAGCAGAACAAAATCCAACCTCTGGTTTAAAGATAGGCCACAGCGTGAGTATTGTTTCTTTTAACCTGCCATTGCTATGAATACGTTAATACATTTTTCTTCTAGAATTTGAACCCGTGGAGGGATTACTGTGATCTTTTAATAAGCCACATTGAAGGAAGGAGTTTAACCCCTGTTATTAGGAGTTTAGCTAAAGCTAGGGTGAAGGCATTAAGCTGGACCAAAAATCTGTGCCACTTTCAAAGTCTCTGAGTAACTCCGTAACTGGCAAAATGCTTCGTCTTGCTTGGATTTAAAACAGACCTGCTCTGAGGAGGGTTGCTTATCAGA
This sequence comes from Thinocorus orbignyianus, assembly GCA_013400375.1. Taxonomy (NCBI): domain Eukaryota; kingdom Metazoa; phylum Chordata; class Aves; order Ciconiiformes; family Thinocoridae; genus Thinocorus; species Thinocorus orbignyianus. Next base: position 137,016 of record VXBW01001444.1, on the reverse strand, counting down.
CCTGGTTTCCCCTCAGTAGTTGAATGATGCAGTGCAGCCACCTTGTCCAGGACCTCCTGATGTGCTGGTAGGAGAAGGATGAGCCAGGACGGTGGGTGCAAATCCCCAGCCCCAGGAGGTGAGGCTGAGCCAAGCTCTGTCTTGCTCCAGAGCTCTCGGTCAATGCAAACGGGGAGGCTGTGAGCATCACCCAGTGACCAGCTCTGAGCTCGCTGAGTCCAGCTGGCCGTGCCATCATCTATGTGATGAAATCAAAGCAAGGACAAACTAAGGATCAAGGGCTGAACTGCAAAAAAATTTAAACCACGCAGTACAATTTAAGCTTCATCCAAAGCACCTGTACTTGAGGGTTTGGAGTGTCCTTTTTGCCTTGGAGAAGCTGTCAGTCACTTCCGATCTGCTAACACCACTTCTTGGTGAGGAACTGAAACACTTTGGCCCCCAGATTCTTCTTAGTTTTCCTGTAAAATCAGTCATTTTCTGAAACAGCGCTGTTGTTAGGTTTTCCCTTCCTCCCGTGGACTGTTTGTCACCCATAAAAAAGAAGAAATTTGCCAGCTCAAAGCTCGTGTGTCCCTGAGGCCGGAGGAAGAGTCACAAGGTTTTCTGTGGCTCCTCAGCCTGGAAGAAGCACTCGTAGATCATCTGGGTCCAGCCTGGCGCTTCCAGGCTGCCTGACCGGTCATGCTTTATGGCTAATTAGCTACCTCCAGCCCTTTCTCTGGGAATTATGATAATGAACATAAAGAACTGTTTATTCTTCCCGAGGGTAACAGCCTCTTCGGTGGCTGTAGAAATGGAAAGCAAGCCTGAGGAAACACCAGGGCACTGTGGTTTTTGGCAACAGTTGATAAACATTTCTCTGTGGATGGAGCAGAGCATGTAATTTACTGCCTGTCTCTAACAAGAGCGGTCTTGACCATTTTGCTATTCTCTGTCAAAGCGCAACAGCTAAATCCTGGTTGGAAACTGTGCCATTGACATTTTTGTAGGTAGTAGCGTAAAACTTACTGGAGTTTATCTTTGGAAAAGGAATTCATCATTGAAAAACAAATTCATCATTTTTATAAGATCTCAGATGTTATCATAACTGCTTCATTGCTTGTGGAGGAGCAGACAGGTCTTGCTCATCCTTTTTGTAGAGCACAATGGTGGTAGGACCAAGCAGCACCTGGACACTTGCGCAGATGTGCTCAAGGGTAGGAGGCTTCTGTTGCACTCACTGTTAGGTTTGAATCACGCAAGTGATGCTCTAAAGCTACTCTACTTGCTCCTCAAGCAGGGTCATCAGTCATTTTTATCAATCCCCAGCAGCATTTACCTCAAAGGTCTTCTCCTGGCAAGAACTGATCGTGGTTGCTGCTTTACTGCAAAGAGTGATGGTGTCCCAGCAAGCAATAAAAGTCCCATTGTCCCTGTTTTACCCCCCAGGATATAGGATTAGAGAATATATCAACACAGAGCAGTGCCTGGGTAAGCGATGGATGCAGGCTGCTGTCTTGCTGCCAGGACCATGCTAGCACATTCAAAACCGGCTTGGGTACCTTTGGACATTACTGCACGGAAGTGCTTGTGAACAGTGAATTGAAGTAACTAAAATTCAGAGATTCAAGCTGTGTGCCAGCAAGAACAGGACCTGTGCAGTCTGGTAACGCTGATGGGCAGTGCCCACAGCTTCCTGGCACAAACTGTTGGAGGACCGTTGGGTAAGATGTGATCTGTGCTCATTGGTGGGGCACCCTCAGCTGGTTCCTCAAAGGGGTTAAGTCAAGAACCTTGATACCAGTGTAGGAATGGCACACTGGGCTGGAAAAGAACTGGACCTAGAGACTGGAGTGCCCATTCCCATGATTTTTCACCACATCCTTGTGTTTTACAGTTGTCCCACCTTAGATATCCACTAGCACTCCTGGGCAGTGCGGGGTTTCTGGGCCAACACTGAGCTGCTGTGACAGCCCTCGGTGTCACCCTGTGATGCTCTGACTGCATCTTCTGCAGGACTGCATCCATTGAACTATTCTAGCAGGTAAAGTAGAAGTTGGGTTTTGACTGGAAAAATACCGGGACGGGAGGAGGGGTAGCGGGCAAACATCATCCCTGATGGCTTCCAGGAGCACTGGCAGGGAATGTGGAGTCTTGGAAACAGTGATTCAAATAAAGTTACTGTTGCACACAACAGTGACCTTGTGAACATGCAAAGCACTCACAAATTAAGAAAAGCCGGTGTTAACCTCATGCCAGCATAATGTGCACTGGACTTCTGTGGTTCTCTGTTATGATTCAGCATTTAAGGACATGATCGTAGTCTGGGGTTGGCTTTTTTTTTTTTTTTTTTTCCCCTAGTTCTTTTTCTGGAAGAGTTTCCTGAGAGGTTCAAACGCAACAAAGTTTTTGTATTGCAACATCTCCCTGGTTTACAAAACAGCTTAATCCACGGGGAGGGTCACTGGCGCTGTGCAGTTGAGGGGGCGGCTGCCCTTGTCTGCTGCTCTGCAAACAGAGTTCCCCGAAGAGCTCCCCCAGGGCCAACCCCTCTCTCCAGGAGCTCTGGGTTCTCAACGCTTGGCTGTCAAACCACAGGCGAGGGCCCAGCCTCCCACGCTGGGTGATGCATTTTCGTGTGGGGGTGCTTGGATTGTCTCCTCATGGAGGTTGCTCCGCAGGATCTCCCCACCCCAGGGCAGGAGTGCGGCTGTGGCTGGAGACCCTCAGCAGTGTGAGTGAGGAGGCAGACTCCCAGCCTCCCTCCTCCTGTCGGTTTTTGGTGCAGATTTCCCCACTTCATGTCCCCTGACCACCTCTCTGTAGCAGTAAAGCAGTGAAAGAGTTTTAAAAAAATTGGATAACCCTACTGAAAATTGCGACACTGAAACCCACATTGTCCCTGTAATCACTTAACCAAGGCACGATAGCTGGGAGATTTGCTGTGCCATTGCCAGGTTGAGATGCTCTCTGGAAGTGCCTGCCACTCTCTGTTGAATACAGGAGGGACCTGGGCTTCTCCAGGCACTTCACTGTGCACACTGATGGGGTGAAATGGAATTCTGCTACTTCATAGAAAATCATGTATAGATATAAGGTGGGATGTGATGGTGTGAAATGGGTCCAGCAGAGAGCTACAAAGATGATAAGAGGGATGGAGCACCTCTCCTATGAAGACTGGCTGAGAGAGCTGTGTCTCTTCAGCCTGGAGGGGTCTCCTTTCCTGTGGGGACACCTTCTAGCAGCCTTCCAGTATCTGAAGAGAGCCTACAGGAGAGCTGGAGATCAGGAAGTGTAGTGGTAGGACAAGGGGTAATGGTTTTAAATTGGAAGAGAGGAGATTTAGATTAGATATTAGGAAGAAATTCTTTGCTGGGAGGGTGGTGAGGCACTGAAACAGGTTGCCCAGAGAAGCTGTGGGTGCTCCATCCCTGGAAATGTTCAAGGCCAGGCTGGATGGGGCTTTGAGCAACCTGGTCTAGTGGGAGGTGTCCCTGCCCATGGCAGCGGGGTTGGAACTGGATGATCTTTAAGCTCCCTTCCTACTCCAACCATTCTATGATTCTGTGATTATCCTGCACTCACAATGTACTGTCCTGCTTAAAAAACTCTGTCCTGCTCTGTACATATCTGCCTTCTGTGCCCTGTCGTAGCTGAAGCTTGAAAATAGATTTGGTAGTAAATCTAGGTAACTATCTGAGTGAGACATCTAAGCAATGTAAGTAAGGAACTATCAGTTTTCTTGGAGACCTCTTTATGTTAAAGCTAGTTTCTGTTTGCAGCACTCATACCCTAGTGGTTAACATGGAAGCAAAAACATATTGTTACTAGTACCAGTACTAATTAGGAACATGGAAAGGTCCAGAAAACCAAATCAGAGAAAAACATGTAATATGACACATTTGTAAATGAAGGCGCAGTTTTTATTTCAAGGAAGAGCGTGGAGTTTTGTGCCAGCAAACAGCACTTGAGGTCTCAGTAGAAGCCACAAGCTCTAAGTGCAACAGAAGAGCGTAGTGGTGTTTTCAGCTTATAGACCCCTCTGGACGTGATAGTGTTTATTATTGTGGAGCACCAGTGCTGTGGATTTTGCTGTACCCTTCAGAGAACAGACATAGATATGGGGCTGGGGTTACCTGCTGCCACCCCTAGTTTCTCAGCATCACTATAAGTTGAACTGCTTTGGTATCTCTGTGTTACTAAGGCAGCATGTTTTTGTATTGCTTGTAACACGATTCGCAAGCTCCATCTATCATGAAGTACTCTGCTCAACATCCTGCCTTACCTTTCATTTGATTTTTATTGTTGCATTCTAGGAGATTCATCCACAAAAGTGAATCTGTGTGGGCAACAGTAAAAAGCCCAAGATAAATTCATTCTGACTTACTATCTGCAGTTGTGACAGATAATAGATACTGGATTTCTGTTACTATTGTGTTTCATTTAAATACAAACCATATGCCCAAAGTCAGCGCCTTGAAGATAAGTCAGACATCTGGCTGAGATTCCGCATTGGGGAATGTAAATGATGCAGATGGTGAGATTATAATGCACACCGTGCCCATCGGGTTATAACAGTGATGAACAAGCACTTCATTTGGTAGAGAAGCAGGGGAGGGAAATCCAAAACAAGAGGTGAAATTTCTCAAAGAATGTGCGTGATATTCATTTCAGTTTGGAGCTTGCATGCATATGTTTGGGGGAGTCTGCCTTACACTGCATGCCAAACCTTTATTCCAAATATATTAGAGTGTGCCAGATATGATAAAGCACTTTCAAACAACTTTGTAGAATCAGATTGATATCTCAGGCTGTAAAAGTGTTGGGTTTTCTTCCTGGGAGTGTTTTGGGAATAAAAACCAACTTGTGAACAGAGTAGGAAAGGAAAAAAATAACAAAGTAGTTTCTTTTATTCTGCATAAAATGTTACCTCCACAAAAGTGTAGTGGTGTGAACTGTGAAGTGGGCTCAAAGACAATGCGTACATATTGCATGTAGATAAACTGCTGGCAATGTACAAGTGGTCCAGACTGGCGCAAAAAGTATTTTCTGAGAGGAAAAGAGGTATGAATGTTTGTCTTTACTAATATTTATTTAGCCTCAGATCTAAATTTAACGTTTGTCTCTACAGGCTAACACTGACCAATGCTTTGAGTATACACTATATTTACCTTCTTGGAGACAAGAATACACAAAATTACTTATTTAAGTACAACATCAAGTTGAAAATATCTGGAAGTTTAGTAATGATGGTCATAGCATGAAACACATTAGAGAACCATAAGTTAATAGGAAGAAATCACCCGAACTTTCCCAAGTTGTTTGCTTTAAGTGGAGGTGGCAGCTCTTGCCTATGATCAGGGTCATCGTTCATCTTGGGCAGTTGGTAAGGGTGGCATCTGCCATTGCTTGCCAACACTTCCCACAGGTGATAGGGCACTGTCCTGCCACTGGACAAGGCCACAGCCATAACTTCCCTGCTGAAAAAGATCTCAGTGCTGTCACTTCTTGTGTTTGGAAAAGAGACTTTAAGAACCCAAGGTGCCTCACATTCAGTTGACACTTCTCCCATAATTAATCTCAGAAAAAGATATTTTTTAGACAGCAGGTGATCCTAAGATATTGCTGGTGGTGTTGCTGTCGCCAAGGCAGATGAGACCTGTGTTAATCTGTCCTCACCTTGCACTTAAGGCAACAGGTCTCTCCTTTTCAAATGATCCACCCTGGTACTGCCAATATGAGAAGATACTCCTCGTACCTGTAAGGATGTCCTGGAGGAAAAGAGTTCCCTCTCAGTTGTGAGTGCTGTGACATGAAAATACTATTTAAATACTGTATGGAGAATAAAGCACCAGCAGAGATGTTGTAGCAGTCATTTAACCTTTGTGTTAACAACACTGAGCTTGTCAGGTTTATGGTATGGTTCCAGTCAGGGTTGTGGAGGCTCTTTGCAGGTCCTTCCATGAGGATCCAGCCTTCTCCTTGTTTCTTAGATATTGGTAGGTGTTACAGTAATGAGGCTTTTATACTGTGAGACCTTTAATGTAAAGGAAGAACAAGAAAGGTGAAAGCTGGTGCTGAGCATTGTCAAGAAACAGTAACCTGAGCTGTTCACAAAGGAGTTTTGCCCAGATGCACCAACACTGGCCTACAAAAAAGTGTTATTGTGAGAGAAATGCCAAATAACCATGGCCGAGTGAAGGGTTCCCACAAGCAAACAAACACGTGGCCAGCAACGAGCGCGTCTTAAAACTGACACTCAGCAGGATGCTTGCCTTCATCACAGCTCACGGAAACAAGGCAGACAAAGCAAAATCCAATCGCCAGAAGAAAACAAACATTTGCAAGTGAATTGAAAAGACCCTGTGGCGACAGACGAAACCACTGAATGCCACAACTGGGGCTGGTGCACAGGTCGGTTGTCCAGGATGATCTGCAGGAGGCAAAACCTGAATGAAATGAAGCAAACTGAGTGACATTTATGAAGAAAACCAGTGTCTGTTGCAGGGAAGATCTCTGATCCAGTACAGATGAGCTCTCACAGAGCGCCTGCAAAGTCTGAAGCAAATAATCTTCTGTGTGTGCCTGCAAGGACTGATATTACCCTTGGAGAACAACACTGTCTGTATATTTCCTACCTCATCTTCTGGGCAAACTTTTCAGTAACCCTGATTTTGATCTCTCTCTGGTCTCACGTTTGTTGGGTTTTTTCATTGCAAGCCCAAACTTTGAGCCCATTTGGATGCTTCAAACACTGGAGTCACTTCCATGATCATAGCTCTGAATCACTGCCTGTGCCTAGAACTGCTCCACCAACTCCAGCAGAGCCATCCCCCATTTGCATTGGTTTTGGGATGGGCTGTAGTAATATAAATTCAATATGTGCCTGCAGGCACTGGTATCTGAAAACACAACCCTGTTTCAATTGTGGTGCGTAATTAATACAAGGGTAATTGCACAATACTGCAAGCCAACAGGGAAGAAAGGGAAAAAAAAAAAATCTTTGGTTTTGTACCAATAATACCAAAATGTGAGCTAGAAGCATCACTTGCTATTTTGCAAAGGCCTCATTAGAACACTAAAATTAGACAAACTATAGGAGAAAAAAGAGCACCACAAATGGAACTTCTCTTTTTAGATGAAGTGAAATAACCCAGAACAAAGCAATTACCTGACACAAAGCACTGTACTGCAAAAGATTTAAATGTGTTTTTCTACAGGCCACCTCACTGCCCATAAACCCACCAGTAACTTGTTGGTAATAACTTCTGGATGTAAACTGCCTTCATCCCAAAGTGCTTCACAGATGGATGTGATGGGTATTTTCTCAGGTATTTACTCACTGAGGACACACACACACTTCTGAAGGACAGCAGGGCAGCAGGTTGGGAGCGTACCCAGCAGTTCAACCACAACAAGAACACTGAGCCCATTTTGAACTTCATGAATAATTTATTTGTAACTATAAATATTTCCCTTCTATTAAAAATAAAAAAAAAAAAAGTAAAATAACATGATGTAATGGGCCAATAGTCTAAAATGGATATGCTCCATTTCTTTACATGAGATTATTTATTTCTTAGTAAGTAAACTGAGAAAAAAAGCTTATAAAGCAGTAAAATAATACATTTTTCTAGGTGAAGCACATACCTACACTGCCAGTCATGCTCTGGGCCAAAGTCATATGGCTTAGCTTCTATGAACAACGGGCTAAACCAGCTAAAGCAAGTTTTTTATTCCCAGGAAGAATAATCTTGGCAAGGTCACAGATCCTGATGGTGGAATTTTCCTTTCTCAGGAAAGACACGTTTTAGATGAGCAACTTTTTTTAAAGATGGGCATGATCGTGGGGTTGGTGGTGGTTTTCCACCAAAGTTATGCAAGTTTCCTCCCAGAAGTCAACATGCTTGAAGCTCCCCATGCATTCATCACAGGCAATCCCCCCAGCTCAGGACCACATCTTCACCAACACATGAGGATGGAATAGTCTAGGTTTGAGTTTGTGACCTTCCCCCTCAGCTGCCTTGTGCATCGCAAAGGCTTTTTAGTTCAGTTCTCTATCCCAGCAGCGAGGGCTGCCCCACAGCAGGTCTATTTTTCCTTTGGCTCATTTCCACCCTATTGCTCTCAGTGTTTCACAGCTGGCCAAAGCAAAGTGCCTCGTGATCCTATCTCAGGGTGTCCAGGCTTCATGCCCGGTAGCAGAGCCCAGCCTCAGTTTTGGGTAATGGGTTAGAGCAGTAGGAGCTGGAGGTGGAGGAGAGACTTTCTTTCTGCTGGAGCATGGTTGCAAACAGCAAGCAGGCAGAGTGAAATGAGGGATGAGTTGACTTGATAGCACTTCAGCATCTCATAAAAATCTTGTGTTTAACCTCAGTAGGTTATTCAGGGCTAAACCCATCTTCCAGCAGCAGGGTGGGGAGAGAGGAGCAGCAGACAGTGCCAGCTCAGTTAAATAAAGCAATAGGAAATGGGCTCTCCGCGGGGCTGGGGCTGTGGTTTGCTCGGTTAGGGCACGGCACGGTCACTTCTGCAATTAGTACTTTGCTAATGAGTGGTTGACACCAACTTCAGGCTCCTTCTGGATTGAAAGCTGAGTCTTATGTGGGACGCAGCACAGTGGGGAAATGGAAGGAATTTTCTGAAAATAGCTTTGCTTCTTATTTTTAAGACTGGCCTCAAGCCACTCATTTGCTCACAAGTTAAAGAGTGGCAGGATGGACTGACTTTGAGCGGGCACCACTGGTCTGGCGTACTCGGTGCTCAAATTACCATGGCCCATTCGTTGGCAGGAAGATGGGATGGGTGGCCTTCCTCCTCCTGCCATTTTGAATAGAGGAGCTAATGGGCACCCCAAAAAAACTGCTTCATGAACTTGCCATCCTCTGCTGAGTGCAGAGTCGCATCAGCTACCCAGGCGGCGCGGATAGCGCTGCCACGTCCCAGATACCAAGCCTTCTAGTGACACCATATAAATAACAGCTCGTTCCAGTAATGCTTGTCTGCTTAGCGAATTGTTTCAGGATTTACTCCATCCACCCTACCCTGCAACAAATAACCTGCAGATGTGTGGCTCTAAAAATAATCCTTGGCACTGGGGCCAGGGTGCAGCATCACTACATAGTTCACCATACTTTTGTGCTGCGTTGTTGTTAAAATGAATCTTTTCTGTGTGCTGGAAGTGGTGCACAGAGACAGATTCTGTCCTAACAGAGGCTGCGCTCTATGCAGGGAGTATTTTGCTATCATGTCTGTGGACAATAAACATGGATCTGACTTGTGAACATGTTATGATAGGAATTATTTCTTTCCTTGTCCAATTCATTAAGTCTGTATACTTAATAAGCAGTTTCAACTTTTACAAGGTCCTCTCTGGGAACAATAAAACAGAGAGAAAAGAGAGAAACATCTGGATCAGTGAAACACTCTTGAAATAGTATCTTTTTTAGTGTCTTTATAGAGATTTCCAAGGGCTTATATTAAGAAGTTAATTCCACTGCTGCTATTGATGCTGAAAATATACTAGAAGCACAATTTTAACTTCATTTTGTTGCTTAGATAGCAATCAGAGCTGGCCAAGTCTTTTGTTTGAAAATACTGTTGTGACAAATAGCACAGTTTGTATTTCATTCAAGATTTACCATTTTTTTTCCAGTTTTTTCCCCATTTAAAATTTTATTGTGAAAATGGAAAGAAGGGAGAGAAAGAAGTGGGAGGGAACCAAAGCTGCAATTCCATTGCAATTTAGCAAATCACTTGGGGTTTTTTGGTTTTTGTTTTGTTTTGTTGTTTCAGTTCTTGTTTATTTGTTTTCCAGTTCTTTAATAATTTTAAAGAATGTCTGCCAGTGATGCTTTTTTATTTGGTTACCTACAGTTTTGTACACTTACGAACAATAAGGAGCTAAGATACTCATGGGCTGGAGCACATTATAGTCAAGAAAAGCCCATGGGAACTTTGTTTGCTCAGTCTGGAGAAGAGGGAGAGATAAGGGGCAAATTTAACTAACTGATGTCCCCAACTACCTGATGAGGAGTTATAGAGAAGACAAAGTCAGACCTTCATCAGAGGTGGACTTCTAAAGGACATGAGACATGAGCTGTGAGTTGGAGCATGAACATTTTAAGGGGGAAAAGTGAAGTACTTAACCTCTGGAAGAGAAGTGAGGCCATCTCCCTCCCTGAAGACATTCAAAACTCACCTGGGCAAGTCTCTGGAGCAGTTAACCCTGCTGCCAGTTGTGCTTGTATCAGATGATTTCCAGAGGGCCCTTGCAACCCAAATTGTGCTGTGAATCTATTTTCCAATAATTATGGGAGGGTTTTTTCACTATTATTTATTTCTGCTGCTTATAGGATGGCTGAAACATTGACTTGAAAAATTCCCTTGGCTGCGCTGAGGCAGGGTTGTGCCCTGGTGACTCTAAGCCAGTACTGAAAGGATAAAAATCCTTAGGCCTAAGTGGCTGTTAAGCACCCTTATGTGATTCATAATGTGTAAAATCTGTGCTTTTTGCACTCTCATAAAGCGTGTGCTCTGAAGATGGGAGCCATTTCATACCCCTTGTGTGTAGATGGTATATAGAGAGTGCCCAGTGTCGCAGTAGTCTTTGACTATTCAGATAAACTCCATAACCTGCGTGGTGCTTGTCCTTTCAAGATGAGTTTCCCAAACCAGACAGGCAGAAGTTCCAAACGTAGATGTCTTCCTCATGCTCTCTGTTAGTTTCCAGCTCAGTGCTGGAAACCAAAGTGTCATCTGGAGGTTGTGGGCAGCCAGTGTAGAGAATGAAGTCCTCAGAGCTGCACCGTTCTTTAATTATTTTTCCATGCTATTTGACTTTCCTAAAAGCTGATGGTTTTTATGTCTGGCTCTCTCCATTTCTAGACTATTTAAATCGGAAGCATTAGCCTGGCTGGACTTTGCCTGCTTTCTATGCTGGAACTGAATTTCAAGAACCATCACAGATCAAAAGACCGGGATTAAACATCTGTGTCTGTATCTAGAGTGCAGATGGATTGTTTAGGGTATAGGTACATGGCATTTAAATATCTGTGTCTGTATCTAGAGTGTAGATGGATTGTCTAGGGTATAGGTAGATGGCATGCCCAGGAAGGGGAGTAGAGAAGCAGGGGCACATGTCAAATCCCATGTCTATCAAAAGTCAGGAAGAGGTTTGCAACAGTTCCAATAACAAACGTCAGCCAGAATTAATTAAGTTTGTGCCACCAGTGATTATCTGAAATAAGTCCAATTGTTGCCCATCCTCAGAGCTGAGCATGTTCTTACCCATCATCCCAAGTCCTGGTTTGAGCTCCTTCCCAGCCTGATATGTTCATGGCAAAGCTGCCAGGGATTTCTGCAGAATCAGGATCAGGCCTTTACATGGCAACTCACTCCTAAGTGAACACAGACCAAGTTATTAGCTTGTCTCTGAAGGTTAATTGGGATTTATGTCCTGTTTGGAGAGCCAGCTTTAGAGATGTGACTTTCTTGCGTAGTTTCTATGATGTGTTTTTCTGTGCATGCGTGTGTAAAAGGCGCTTGCTTTCTGTTGTTTATTGAAAAGAGTTTATTAGCCATTGCTTATGCAGCATTTTCGTGATCTTGTTGATGAAAGATGCTATATAAACTGGGTTGGATTGGACTGCATTCAGTAAGTCTAAGAGCTTGCCAGCGATTTATTGCTGTTTGGCTCCAGCGACTGAGCACCAGCACAGCAGCCAGCCAGCGAGCACAGCTCCTTGCAGCACTGCTCTGGCTCTGCCTTCCCTTCTGAAATGGAATTTATTACTCTCCGTCTCGCATGAATATTTGGTAGGAAATTGGAGCTACAAAATGAAGAGTCATGGAAGTTTAAAAAAATCCGAGAGACAGGACAGATGTGCTGTGATTAGTGTTGTACTCTGGCTCACCTTGGGTTAGATAAATAATTGAATGTGTGCCATCAGCACGACATGCTATTTACAGACTTGGAAGGAAATTTGGCTTGCAGTCCTCTAATTGGAAGTCAGAGATGGTGGGGAAAAAAAAGGATCTTTGCTCACTTTTCATATTTTAAATCTCAGAGCAGCGAGTTATTTTAAATCACCATCTCAATCTTGGATCATTTCAATTGAGATTTAGAAGGCTACTTGTTCTTAGAAATGGCAATGTATTTATGAGGATACATTATACTCCGTCAGTGCTTTAGACTATGTAGTAAATGTGAACAACGCTGTCTGTGTAATTCTTCCCCTCAAATTTCACACCTGTCAAACATTAATTTCATTCTGAAAAATCCATGCAAACTTCACCTGCAAAACTTAACAAAATCATTTTCTTGGTACAATGCCAGAAAATAAAAGAAATTTGTAAGAAAACAGAGCAAGACAAAGCTGACAGTGTGTATATAAAACTGAGTCTAAGCAGATGAGAACAGTCAAAAGTCTTTTATTTAATCATTCGCTATTTTTGACATGCTGTCTAGTGACAAACCACATGAGCATTCCCTTGCATTAAGAAAAAAAAAATCAAATAAAAATCCAAGAGTGAGGAAGAAAGTGCAGTCCAGCACTGAAGGAATCGCGTATGTGATTTTGAGGGTGAAGTTCACATGCGTGTAAAATATCCAACAAATGGCTTTTCCAGTGGCAGCAAGGGTAATTACTTTTTTGAAGCTGTGTAATGTTTTCCTTCTGAGATTTCCCTTCTTTGCTCAGAAAATATTCACAGATTTTTCACTTATTCATTTTTGGACATGGGTGTGCTAAGTGAGGCGCAAGCACTGATGGTGACCTGTGCCTGCAGGTGGTCTGTGCTACAGAAACACATGCTGGTTAGTCTAGGATTCATCCACGTGTTGGTGGCACCAAGGCTCTGGTTGGGCTAGTGATTGACAAGAGACAACATTTGTTCTGGCCTTGTGGCACAGTGTTATGGCTTCCCTGAAAATGTGAAACCCTACCCTGTATGGTTCATGCAGGAATCCCAGTATGATCTCTTTTTTTCACTATACTTGAGAAGAAACATTTTTACCCTTTACACTTTACTCTGTTCTGGTGAGACTCCAACTGGAGCACTGTGTGCAGGTCTGGAGCCCTCAATATAGGAAGGACATGGACCTGATGGAGCGAGTCCAGAGAAGGGCCACGAAGATGATTATGGGGCTGGAGCACCTCTACTACTAAGACAGGCTGAGGGCGCTGGGGTTCTTCAGCCTGGAGAAGAGAAGGTTCCGAGGAGACCTGATAGCAGCCTTACAGTACCTGAAGGGGGCCTATAGGAAGGCTGGGGAGAGTCTGTTTACAAAGGCCTGCAATGACAGGACAAGGAGCAAGGGCTTTGAGATGGAGAAGAACAGATTTAGATTGGATATCAGGAAGAAGCTCCTTACTGTGAGGGTGGTGGAACACTGGAACAGGTTGCCCAGGGAGGTGGTTGAGG
>VXBW01001444.1:109845-123575 GCA_013400375.1 Thinocorus orbignyianus | reverse complement strand
GAGGCCCTTCCCTGGAGCTATTCAAGGTGAGGCTTGATGAGGCCCTAGGCAAGCTGGTCTAGTTGGGGGTGTCCCTGTGACTGCGGGGAGGTCAGTCTAGATGACCTTTGGAGGTCCCTTCTGGCCTGGATGATTCTATGATTCTATGAAAACTGTGTATTGTGCAAGCAAGACACCCAAAAATCTGAGTTTTAGTTGCCACTTCTCCATGCAGCAAGCAGAAGCATTTTCTTTTGGGGTTGCCTGGAGGGTTTTTATACCAACCCCTTCCCTTGCATCCCGGGAGTCCTAAAATAGTCCAAAAGTGATTGTTACCTGGTGCTGCTGATCTGTTGACACGGGGGGATGTGTTGAGGAAGCAGACTGCCGGCCCAGATTTTGTTTGAACATCTCCACCAAACATCACATCGCTTCTCATTTTCTTAAATGAAACCATCATGGCAAGATGTCCTGCTTTGTATCCATGGAGAACAGAGGCCCGTGGGCTACTGAAAAAAAGGATTTAGGACAGATGTTTTTGGTGGATGTGTTCCCCAGACCTGTGAAGATTTGCACAAAAATGTGTATTCTCCATTTTCATGCCAGTTGGCGCTGATCATAACTCCAAGCGCCACCAATTCCCATGCAGGATGGCGGGTTTCTTGGACCCCTCAAGGTCTGTTTTTCCTGTTTTTTAGAGGAACGAGCTTCACACATTCACAAATACTGAGCTCTTCAGGGGCTGCAGATCAGCGTATCATCTTGGAAGGTGCCTTCTGAGAAGAAGGAACCACAGTTTATACTTCAGCACCATAAAATTCCCTTTGACCATAAAAAGGTGACATGAAACAGCACTGTGAGGAGAGAAAGAGTCGGTTGACAACACGTTACAGTACAGAGCAGCTGAGGAGCATGCCTGAGAGCTTTCAAGAGCATTGGCCAGAGCCTCCTGGGGTAAGTGCTGGCACGGTTTCCCAGAGTCAACAGAGGCTTGTGGCTTTTACCAGGGAGGGATCTGGTCCCTGGCTTGTGTTCACAGGAGAGGAGCCCAGAACCTGTGAATCTTAGCAAAACCTTCCCAATAGCAAGTACTGGAATGGTATTTCATTCCTGGTCCCTGTCTTAATAGCCATAGCTGAGTAAAAGGGGCGATAGAGGGGCTTTATTTTATTTTTCTAAGAAAAAAGAAATCATTGTATGTGGGTAAATTTATTTGACTTAAGTAGTTGACAAGAAACATGGCTTAGTCTCGGGCAACACATTCATCACTGAAAATCTGACTTTCAGAAAAATCAAGTAATAGGTAGCTCCAGCTTTGCTGGTGAAGGATGTCTCTCCGTGAGCATTCAGGCAAATCTCTTTTTATTCAATCATTTAAGAGAAACAAAGAAGTGCTTCTCTTCAGTCATAGGTGCTACAGCATTTCCTAGGCAGTGGAGGACAGGCACCATAACTTTGTTATTCCTGCTCAGCTGGGACAGTGGGTCTCGGACTGGCCTTGGACCTTGTGTTACACCCAAAGCGAACATAAATTATCTCTTTACAAAACTGTGAAAAAGGACTAAGCCTGGAAATCATGGCAAAGTGTATGCTGAGCAAGTGTCTGCAGGGAGGCCATCCTCTCTTACTCAAGATTTCGGTATGTGTCCCACAGAAAGGCAAACAAAAATAAAGTGCATTCAGTTTTACACCATGTTGCCATAAATCTTCTCTCCATGTGAATCACAGCAAAACTGTGCACAGCTACTGAGCTGCTTCCTTCATACGCTTGTGCTGCAGATGGGCTCTGTCTGTGCATGCTTTGGCAGGCAGAACTGGCCCTCATTTGAATTTTATATAGAGTTTGAGAAAAAAAAAATGTTTTGGGGATTTTTAAAGGTACCTTGTTGGTTTGCTTTTGTAGCTGTCTAATTATCTTTTCTAGGTTAATTGCTGTATTTTATTTTATTTGCATTTTTGCTGCACTGTGTATTTCTCAAAGTCAGGGTGATCAAAAAGAAACTCTGGTCAGGCACAATAAGGAGCCTTTTTAACAAAGAACCCTTTGTGCAATTAAAAACAGCTATGGCATGGCTTTTGCTGACTCAGGTCTTCGAGATATGGCACAAGTTCTTCTGAGTTCATGTTATGATGTTGTCTGAAGAAATCTATTAATTTATTAGGGGGTTTTAAATATTTTTTCCCTACAGGAAACCTCCTTTTTGATTAACTACATTTGTTTGATTGTGTTGTCATTCTTTTCTATCAGCACCAAACTTGGAGAATGGTGTTGATGCATTTAAGCCCAGATAAAATGTTAAGAAGCTCTTGTGCCCCCTAAACCACGACTCTTCTGACACTTGGGTCAGAAATAGCGTGTCAGAGAGGGGGAATCTGACCTGCCTGACCACCTACAGAGCTGCTGCATCTTCCAGTGAAGCGACCTTAGGCATCAGCTGAGCTATGGAAACCATCCATGCATGTGCTCTCACCCCTGATGAATAGGAGTTAAAGTGCCGCTGCTTGAATTACCTCTGTCCGGGTGGAGCCATCCTGGAGGCTGTCAGACTGTCTGAACCTCAGTATTGTAGGGAGAAAGCAAGGGTAATATTTTATCGTAAGAATCTACTTTCTGACTGAGCATAGGGTTTTCTGTGTCTGTGTTGCTCCTAGGAGGCAAATATTTCCTAGAGTGGACTGTACTGTTTCTTCTTTTGACACCTTCACTGGGAACTTCCTTAACATACTATGTCCATCTGAAACCGGTATAAACTTTTCTTTTTCCTTTCCCTTCACGTTTCCACTTTGCCTCCCCTTTTTGCTATCATTAAATGGCCATCATGTATCTTTTTCAACACAATCATCATGATAAAGCTTTGGAGTTGCCTCTTTGCTGAAGTCAACCAAAACCTCGATAAGCAGCTCCAAACCCCCCGTGGTCCCGAGCCGCTGATACATTACTGCAGCGGGTTAATTATCACTTAAAATGTTTATCCTGTTATTGTTTGCATTTCCAAAGCATTTCAGCTGCTGCAAGACCCTAAATCGCTTCCTTCCCTCTTGCACAGAGGTATTTTCTCAGTTCAGCAGTGTCCCCACACAGAGCAGGAGGTGGGCTGAGGGCAACGGCAGCCCCGCACCAGGTGGAAACAATTATGGGGGAAAAAAACGTGGTCCTCACTGGATGAGTTACTGCTGATAGCTGCCAGATAAGCTAACTTAATAAAGCGGTGGCTTAATTAAGCCACATTCCATGCATCTTGCCTTACGTCCTGCCTGTCTGGGGTGATGCTATCGCACAGCTACCACTTTGCAAGGTGGGTTAGGGGTTGCTGTGCTGGGGGACTGCTGTGGGGCAGTAGCAGGGGGAACCTACAGGCAATGGGACATGGAAGCACTCCTAGAAAGCTCAGATCCCCTTTCAGTCTGCAAGGGCCACGACAGCCTGCAACAGAGGCAGACCTGCTGCTTCCCTGGTCATGGATGTGTTTGTTAGTATCAGAGGTTTGACCCTAAATCCCATCTTCTGACAGTCAGTGGTACAGGAGCACCACAACCTGCAGAACAGAGGGGAGTAGTTCAGCATCTCCTAGCTTCTGCTGCAGCTACCTGTCAGGAAGAAAAGGGTGACTTTGCAGTCATCAAAATCATGGTGCATCTGTGAATCTGGATTTCTGCATGTTCATGAGTGCAGGTCTCATGCGAAGCAGAAGTTGCTGATATATTTTTAATAGCTCAAGCACCTCATTAAAAGCTGTAAGAGAAAAAAAGTAACTGCCAGAAGTTTCTCCTTTTGGAAACCAGATTTAAAGTTAATCAATCGACTATACTTCCCTGTAGATCCAGATTTTAGTGGCTGAAGCCATTACACAGCTGTGCATTAGTTCGTGTTTGATACATGCTCACATGTACAGCCACATAGCAACCGCCTTGCTGAAAGTTATTCAACAGCTAAAATTATCAGTGGGGACCCCCTCTTATCTCTCACTGTGTATAACGAGATCGCTGCTGTGCAACGTTGATTACACATGTCAACTTGGAGCTGGATGTCTGAAAATGAGAATTGCTATTAAAATACCTTTGCTAATGATCAACTCGTGTGTCCGTCATTTTGACAGATTTCTCTTCAGGAATGTAAAAAGCTAAAGCATGCAGGAATCCCAGGGTCGCTATACAATGTTCAGAGAAACGGGTATTGTCGTATTGTATTTCCTGTGCATTAACCCTAAAGTAGCAGTTTCCCTGGCAAAATCTTACTGGTGGCTGAAGCTTGCTGTTGAGTACAGGCTAATCTAGTACAGAGATCTGTAAACTTGAATTGGGAACCTATTGCCGAGGGGAAATGGTTTCTGGAAGGCAATCCTGAAAGATCTGTCCTCTGAACCACTTCTTAAGGTGTGACTTAGAGCCCTCTTGATGGAAAAATTCAACAAAAATTAAAAGGGAAGCTGAAAACAAGTAAATATTTTCTAAGAAACATCACATTCCCCCATGGAACTAATTGCTAAAGGTGCCTTTGAAACTACAGATTTCAGCAGGGGCTCAGATATCTGCCAGGGCTTTAACTGGAGCAACCCCTGGCAAGGTTACCCGTGGCTGTGCTTCCTTCAGGGTGCCAGGTATTTAATGGCCATAACTCAATGTGTGGCTGTAGGAAAGGTGTTCGGCAAGCGCTTTGGCTATTAGGAGAATCCAGGAAGGCAGATAAAACTGCAGTTTGGCCACAGGAAAGCCAACAAGTCCAGCCAAAATCTATTGCTGACCAAGTTGACAAGAGAGGCAACTCCTGCAAAGTTCCTAGCAGTTGGGTCCTTACCCAGGAACAGGTTGTGCTGGCTGAGGTTTGCATCTGCTGCCACAAGCCGTTCCAAGGGTGGGAGTCTTAAAGGTCCTAAGCCTGAAAAACATGTGGGAATTCCTAGGCAGAAGGGAGCTGCTGCTCCCTCTCTGCTTAGTTCTGGCTGGCACAACCCCACAGGTCAGCATCTCATGGCAGGGATGCCCTCCTCTCCTTCCCCATCTCCTAGCCCTCTCTCAAGGCAGGCTGTGTCTTCCTCTGAAGAGCAGCTAGAAGCCAGTCTTTATCAGCCTTCCTCCTTTGACAGACAGGAGGAGATGAATGTGCACTTGGAAAACCATTGGCAGGGCTTGCAGCATATGAACAGCCTCCCCGATGCACCTTTGAACTCATTCCTCCTGCATTTGTTTGTCTTACAGATAAAACTTCACAGCAGTGTTTGGAGAAAAGTCTAATGAGGGACCACTGTTTGCATAACAAAGCAAGGCTTCCTCTTGAGATGTTCAACCTTCATTAAGCATAATTTATATTCCAGCTAATCTTTGAAAGAGGGTAAAATATGGAGCCAAAGTTTGTTTTTACATAGTTTGGAGTAATGCATTGTTTGTTTTAAGTGGTCAGTTATAGTTGATAGTTGATAGTTGATTTAAATTCAACATAATGATGATTTGTGGCAGCTATGTGTTGTTTAGGGGAGTGTTGTGTCATTGACTGCCATGGCTTTAGCACGCTTCTGTGTTAAGACCAAATGGATGGTTTCCTAGTTTTGCGAATGTTCCAGCATATCCACAAGGCATGAAAAAATGTGAATTTGTAAAATATATGGGTTTTTTCCCCTCAGACTCATGGTAATGCAGTGCACTGAACAAGAGTTTTCTTCTCTTAAGACAGCCCAGGCAGCAACCACCCTGGCATCCCTCAAAGGTCACCAGGTCCCTACAGTGAGTAGCTCTGAGGGTGATATGGGACACAGCCTTTCATAAAGGCTCCTCAGTGCTGCTGGGAGTCCTGATGACTTGCTGTGATTTGCCACCTAGAAAGCAAACAAGCAGGTATAGCTGAATGTCGAAATGTCATTACAGGCCTGGGTGTAATAAATATTAATTTCTCAGCACTCAGACTTTGTTTGTATCATAGGTACATAAAAAGTGGCTGATCCTTTTGTCTCTTCTCAGCAGTTTTGTCCCCCTGCCTGTATAAGATTGCTCCTTGCTCCAGTTGAAATACCTGATGTACATCACTTACCACCTTCCAGGTTTATTAAAAGATGAGAAATGTCTGATAACATTTATCTTGTATGTACTCCTTGCTGAGACTCACTCCTTTCTGCAAGTTTACATTGTAATGACAGATGTTTGAAAGCACCCTTCACCGTATCATGAAAATTATGACCTTAGTTGTGTGTATGGATGACACCAAGGTGTGCTGAGTCCTTTCAGCTCAAGGGAGCAGGATTATCAGAAATGACTTGGGATGTTGAGTGGGTCAGCGTTGGGGTACCCAGCCCCAGGCTCCGCAGGTGACTGACCATGCTTTAATTTAAAATGCCTCAAGGACTGAGTGGTGGCTTTCCGTGTTGTGTTCTTGAATGATAAGATACCTCCAACTGCAAAGCTCAGGGTCCTCATCTTGTGTGGTTCATTACATCCATGATCTACCCTTGATTGTTATTAAGGGTAGCACCAACCTTTAGAGAATATATTTATTTATTCATTTCTTTATTTTATTGTTTTTCAGGAAAAAATGCTGTAAGGGTTATAAGTTTGTTCTTGGACAGTGCATCCCAGAAGGTATGTGATTTCACTGTTCTTACCCCTCATGTCCCTGTGCTTTTGTCATTCCCCATTTGCCCTGTTCTCTGCATTGCTGACTTGGAAAAGCATCCTGATATAACCACAGTCTTGGACATATCTCATGTGTCCATGGGGTGAACTGTTTCCAAGAAATTGTTGGGAAAATAAAAAGATCAGCATCTTCCAAAAGTTTCCCTTGGAATGCTGAGCCTTGATCCTCTCCTATGTACATGTAGCTGCACGTCTTGTACCATCACCTGCTGCAGAGGGACATATCGGAAGGGACCTTAGAAATACACTTTACAAAGGCAGAACCAGGGTCCCAATGCTCAGAGGTTGCTGCAATGAGATCTCACGTGGGAAAACACTGAGGTCTGGCAACCTGGCCTGGACTGACCAGTAGCAATGTGACTAGAGGTCCCTTCCAACTCTGACAATTCCATGATTCCATGACTTCTTCCATCACTCCCACTGCCTTGCCCACTTCAGATGAAATTGGCTCTGAAGTTATAGGAGATGAGGAACTGTCAGGCAGAAGCCAGAGATGAAAAGCCAATAAACCTTGTTTGATCCAAAAAGCAGGTTTAAAAGTCAGTATATGGTAATGCATCCTTCTATTTGATGACACATGGAAAGCCTTGAGCTGAACTGAGAGTTTTCCCAGTTTGGGACAGTGATGTTTTGAAAAGAAAAGTGACAAATTAACATACTAGAGAGAGTCAGCTGTTTTTTGAGTTACAGTCTCCAGCCAGCAGGGATTATAACCCAAATTCTGATCCTGCTGCTTTTTTTTTTAAATTGTATGCTTGCTGCTGCCTGGAAACACTAGAACACTGGTTGCAGAACACAAAAATCCCCAAAAAATCCAAAGCAAAACAAAACAATCCCCCCCACCCCATCTTCTCAAAACAGCAATTGTGTGTTTGCTGCTTCCTTGCTTGTGATGCCAGCTTGAGCCCCAGGGTTCTGGGTGGGGTTTGGGTGAAATCAATGCTCTTAAGGAGTTCCCCATCCTGTGGTTTTGCAGAGAGTTTTTTCTTGGTTTGTGTGGCAGAGATGAGAGCTCCAGTTTCAGATGGACACTTGGAAGAGGTGGTTGTTCTGTGCTCTTCAAGGTGGTTGTGAATGTGGGAGGCAGAAGCCCCAAATCCTTTCAGGGTGGAAAGAAGCCAGGACTCTACAGTCTGGTCTCCAGCTTTCCTATGGATTTTAACAATTTTACATGCTGATTATTCACTAAATATAATGGATACAGCAGAAGAAGTAAAAGGACTAAAAATAAAATGAGAGCTATGTTATTATCTTAGGCTTCTAATTTTTGTCTCTTGAAGTTCTAGGTGATTATGAAAGCAGCTTTTATCATCTATCCTGACTTCACTTAATCCTGTCTATTAACTACATCTCAGTAACCTGAGAGTTTCTGGCACTAATTGAATTTCTCTGCTGGCTGTGGCTTCTCTCCCTTTGTATCTCCATTTCCCCTTTTTCAGCTTGATCTATATTTCCCCTTGAACTTCAGAGGCCACAGCAATTGCTATAACATCTGAGATGATCTTGGGCCATTGGTGTAGGGATGAGAAACAGGATTCAGTGAAGCACTCATTTTGCTTACTCTGTTACAAGACATCACTTGGCTCTTCACACATTGTTTTGGCATAATCTTGACAGAGTAGCTGTATGAAATGCATATCTCGACACAGGCACATAAATACTTTACAGATGTGAGCTTATTAGAGCACATCTGCACCTTTTAATCCAGTGCTGGCAAGTCAAAGCCATGAGAAGTAGTTCCAGCCCTGTCTTCCCTGTGATTTAGCAGTGGCTGCAGGAAGGAGGCTTGGGAGAGGGATAGACCCTTCCTTGTCCACCCTCTTACTGTTGCCTCAGGAAGACACCGATCTCCTTCTTGGACAGCTGTTATTTAAACAGTCTCTTTCCCAAAGGGTAGCATCTTTGTCCAAGTCCACCTCTGGTTTCTGTCTGGTTATTTCTTGTCTGCCCTTGAAAAGCAACAGAGATGAGTGCAGTCCAGTATGAGTCAATGCCCCCAGCTTCTGCATGTCATTGTGGACTCACCTTCTCACCTTGGCTTTCAGCTGCAGGAACAGGGATTAATGATCCTCAGGAAACATGGAGAGGAGTTTGCTTTGTGTCTGATTCACCCTACAGCATCTCCTCCTGCTCTGCCTTTGACCAGGGAAGCAGGTCAAAAAAGAGCTCCTTACTCTTTTCTCCTGAATGGTCTCCTTCTTCTTTACTTTGGAGACTTACGGCTCCAACCAGAGCCTGTCTTGTGGCGTTGCCAAAAGCAGTGGAACAAGGGACAGATGTAGTCTGAAACAGCTGCTTTTGGAGAACACCCGCTTTACCACTGGTTTGTTACTTGAGGTTCTTGGCTGTGGATTAATTCAGAGCAAAATACTCTATGACAGGCAAACACAAATCAGATCTGCTCTTTCCTCAGTAATGCTATTTCATAAATTTCCTTGGTACAGCTTTACATGCTGCCTTGTTATTCCTGAGTTCATTGAAATATATGTAGAGACATTTGTTTTTCTGCTGCATATTAGTTGTATTTTCTTAAAGTTTGGAACAGCCTGAAACTCACCATGTGGCTTTGAATTGTCCTTAAGCCACAATTCCTAGGCTGGGCTGGCAGACAAGGGTGATTGAACATGGGAGGGCATGAGCATCCTTGGTTCTGCAGAGCATCCAGTGGTGGTACAGCAGCTTCTGCCCAATTTCATCCTGATAAGTGAGGACTGTTCTTGAGGGAGTAGTGCTACCTGGGACCAAAGCCCTGTGGACAGACAGCTCTGTGATGTGGGACCTGCTCACAGCCTTTGTGTGATTTGGGTTGACAGTGTGGGAACCACCAACAGGGACATTTCCACCAACAGGGACATTTCCACCTCCTGGACCCTTCCTTTGCTTTGTATGAATGCAAATGAAGCAATGGTCTTGTTGGAGCTCTGCTAAGGCCAGTGTTAAAACCATATTTAAAGACTCGTTACATGAAATATGGCAAAAAAAAGGAGACAATTAAAAAGAACTGGCATTGTTTAGTCTAGAGAAAGGGAGATGTGATAACAGTTTTTAGGTATGTGAAAACTTGCTGCAAGGGGGAAAGTAAACTGTTCTTCACGGCCAAGAAGAAGATGACAAAAATAATGGGCTTAAATGGCTTTAATGGGAGTTTGGATAAGATATGAGTAAAAAGCTTTCTATCTGCAAGGATTTTGATCTTGGGAATAAACTGGATGATGGGGCATCTCCATCCTTCAGGGGCTTCTAGTTACAGGTTAGATGAATGTCTATTAGGAAACGTTTACATGTAGCTAATCCTGCTTGTGGTTAAGATGTTCCCTTCCAGTGCTGTTTTTGAGGATTTTATTAGGGCATGTATATTCATGGAAGCGCAGGGAGGACAGAGCCACTCTGAACAGGCTGACCATGGCACAGGCCAAATCCAGCACCTGCGTGGTCAGGCTGGCTGGGGAGCAGGCACGTTCCTCAGCGCTGGGCACAGTAGCCTGTTATCCGTCTGATTTTATTATTATTATTAATGAAAGCTGCAACTGTGCCCAGGAAAAACACCAGTAATGCTTTATATTTGGGACTATTCAGTAGTGCCAAATGTAACAGGAGTTTACAGCCCCAGCATCACCTACAAAACCCCAACTAAACCCCCCGGCTGACAGTGTTTGAAGGCCAGGGTTGTGTTTTTCTTCCACGCGTGTGCAAGGCTCTGCACTGTTGGACCTTGGTTGGCACTGGGTGTCCTGGCACTGCCATTCCCTGCCACGGCCCTGCGGGCAGACTCGGAGAGTCAAAATCAACACTGTTGTGAAGTAAGTAGGAAAGAAAGGGTGCCTGCTCTTCAGAAGGCAGCAAGCACGAGGGCAGGAAGGCTTGGCACCATTACAATCATATTTTTTTGGTCTAAGGGGCTCTGGTGTGACATACAGCAGCTTGTTAAGTCTCATTTGGTGCTCTTCTGTGCCTTGGCACACTGTCGCTTTTACCCCCAGTGCTACACATGTGCTCTGCGTACTTTGTACAGCAAATGTGGTTTCACTTGCTTTACCATCTATTAGTTCATTTTAATTGTTTGGAAAAATCATCGTACCCAGAGATGTCTGCTTGTCATTAGTGTGAGTCAATAATGAGCTTGCAGTTTAATTATTATGTGCTGTATGTATGGAAGCACAGTGCATTGCTGGCAGCATGGTAAAAATGCTTAGATTTGGTTTTAGATGCGTTTTGCCTGCAGCAGGGATGGTTTATTTCTGCTGTGACCCCCTCTACCCCTACCACACAGCCAGTGGATGCCGGATGATGCTTCTCTGAAACTATGACAGAAACTGCTGCTTGCTTTGGCATAAAAGCCAACCTTCAGCAGGGTTCACTTGAACTGGTTTGGAGGCCAGATGCTGCTTCAGATCTTGTCTTCATGGTGCTGCACCCACGGCTGGGGGCGGCCCGTCTCCCCCCAGCCCTGCCACCAGCCTGATGCCAGGGACACGGGGATGGGGACCCTGGTTTGCTCTGCTGTCTGCTCCCTGGGCTGCAGCTCCTCTGCTGTGACACAGCAGTGAGATCAGAAACAGATTCACTCTCCTTCAGGCTTGAAACGTGGACTTCAGACAGTCCTCTGGGATTTCACTGGCAAGCCCAGCCAGCAACTTACCATACCCTAATCTTCACGTTGCTGTTATTAAGAATGATGATGGTTTTGTTACAATGCTTTCTTTGCTAGAAGGGTTATATCTGGCTTTGAACAATTATTGTTTGACTTTAATTAACTTTTCTTTATGATATACTTTCTGCCCAGATTTGGCAGTCAGCCTCAGAGTGTTTCACAGCATTTTGCTTAGGAAACGCTATCAGTGTTTAAAAATTTGTGGAAGGAAACAACAAAGAGTTTTTTGGTAATTTAATATTTCTATGAGGAGAATTCTTAAATTCTGCAAACTGGGAAAGTGCCCCTTGCTTAAAATCCAACTTTAAGAAATAGTCTATTATAAAGCTGTAATTAATAATTAGAATTTTACTGTAATTCTTTGCTTATGTGTCATTGAATGTTTTATTTCTGTGTTTCATTTCTTCCATCCTCAAAACCCATGTAATTGGACGTTATTACTTAGCAGAGAGGTGAAATATTTCTTGTCCTAGTATCATCCAGATACAGACTGCCCTGGGTATTTTCCTAACCACGCTTTTCTCTCCCTAGACTACGATGTCTGTGCCGAAGCTCCGTGTGAACAGCAGTGCACAGACAACTTCGGGAGAGTCTTATGCACTTGCTACCCTGGGTACCGCTATGACCGGGAGAGGCACAGGAACAGAGAGAAGCCTTATTGCCTGGGTGGGTAGAAGCACACGCTGAGCTCATCTCTGGTTGGTGATGGATCCTGCGCCCTCCAGGTCTTTCAGGAGTCAGTTTAGACCTCAGAGCTTTCTTATATTCTCTTTATTATTACAGAATAATATGGTGTTTAACTCTGTGAGGGATTGGTTCCCGGAATTAGGAGAACTAAATCCTCCTGAAAGCATTAGGAAGTAGTACCTAAAACAAGACATATGCACCCAAACACTTTGAAGTCTTAGGCTGATGTAATTTTCCCTTTATTAATTCCTCCTGCAGCTTTTGAGTCATATCTGGGGTTTTGGCCTGAGATGAGTGACATGGCTCTAACAGTAAACCTTGAAGAACTATAACCATGCCTAATTAGGAAAATAAATCCTCGGGTTTTGACTCAGATGGCCAGTACCTGATTCAGGACTGATCACTTACATGTGGTCCTTCTGTGGCTAGTCCGCCCCAGTTACACCATCTGGCCCTGTGTGGTTTTCTGTGCCAGGGAGCCAAGGTTTGCAGGATAGAGCTTTGCTTGGAAGCTTTTCAGTGCAAAGAAATGGTCACCTGGTGTTCACTGATAAAATGCCAGGCGTGTTAATAATAATAATAATAGTGCAGCTTGCACAGAGCTCCAGCCCAAAGCACCAGCAGTGCTGCACTGACTTGTGTAACCACAAATTCTCCTGGTGGCTCTCAAGGAAGTTTTATATATTGTATTTGAGGTCTGAAACCTCTGGCTGAGGGATATATTCAGCTCTTGCTCCTCTGCAGATATCGATGAGTGTGCCACGAGCAATGGGACCCTGTGCTCCCAGATCTGTGTTAACACGGTGGGCAGCTACAGGTGCGAGTGCCACGAAGGCTACACCCGGGAGGCGGATGGCAAGACGTGCACCAAAGGAGATAAAGGTATATGCTGGGGAAGGGAGTGGTGGGGAGGGTCCTGAGCCAAAATACCATCTAAAAGGTTGATCTATCATAAAGAGGATCTGCTGCCTATGCTGCACTTGGGGCTGAGGGCCTGGCACTGGGGTGTAGGTGATGCCCCTGGAGAGCTGGGGTTGTTGACTGGGGACCCGAGTGCCTGTGGGGTGGTACTGCCCCATGCTCTCCTCTTCCCTGGTTTATGAGCTGCACACACATGGCAGTAAATCAGTACTCACATCTATAAAGGGCAAGCCCAGGTACATTGAAGGATGTGGAAAGCACCTTCCTCCAGACAGGCAAAGTGGCTGATCAGTGAAACTGGCTGTTACAGCTCAGGTTAGACCATTTCTCCTTGATCCAACTGCTAAAAGCATATCTTGCTCCCAAAACCAACCTGGATTATACCTAGTTTGCAGTCCAGAACTCAGGAGGCATAGGGGGAAAAAAATGCCAGATGCTTATAAGCCTTCATTAATGTGATTTGTTAATTAAATTAATTTTGATGAGTTTAATTTGTATTTACATGCTGACATCTCAGATTAGCAAATGGCCCTGGGCTGGGTGGTTGGTGCCTCTGGGCACTCAGAGGCTCAGAAAAGCCTCTTTTCCACACACCTTCCAAACACTGCTTAAATCAGTTGCTAAATTATGTTGAGTAACACTGAATTCTGCTGATCTGCAGTTAGTTTATGTGTCTCGTGACCGCGGTCAGATTTTTTTCATTTTTTAATGAAACTAATACGTGATGGGAAAGGGCTTGTTCTTGCTTTTCGCTGTTGTTTTCAAAGTACTTATGTGCACTGGGTATAAATGACTTTAAAGTTTTTGATTTCATCACAGTTATTGAATTGTAGCATGTAGAGTACTGCAGATTAAATACTGATATAACAAA